>CM062292.1:363122910-363481566 GCA_031216915.1 Pictodentalium vernedei | reverse complement strand
GGTAGGAACCCAGAATGTCCCACGTGGATGCTCGTAGGAATGTAAACTTCATCTGTGACACACTAATTATTGTAACGTGAATGCTTTCCTTACCCATCGTGACTCCCTGTTCTCCATATCCTTATCGAAAAACCGCGGGCGGCAAATCAAGACGAAAAGACAATTTAGAGGTCGAAAATGTAAAACTGAAATAAAATGCCCCCCCCCCCACCCCCCACACCCCGACCAAACTATGCCATACACACGCTTTGAAAGTATGCTATCCGTAAATGACAGACACTCTAGCACATGGAATCATGACACCGGTCCGCCGCCCCTGTTTAGCTCCAAAAGTTGTCTAACTTGTAATTAGAGCCAATATACCACCAGTCATTCTGTGAAAGATACATTTTTAGCTCAAAATACACAGTATATTTAAAGTTTGTAGTATTGGATTGCATTTATTTGTTTACTATTACGGTTATCGCGACTCTTTCCTCAACCTAATTTGTGTTCTGTTGGATGAAAGTGGACGGATAGCACAGCTATCTACCCACTACATATCTTCCTAACTTACTAAACTGGTACACGAAGGGCTAGCACTGGTTGAAGGCAAGTGTACCATCAACGTGTTGTACGCATTTGCACAATGCGCAGATTGCTCCCACATGGGCAGCTGAAATTAAAGGCCTCACCACTGACACAACGGCGGAGAAGAAATGCATTGCTTATGGTGGTAATAAAACAGTGTCAGTGCATATACTCTAAGTTAGTCACAGAGCTATTTATTAAGTGGAGTAGAGAATATTTGCAATCTTTCATTTCAAGGAAACATTAAATCTGGCAGAGAGTGGTGTTGAGCAGACAAAAGCTATCATCAGACATTGATTATCGTTTCGTTATTTGACTTAATTTTTGGAACATAACAGCGTCCATAATTATACAATATGACCTGCAAAGAATTGGTCTGTCTGTTTGGGGCAATTGGTTGTTTACCAACATTTTTGTTTAAATATACTGATTGTGGAGTATTCCAGCCTTTTGACCTACTAATTTGCGAACACATGCACTGTAGATGAATGTGCAACCAGCACAAAGCGAAAAATGTATGTGTAAGAATAATGAGCAAAATCTAAGAACAGGTGGGTTTTGAACTCACATCGCATTGAATGCGCACTTTTCATACAGCAATGTGAACGCCTGTACTAACTGAGCTACCGGCCGATTCGTTCTCTTGTGGTAAAATATAAATAAAGAACTTTAAATCCTAAGACCTCCATCATTCTGTTTCCAGAGGAGGAAATATCATTCATTTTCGAGTAATGAAGGTGTATAGGCAGAATATGCTAGTGCTAGTTTTTAATAAAAAATGTAGAGAAAAAAGCAGCTGTGATAAGTTACGATATAAACCAGCTTAATGATTGAGCAGACGATTTTTTTGGCAGGGATCTGTTTAGTTGTTCAGACCGGAGTAACATTGTCATAACATCCAGAGTTACTATAAATAGTAACAATTGACTGATGTTGGCAATTATTTTGGTACAAAATATCATCACCAGATATCAAAATTTGAACACAAATATCCCACAAAGGGGTGAATAGAAAGTGCAGTTGTTCCGAACCAAAATCTAGAACATCTCAATAAAGGGAAAGACTCTTTTTACCCGTTTAAAATATTGTTTGTAAAAAAGCGCATTTTCGAAAATTTGTGAAATTTTACCAAATTGGCACGCATTTTTTACCCCTGTCCATATTCTTGTCCAAGCATTCAATCTATTCTCAGTCAAGTTACGTATGTTTCCGTGGTATAGAATCACCCATATATCAATAACACTGACATTTCTGAAAATGCGAGGACCCTCCGATGTAGGAAGCACACCTATTAGGAAAAAGCAATTCAAAGTGCCAAAGATTCAGCATTTGACCACCACCTAATTCTTTACTGTTTTTTGGGTCACACCCACCTAGTATTTATGCCTAAATCATTGCTATTAAAGATAACAAAATGAAGTTTAGCCCATTGTTTGCAATCAAGTTGCCACTTCAGAGAAGAAGCACACAAGTCTTTAAATCCTGGGTCATATTAAAGCAGTAAAGCATAACGTGGCCACCCCAGTTTCCAGGGACCCTACAAGAATACACCCATGTGCACTCTTATAAAATATACAGCCATCGGCTGCAGCGTAAATGCTCTCCCTTGTCTATAGCTCCAATGTGTTTGTGTGTGTGTGTGTGTGTGAGTGTGTGTGTGGGTTTGTCTTACCAACTTGACGAGGTAACTAGACAGAAGAGTTTGCGTGTTTCGCCTTACCGAGGTACAAAAGACAAAAGAAACCCTTTACCTCGGTTGTTCTCCCAGAACTGTACCGGCAAAACGAGGGTAGAAACCGTTAGTACACACAAAGGACAATCAATGGGGGTACCTCGGTATGTAGGGTAGACAAGACCCTGTGTGTGTGTGTGTGTGTGTGTGAGTGTGGGGAGGGGGGGGTGGCAGGGACGAAAGGGTTGGAGGAATCAAACATAGTTTAGCCAAGCCCTCCACTGAAAGGCATTAATCATGATATTCTGAGATTTTGGGTATAAGCACACATATCGAAAATCTGCGTCCCTGATAAATCTAAAAGAAATTGATAATTTGATTTGTTTAAAACGTACTCTCATAACTCTAAATGGCCATTGATAACCTTTGTGTGGTAGCTGGACAATATAATTGAAAGCTCATCCCATAGCACTGAACAAATATGGGACTATACTTGGGGGTATCCAAAGCAAATCCACCCTCATCACTTCACTCACCGTTACACGTCTTGATCGTCATTTTGAATGCAGAAATATCTCTCGGGCCACAAAATAATTGGCCTCCCGTGAAATGAGTGTCTTAGATATCTCAAATGACTGATATTTAAGCGAGCTCCATTGCTATTCGGGATTTGCTCAGTTGTATATAAGGGACGCTGTGGAGGTATAATCGAAAATATGGCAGTCTTCCAAATCGCGGAGGTTGCTTTCCTGTAGAAGCACTGAAAAACAAACGATTGGAATTGACAAGTTTCTTTCGGTCGGCTGTAACAGCTATATTTTGAATAGATAGAACACTAAAAACGCGAACAGAAGATCATTCATTCAGTCTGTTTAGAAAGAATATGGATGGATTCACCTTGAAGAGTTTGCCTCGTGTTTCATATATCTAACGAGTGAAACTCCGAGTCATGATTTTATAATGTACAGAAAAGTGACACTTTGCGTTAACCTACGGCTGTCATTGCCGAAAAAACTGAATTTAGGCCTACCCATTGTTTATTTCAAGTTGATTTATTCTGTCAGAACAAGCATTTCAGCAAAAGGAAATGTGAAAATAATGTTATTTTTATATGTAGAACATTTCTGCATCATAAAATGTGCAAAAAAAAATATTGAGGTTTTTGATGAATTGCTTAAGGGTAACCATAGGCAAAAATTTAAAAAAAAATTTTTTTTTAGTTGACTAAACCAGTAAATAGCACACGTAAAATTTTCCATTGTTCATGATTTTATTCTTGTGAAATATTATCTTCTGAAATTATAGAAGACATTTTAACAGTTACTGTGTGGTGAGTGAACACCTCATTCACGTTATCATAATTATTAATTGGAACACTGGCTTATACAAGTTCTCAACTTAGAATAGAAAGAGTCTATGGTTTCGACCTTCGGCTGTTACGTGAAATGTTTTGAACGTTCCAACGAATTCCAATTTCTCTGTGCAATTTACCTGAATTAATAATGACACAGAATTAATTCTGCCCAACACAGAACATGACCTGCTCTTAAAGCTTGTAATCACACAAATCGGATACCAGTTCTTCACCATAATAAATCTGGGAAGTTTGGAAAGTGACTCTTCTTAAACTGTACATAACTTTCTCAGGGCTACAATATGAACCAACGTTACCACTCGCTTGTTTGAAACAAAGAGTCTTAAAGGACAGCCGATCAAGACCACGAGCAGAGTGGTGAGGTACCCAATGCCCACCAAATGCTGAAACAAGTCGAATCTGAACCTGAAACCCAAATCATATGGTTCCCCTCTAAAATATTCATTCACTTTTAATATGATACATAAATTTAAGGCTGACCCGGGATAAACAGAGAAAGAGGTAGGAACGCAGAATGTCCCACGTGGATGCTCCTAGGAATGTAAACTTCATCTGTGACACACTAATTATTGTAACGTGAATGCTTTCCTTACCCACTGTGACTCCCTGTTCGTTCTCCATATCCTTATCGAAAAACCGCGAGCGGCAAATCAAGACGAAAAGACAATTTATAGGTCGAAAATGTAAAACTGAAATAAAAGGCCCCCCCCCCCCCCACCCCGACCAAACTATGCCATACACACGCTTTGAAAGTATGCTATCCGTGAATGGACAGACACTCTAGCACATGGAATCATGACACCGGTCCGCCGCCCCTGTTTAGCTCCAAAAGTTGTCTAACTTGTAAGTAGAGCCAATATACCACCAGTCATTCTGTGAAAGATACATTTTTAGCTCAAAATACACAGTATATTTAAAGTTTGTAGTATTGGATTGCATTTATTTGTTTACTATTACGGTATCGCGACTCTTTCCTCAACCTAATTTGTGTTCTGTTGGATGAAAGTGGACCGGATAGCACAGCTATCTAACCACTACATATCTTCCTAACTTACTAAACTGGTACACGAAGGGCTAGCACTGGTTGAAGGCAGGTGTACCATCAACGTGTTGTACGCATTTGCACAATGCGCAGATTGCTCCCACATGGGCAGCTGAAATTAAGGGCCTCACCACTGACACAACGGCGGAGAAGAAATGCATTGCTTATGGTGGTAATAAAACAGTGTCAGTGCATATACTCTAAGTTAGTCACAGAGCTATTTATTAAGTGGAGTAGAGAATATTTGCAATCTTTCATTTCAAGGAAACATTAAATCTGGCAGACAGTGGTGCTGAGCAGACAAAAGCCATCATCAGACATTGATTATCGTTTCGTTATTTGACTAATTTTTGGAACATAACAGCGTCCATAATTATACAATATGACCTGCAAAGAATTGGTCTGTCTGTTTGGGGCAATTGGTTGTTTACCAACATTTTTGTTTAAATATACTGATTGTGGAGTATTCCAGCCTTTTGACCGGCTAATTTGCGAACACATGCACTGTAGATGAATGTGCAACCAGCACAAAGCGAAAAATGTATGTGTAAGAATAATGAGCAAAATCTAAGAACAGGTGGGTTTTGAACTCACATCGCATTGAATGCGCACTTTTCATACAGCAATGTGAACGCCTGTACTAACTGAGCTACCGGCCGATTCGTTCTCTTGTGGTAAAATATAAATAAAGAACTTTAAATCATAAGACCTCCATCATTCTGTTTCCAGAGGAGGAAATATCATTCATTTTCGAGTAATGAAGGGGTATAGGCAGAATATGCTAGTGCTAGTTTTTAATAAAAAATGAACAGAAAAAGCAGCTGTGATAAGTTACGCCATAAACAGCTTAATGATTGAGCAGACGATTTTTTTGGCAGGGGATCTGTTTAGTTGTTCAGACCGGAGTAACATTGTCATAACATCCAGAGTTACTATAAATAGTAACAATTGACTGATGTTGGCACTTATTTTGGTACAAAATATCATCACCAGATATGCAAAATTTGAACACAAATATCCCAAAAAGGGATGAATAGAAAGTGCAGATGTTCCGAACCAAAATCCAGAACATCTCAATAAAGAGAAAGACTCTTTTTACCCGTTAAAAATATTGTTTGTAAAAAAGCGCATTTTCGAAAATTTGTGAAATTTTACCAAATTGGCACTCATTTTTTACCCCTGTCCATATTCTTGTCCAAGCATTCAATCTATTCTCAGTCAAGTTACGTATGTTTCCGTGGTATAGAATCACCCATATATATCAATAACACTGACATTTCTGAAAATGCGAGGACCCTCCGATGTAGGAAGCACACCTATTAGGAAAAAGCAATTCAAAGTGCCAAAGATTCAGCATTTGACCACCACCTAATTCTTTACTGTTTTTTGGGTCACACCCACCTAGTATTTATGCCTAAATCATTGCTATT
This sequence comes from Pictodentalium vernedei, assembly GCA_031216915.1. NCBI lineage: Eukaryota > Metazoa > Mollusca > Scaphopoda > Dentaliida > Dentaliidae > Pictodentalium > Pictodentalium vernedei. The sequence continues at coordinate 363,475,477 of CM062292.1, read as the reverse complement.
AAACATAACAAAATGAAGTTTAGCCCATTGTTTGCAATCAAGTTGCCACTTCAGAGAAGAAGCACACAAGTCTTTAAATCCTGGGTCATATTAAAGCAGTAAAGCATAACTTGGCCACCCCAGTTTCCATGGACCCTACAAGAATACACCCATGTGCACTCTTATAAAATATACATCCATCGGCTGCAGCGTAAATGCTCTCCCTTGTTTATAGCTCCTATGTGTTTGTGTTTGTGTGTGTGTGGGGGGGGGGGGGGGGGGGGGAGGGGGGGGGGTGGCAGGGACGAAAGGGTTGGAGGAATCAAACATAGTTTAGCCAAGCCCTCCACTGAAAGGCATTAATCATGATATTCTGAGATTTTGGGTATAAGCACACATATCGAAAATCTGCGTCCCTGATAAATCTAAAAGAAATTGATAATTTTGATTTGTTCAAAACGTACTCTCATAACTCTAAATGGCCATTGATAACCTTTGTGTGGTAGCTGGACAATATAATTGAAAGCTCATCCCATAGCACTGAACAATATGGGACTATACTCGGGGTATCCAAAGCAAATCCACCCTCATCACTTCACTCACCGTTACACGTCTTGATCGTCATTTTGAATGCAGAAATATCTCTCGGGCCACAAAATAATTGGCCTCCCCGTGAAATGAGTGTCTTAGATATCTCAAATGACTGATTATTTAAGCAAGCGCCATTGCTATTCGGGATTTGCTCAGTTGTATATAAAGAAGGCCTTTCCCGTTTCAAAAGGGAACAATCAAAATCAGCTTCTGAAAGGCACCATTTGATTTTAGACACACTTACCTCCCTCCGTCTTTCTGGTAAGAAGACGCTGTGGAGGTATAATCGAAAATATGGCAGTCTTCCAAATCGCAGAGGTTGCTTTCCTGTAGAAGCACTGAAAAACAAACGATTGGAATTGACAAGTTTCTTTCGGTCGGCTGTAACAGCTATATTTTGAATAGATAGAACACTGAAAACGCGAACAGAAGATCATTCATTCAGTCTGTTTAGAAAGAATATGGATGGATTCTCCTTGAAGAGTTTGCCTCGTGTTTCATATATCTAAGGAGTGAAACTCCGAGTCATGATTTTATAATGTACAGAAAAGTGACACTTTGCGTTAACCTACGGCTGTCATTGCCGGAAAAACTGAATTTAGGCCTACCCATTGTTTATTTCAAGTTGATTTATTCTGTCAGAACAAGCATTTCAGCAAAAGGAAATGTGAAAATAATGTTATTTTTATATGTAGAACATTTCTGCATCATAAAATGGGCAAAAAAAAATATTGAGGTTTTTGATGAATTGCTTAAGGGTAAGCATAGGCAAAAATTTAAAAAAAATTTTTTTTTAGTTGACTAAACCAATAAATAGCACACGTAAAATTTTCCATTGTTCATGATTTTATTCTTGTGAAATATTATCTTCTGAATTATAGAAGACATTTTAACAGTTACTGTGTGGTGAGTGAACACCTCATTCACGTTATCATAATTATTAATTGGAACACTGGCTTATACAAGTTCTCAACTTAGAATAGAAAGAGTCTATGGTTTCGACCTTCGGCTGTTACGTGAAATGTTTGAACGTTCCAACGAATTCCAATTTCTCTGTGCAATTTACCTGAATTAATAATGACACAGAATTAATTCTGCCCAACACAGAACATGACCTGCTCTTAAAGCTTGTAATCACACAAATCGGATACCAGTTCTTCACCATAATAAATCTGGGAAGTTTGGAAAGTGACTCTTCTTAAACTGTACATAACTTTCTCAGGGCTACAATATGAACCAACGTTACCACTCGCTTGTTTGAAACAAAGAGTCTTAAAGGACAGCCGATCAAGACCACGAGCAGAGTGGTGAGGTACCCAATGCCCACCAAATGCTGAAACAAGTCGAATCTGAACCTGAAACCCAAATCATATGGTTCCCCTCTAAAATATTCATTCACCTTTAATATGATACATAAATTTAAGGCTGACCCGGGATAAACAGAGAAAGAGGCAGGAACCCAGAATGTCCCACGTGGATGCTCGTAGGAATGTAAACTTCATCTGTGACACACTAATTATTGTAACGTGAATGCTTTCCTTACCCATCGTGACTCCCTGTTCACCATTTCCTTATCGAAAAACCGCGAGCGGCAAATCAAGACGAAAAGACAATTTAGAGGTCGAAAATGTAAAACTGAAATAAAATGCCCCCCCCCCCCCCCCATCCCCGACCAAACTATGCCATACACACGCTTTGAAAGTATGCTATCCGTAAATGACAGACACTCTAGCACATGGAATCATGACACCGGTCCACCGCCCCTGTTTAGCTCCAAAAGTTGTCTAACTTGTAAGTAGAGCCAATATACCACCAGTCATTCTGTGAAAGATACATTTTTAGCTCAAAATACACAGTATATTTAAAGTTTGTAGTATTGGATTGCATTTATTTGTTTACTATTACGGTATCGCGACTCTTTCCTCAACCTAATTTGTGTTCTGTTGGATGAAAGTGGACGGATAGCACAGCTATCTAACCACTACATATCTTCCTAACTTACTAAACTGGTACACGAAGGGCTAGCACTGGTTGAAGGCAAGTGTACCATCAACGTGTTGTACGCATTTGCACAATGCGCAGATTGCTCCCACATGGGCAGCTGAAATTAAGGGCCTCACCACTGACACAACGGCGGAGAAGAAATGCATTGCTTATGGTGGTAATAAAACAGTGTCAGTGCATATACTCTAAGTTAGTCACAGAGCTATTTATTAAGTGGAGTAGAGAATATTTGCAATCTTTCATTTGAAGGAAACATTAAATCTGGCAGACAGTGGTGCTGAGCAGACAAAAGCCATCATCAGACATTGATTATCGTTTCGTTATTTGACTTAATTTTTGGAACATAACAGCGTCCATAATTATACAATATGACCTGCAAAGAATTGGTCTGTCTGTTTGGGGCAATTGGTTGTTTACCAACATTTTTGTTTAAATATACTGATTGTGGAGTATTCCAGCCTTTTGACCGGCTAATTTGCGAACACATGCACTGTAGATGAATGTGCAACCAGCACAAAGCGAAAAATGTATGTGTAAGAATAATGAGCAAAATCTAAGAACAGGTGGGTTTTGAACTCATATCGCATTGAATGCGCACTTTTCATACAGCAATGTGAACGCCTGTACTAACTGAGCTACCGGCCGATTCGTTCTCTTGTGGTAAAATATAAATAAAGAACTTTAAATCATAAGACCTCCATCATTCTGTTTCCAGAGGAGGAAATATCATTCATTTTCGAGTAATGAAGGGGTATAGGCAGAATATGCTAGTGCTAGTTTTTAATAAAAAATGAACAGAAAAAAGCAGCTGTGATAAGTTACGCTATAAACCAGCTTAATGATTGAGCAGACGATTTTTTTGGCAGGGATCTGTTTAGTTGTTCAGACCGGAGTAACATTGTCATAACATCCAGAGTTACTATAAATAGTAACAATTGACTGATGTTGGCACTTATTTTGGTACAAAATATCATCACCAGATATCAAAATTTGAACACAAATATCCCAAAAAGGGATGAATAGAAAGTGCAGATGTTCCGAACCAAAATCCAGAACATCTCAATAAAGAGAAAGACTCTTTTTACCCGTTAAAAATATTGTTTGTAAAAAAGCGCATTTTCGAAAATTTGTGAAATTTTACCAAATTGGCACTCATTTTTTACCCCTGTCCATATTCTTGTCCAAGCATTCAATCTATTCTCAGTCAAGTTACGTATGTTTCCGTGGTATAGAATCACCCATATATATCAATAACACTGACATTTCTGAAAATGCGAGGACCCTCCGATGTAGGAAGCACACCTATTAGGAAAAAGCAATTCAAAGTGCCAAAGATTCAGCATTTGACCACCACCTAATTCTTTACTGTTTTTTGGGTCACACCCACCTAGTATTTATGCCTAAATCATTGCTATTAAACATAACAAAATGAAGTTTAGCCCATTGTTTGCAATCAAGTTGCCACTTCAGAGAAGAAGCACACAAGTCTTTAAATCCTGGGTCATATTAAAGCAGTAAAGCATAACTTGGCCACCCCAGTTTCCAGGAACCCTACAAGAATACACCCATGTGCACTCTTATAAAATATACATCCATCGGCTGCAGCGTAAATGCTCTCCCTTGTTTATAGCTCCTATGTGTTTGTGTGTGTGTGTGTGCGGGGGGGGGGGGGGTGGCAGGGACGAAAGGGTTGGAGGAATCAAACATAGTTTAGCCAAGCCCTCCACTGAAAGGCATTAATCATGATATTCTGAGATTTTGGGTATAAGCACACATATCGAAAATCTGCGTCCCTGATAAATCTAAAAGAAATTGATAATTTGATTTGTTCAAAACGTACTCTCATAACTCTAAATGGCCATTGATAACCTTTGTGTGGTAGCTGGACAATATAATTGAAAGCTCATCCCATAGCACTGAACAAATATGGGACTATACTTGGGGGTATCCAAAGCAAATCCACCCTCATCACTTCAGTCACCGTTACACGTCTTGATCGTCATTTTGAATGCATAAATATCTCTCGGGCCACAAAATAATTGGCCTCCCGTGAAATGAGTGTCTTAGATATCTCAAATGACTGATATTTAAGCGAGCGCCATTGCTATTCGGGATTTGCTCAGTTGTATATAAGGAAGGCCTTTCCCGTTTCAAAAGGGAACAATCAAAATCAGCTTCTGAAAGGCACCATTTGATTTTAGACACACTTACCTCCCTCCGTCGTTCTGGTAAGAAGACGCTGTGGAGGTATAATCGAAAATATAGCAGTCTTCCAAATCGCAGAGGTTGCTTTCCTGTAGAAGCACTGAAAAACAAACGATTGGAATTGACAAGTTTCTTTCGGTCGGCTGTAACAGCTATATTTTGAATAGATAGAACACTAAAAACGCGAACAGAAGATCATTCATTCAGTCTGTTTAGAAAGAATATGGATGGATTCTCCTTGAAGAGTTTGCCTCGTGTTTCATATATCTAACGAGTGAAACTCCGAGTCATGATTTTATAATGTACAGAAAAGTGACACTTTGCGTTAACCTACGGCTGTCATTGCCGGAAAAACTGAATTTAGGCCTACCCATTGTTTATTTCAAGTTGATTTATTCTGTCAGAACAAGCATTTCAGCAAAAGGAAATGTGAAAATAATGTTATTTTTATATGTAGAACATTTCTGCATCATAAAATGGGCAAAAAAAAATATTGAGGTTTTTGATGAATTGCTTAAGGGGTCGTCCAACCTAACTTTGGTCAATTTTTTGACATTTTTCCCAATGCCTCAGAAACAGATAAGAGAAGTATGGAAAGGCAAATTATATATCAAAATAATGAGTAAAGTGCATAGAAAAGGTACATATATTTTTTTTCAGGAAAAAAAGTGAATTTTATGATTTTGAAGAAGATTAATTTGCAAATGGCATAAGTAACGAACCGGTAAAACCACAAAATAATCGGTAATTCGAAAGCCTTGTCCTCAATATAATGATAACATACTACAGACTCGGAGAAAGCATTTTTTTGACACACACTCTGGTGGGTTTTGACGTTTGAATGTAATAACACCAACACAAATTTTTGATGTTCCGGATGTGGCCATGTTTCAACGATGTTTTTCCGGTCATGTGATTACGATGTGGTTCTTGCAGAAATACTCAATTTGGGCAATCGTAAGAATGCAAGGACGTGATCACGCCCTTTATTTGTTCGAGACAATGTATGAGCGTATTTGCAAACAGGTGACAGCAAGTACTTGAGCTGTTAATGTCATAACTGCAAAATATGGTTCGAAATTCCCTCTCGTGTTTACAGGCCGTCTGAACTTTTTTGTTGACAAAAAATCTGAATTATTGCGCACTAGAAAGACAACATGAACCACTTGGAAAAAAAATAACCGAGTGTATAAAATCGGGACGATACACATAAAATAAGGCAATATTCATAACAAAGTAAGCAGAATGCTTCAGAAATCACTTTTTCACGAAGTATATTCCAAGTGACCTGGAACTATATTGAGTGTGTTAATTTTCCCCTGTCGCTGCGAAGTTATTTACGTCCTAGTAACCATGGAATTTGAAGACGGGTATGTTTGATGTCTGCAAAGGACCGATTGAAGATGGGTTGAAAATGATGCATTCGTGCTTTTAAATAAGGTGCGCTTGGACGATGCTGAGAATTTAGTTTTTTCTTCCAACCAACCATAGTAATACAAGCGTCGATCAGTGTTTTTTTATCGTTTTACACTGACAAATGTGACAAATCTCCTTCACCGGAAACCATCCCCCAATTTGCATATCACAATAAACATAACCGCTGTCACGGAGTGTCAGCGTGGCCGTGTGGTCAAAACCGAAACGAATTATCGAATGCACGGTCAATATTAGCTGCAATTGGCTTTTAAATAAATGAAATACACGAAATATTCGCAATTTCTTCATTATTCATGCAGAGTTACTTTTTACTCAAACCACATGCGTTCAGTTTCGTTTGTCGGCATCAAACTGATATTGTTTGTGGTAATTAAATAGTACGAGAAGGCGAAGGAAGCCAAATATTTTTACATCATCTATTATTTAATTCAAATTGATAATTTCTTTTATTTAACTGAAATTATGAACTGATAAGTTGGGTGTGTTACGATTATTATGCCCCAGACCTGGAACTTAGTGGAAGTTGGAAAATCAAAGGTGCATCTAGGGTCGTGCAGTGGTGACCCCCTGTCCTCTTAATCTTAGTCTTACCCATTCATCATTGCATGTACCAACATTCCCCCTTGTATCTCAACCATTGCTACTCCAATTTGAAGGATATTTGGTTTTGTGATCGAGCATCATGGAGAAACAATGCCTGTGTAGCTGCTGTAGCATGTGTTTCTTCCCACATTTTTTCAGAGTTGTGGTACTTTTTCACTCTTTTGAGTTAGAAAATTTTGTTTATAACTAGTTGATTTGTTACAATTTGTTGCAGAGTGCCTGCTAATACCCTCAATTGTATTGCTGCAGAATTTTCTTGTGAAGATTTTGTTCCTATTACTTATCAAGCAACAACCTAATGAATATTCTGTATAAAGCCACCAATCTGATGTTTGACACTTTTATTGGAGCTGTTTTGAAGGCTTATGGAACTCAAAATGTTGATTATGGCAGGACTTTTCTATTCACCCATGAATCAATAAATTAAGTGTTATAGTTGGAAGTAAGAAGCATGAAAGGTCCAGAACTAAAACTCTAAAAAGAATGTTTTGCAATGTAACATGATTTTTGCAGATACACTTATTTGGAGGTTTACCTGTCTGATAGTGTTTGGAACATGTGTGGCCAGGATCTTCAAAAAGAAAAAAGAGTTAAACTTTGAGAAAAAAGGCATATGCCTTGAGTGCCGGAGGTAGAGTCATACAAGGAAGAGAGCCCCACCCCCCCCCCCCACCCCAAAATTTTCTGTGTCAAATGGAGCTCACTTGTCATCTTTTGGGGATTGCTTTGTGTACTGCGTTCTTGAAAAAAATATGTGAGACCCTCTGGATGTGCCCTTCTGATCTCAATATGTCAGTAAGCCTCCTTGGGGAAAGTACATGCAATAATGGTTATGTAAGGTTGATTTGATGTGTTTTGAATAACAATGTACTTTTAAGTACATTAGATGGTTTATTGCAGTGACAGGTTACAGTTACCCTTATTTCTTCTCCAACAGATATCATGAGTGTATTGGTGTCCAAGAGTTAAACAAAGCTAATGTACTTATTGATAAACCAGACAAATTTAACAATTTAATCACTATCAAATTGATGCATGGGATAAAAGGGGTTACAGTGCAAGGGGTTTGTAAATATATTTATTCAACTACAATGTATGACTTTGCAGTGCATTCTACATAGGAGAATATCATATTTTCTTTCCAAACCATTACAGTAACACATACATCTTGATATTGGGAGACACTCTTTTGTCCTTCCATACTTCTTCTGCTGGACTCCTTCAAGTTGACCTTTGTTGAACTCCCCAAATCAAAACATAAACAAAAGAAAATGTCTGCCTTCAATCAGTGAGCACTCCACTTATAACATTTGGTCTCAATCTTCATTACTTTCATGAATTAGGAAAAGATTTCTTCGAGTATGTACTTAAATGTTTATAGAATACAGCTGTTATTTTATTTTGAGGTATTTTATTGTAAAAATTTTGTTCTCTTACTTATGCCATAGCAGACTTTCAGGTGGTGCTATTTACACATGGCAGCAGTTCCATGGCAAATTTCAGTTTCCACATGTTCTATGTTTCATTCCAAGCATTTTGGTATATAATTTATTGGGGTTATTCATTTTGGGCCTTTTTTAGACTTGAAAGAAAATTACATGAAATTTGACCAAAGTTAGGTTGGACGTCCCCTTAAGGGTAACCATAGGCAAAAATTGAAAAAAAAATTTTTTTTAGTTGACTAAACCAATAAATAGCACACGTAAAATTTTCCATTGTTCATGATTTTATTCTTGTGAAATATTATCTTCTGAATTATAGAAGACATTTTAACAGTTACTGTGTGGAGAGTGAACACCTCATTCACGTTATCATAATTATTAATTGGAACACTGGCTTATACAATTTCTCAACTTAGAATAGAAAGAGTCTATGGTTTCGACCTTCGGCTGTTACGTGAAATGTTTGAACGTTCCAACGAGTTCCAATTTCTCTGTGCAATTTACCTGAATTAATAATGACACAGAATTAATTCTGCCCAACACAGAACATGACCTGCTCTTAAAGCTTGTAATCACACAAATCGGATACCAGTTCTTCACCATAATAAATCTGGGAAGTTTGGAAAGTGACTCTTCTTAAACTGTACGTAACTTTCTCAGGGCTACAATATGAATCAACGTTACCACTCGCTTGTTTGAAACAAAGAGTCTTAAAGGACAGCCGATCAAGACCACGAGCAGAGTGGTGAGGTACCCAATGCCCACCAAATGCTGAAACAAGTCGAATCTGAACGTGAAACCCAAATCAAATGGTTCCCCTCTAAAATATTCATTCACCTTTAATATGATACATAAATTTAAGGCTGACCCGGGATAAACAGAGAAAGAGGTAGGAACCCAGAATGTCCCACGTGGATGCTCGTAGGAATGTAAACTTCATCTGTGACACACTAATTATTGTAACGTGAATGCTTTCCTTACCCATCGTGACTCCCTGTTCTCCATATCCTTATCGAAAAACCGCGAGCGGCAAATCAAGACGAAAAGACAATTCAGAGGTCGAAAATGTAAAACTGAAATAAAATGCCCCCCCCCCCCCCCAACACCGACCAAACTATGCCATACACACGCTTTGAAAGTATGCTATCCGTAAATGACAGACACTCTAGCACATGGAATCATGACACCGGTCCGCCGCCCCTGTTTAGCTCCAAAAGTTGTCTAACTTGTAAGTAGAGCCAATATACCACCAGTCATTCTGTGAAAGATACATTTTTAGCTCAAAATACACAGTATATTTAAAGTTTGTAGTATTGGATTGCATTTATTTGTTTACTATTACGGTATCGCGACTCTTTCCTCAACCTAATTTGTGTTCTGTTGGATGAAAGTGGACGGATAGCACAGCTATCTAACCACTACATATCTTCCTAACTTACTAAACTGGTACACGAAGGGCTAGCACTGGTTGAAGGCAAGTGTACCATCAACGTGTTGTACGCATTTGCACAATGCGCAGATTGCTCCCACATGGGCAGCTGAAATTAAGGGCCTCACCACTGACACAACGGCGGAGAAGAAATGCATTGCTTATGGTGGTAATAAAACAGTGTCAGTGCATATACTCTAAGTTAGTCACAGAGCTATTTATTAAGTGGAGTAGAGAATATTTGCAATCTTTCATTTCAAGGAAACATTAAATCCGGCAGACAGTGGTGCTGAGCAGACAAAAGCCATCATCAGACATTGATTATCGTTTCGTTATTTGACTTAATTTTTGGAACATAACAGCGTCCATAATTATACAATATGACCTGCAAAGAATTGGTCTGTCTGTTTGGGGCAATTGGTTGTTTACCAACATTTTTGTTTAAATATACTGATTGTGGAGTATTCCAGCCTTTTGACCGGCTAATTTGCGAACACATGCACTGTAGATGAATGTGCAACCAGCACAAAGCGAAAAATGTATGTGAAAGAATAATGAGCAAAATCTAAGAACAGGTGGGTTTTGAACTCACATCGCATTGAATGCGCACTTTTCATACAGCAATGTGAACGCCTTTTTTTTTTTTTTTTTTTTTTTTAATTCATTAAAAACATGGATATTTACAACAGTATTTACAAATATCACAGAAGTTTGTTTTTTTTATTACATGGATGTCTTTTTATAAGACTCAAGATAAAAAAAAAAAAAAAAAAAAAAAAAAAAAAAAAAAAAAATCCCACATATTAATATCTCAGTAAAAAATTACGTCATTTAGTAGACTTGTCAACATTTAAAGCTTCAATAGAAATGGATAATGCAATATTAAAAATAATTACCCTGGAGAGTAAAAAGGAATAACCAATTAATCGGATTCTCATCATCAAACACGGTTTAGAAATAACAGTACAATTTTGCCTAGGGGTGTTCGACTAGTGTGGAATTGTAAATTTGTGGTGAGATGTAAGGTAAAGGTCATATATGCAAAAAAGTGTGAAATAAAACGGCAACGAATAGATTGTATTTTCCTCTGTGTATGGTTTGAGTTTGCCACAGTTTTTGATCAGAATAATTGTCTCTTTTCCATTCTTTTTGTAGAAATGAAACAAATACTTGAGTAAAATAAGACAAGGGAAATCGGGAAAAGGTTTTAAGGACAACTACGTATTACCGAAATAGAGATTCTCCTTCTAGTTCGAAAATATACATCCAACTTGATGATTGAAAAAGGGGAAGAGGCATGTGGAGTGGTGGGTGCGGGGGGGGGGGGGGGGGGTCATCCTATGGGTAACCGTAAGGGGTGGTAGCCCAAAACACTGGGTAATCTATAACTCACTGAGTAAACCATTTAGTAGACAATATTGGTCAATGAAAACTGCACCAGCTCAATTCAAAATATTTCAGAAATTTAGTGAAATAGAACCATCTTGTAGAAAAAGAAGGTTATTATTTATTAGAAGCGAATCAAATTGTATATTTTGGTAATTTGTATTTGAGTACAGTTGTATGCAGACTAAGTGTTGTTGAATAATCATTCGCAATAACCCAAAAGCACTTAGTATTTTATTTTCTTTCAGGAAAAAATTTCGTCTGCGAATGATAGCAATTCGGTAGGCACTAAGAAATAAATTTATAAATTTGGAATTAACTAAATTACTTTTTTCCGAATAACCGAAGAGCAGTAATTCATTTAATTGAGGTTCAGATATACCGGTTTGAGTTTTAACATTTAAAAACAAAATGTCAAGAAGTTCGTGGCATTTTTCTTTGATTTTTCTCAACAACGAACATTGAATGAAAATATGTAGTATATCTTCTGACTCTATTTTACACAGGGGGCACATGTCCGATATAGTGTTGTCAATTTTATTTTGTAGAGAATAGGTATAAAATATATTGTGCAATAATTTAAAATCTGTATCGATCATATCTGAGGATTTGAGAGAGAAGTGAAGAGATTTATAAATTTTAGGGAGGTTTATTCCTGGGAACTTAGACTGCCAAAAATTTGCCGAAGTAGGTTTTTGAATAAGGTTTTTAATCAGAATTGAATAGGCTTCTTTAGTTGTCAAAAATTCAATATCTGTGACTATTTCATTGGCATTAATGAACTTCAGATTTATTTCTGAGACAGATTGCTGATTTGAAATAGACTGCAATGGGAAAGCATCTACAGAAGTCTGTGTTTGATTAAACTCAGTCCAATGTTGAGGCAGAGCATTTAAGATAATATTAAACTTCCTTCTTATATCTTTTTCTGAAAAAGTTAAGGTTGAATTTGAGATTAATTCGATAATGGCGTCTGGTCGTAAAAACCCTGGGACAACTTCATAAGTAAAATCCTTTACGTGAGTGAGGCCAGCCTGAATGAATTCAATTAAATATAGTTTATTTCCATCAGCATCCAATACAGAGGGGTTATCAAAAATACATTGATTTGGTATCGTAACAGGATTAATGCTTGTTCTATCAACATTTTCAGTTAATTTTCGCCAAGCATCTAAAACTTCAGAATAAAAATTAGATTTGGATTTCAGGTATATTTTATCCAAATCTATACTGAATATGTTGGTAGATAAATTCAGTGATTTATATTTACTAATGTAGTGATAGAAGAATTTTGTCCAAGGAAAGTGGCTTTTAAATAATTTCTTGATCCACTTACATCGAAGAGCATACAACTTAGTTTCGATGTCGACAAGATTTAAACCGCCGTCATTAAATTTTGCAATAATTGAAGTATACTTAATCAAGTGTTTGTTATGAAACCATAAGAAATCCAGACATGTATTTTTAATTGCAGTTAAGAATCTGTCAGGGATAGAGGTCACATTCAGGGTATACCAAATAGTAGACAGTAGAAGTGTATTTATAATTATTGCTCTCCCCTTTAATGATAATTTTCGTTTTGTCCAAAACTGTAAAATTCTTCTAATTTTTACTAGTTTATTTCTCCAATTTAGTTCACTGCAAATATTGGAGTCAGTTCCAAGGTATACACCTAAAATTAAAATGGCGTTTTTACACTTTTGAAGTGGAAGATTAGAAATATCTGTACCTTTTAGGCTTCCTATTGGCATATACTCTGACTTATCAATGTTGATCTTGGCGCCAGACCCCTTAGAATATATATCCAACATTTTAAATGACTGAATGCAGGACTCTGAATTTTTAAGAGTAAGCTCGGTATCATCTGCATGATTAAAAGATTTACATTCAGAGTTATCTGGAAGTGTGATACCAATTATATTTGGATTTTGATTTAAAAGACAAATAAGTGGCTCTGCAGTGAGTACATATAATAATGCAGATAAGGGACACCCTTGTCGTACCGACCTCTCTATTGAGAAAAAGGACGACAAGTGGTTGTTGACTTTTACACAGCTTTTTGCCCCATTATATAGAATTTTTATCCAGCTGACAAAATTTTCTTTAAAGCCGAACTTGTTGAGAACATGGAAAAGATACTGGTGATTAACTCTGTCAAAGGCTTTCATCTGATCTAGTTTAACAATTATCCCTTCTTTATTTTCTTCCTCTATATAAGTGATTATGTCTCTTATACTTGCAATATTTTCACTAATGTCTCTTCTAGGAACACATGTTTGGGTTTTAGAAACCAAGGGAGAAATAACCTCTTTCAAACGATTCGCGAGAACTTTTGATAAAATTTTATAGTCTGTATTTAGTAAGCTTATAGGTCTCCAATTTTTCAAGTTGTTTTTTTCTCCCTTCTTTTTAAAGATTAAGGTAATGATGCCTGTTTTCATGGATCTACATAACTCTTTTCTTTCAAAAATATTTTCAAACACTCCGAGTAGAATAGCTTTTAAAAGAGGCCAAAAATGTTTAAAAAACTCTGTAGTCAGACCATCAGATCCTGGCGATTTGTTTGAAGACATAGCTTGAAGAGCAGTGGATATCTCAGTTAAGGTGATTTGTTCTTCGCAAAATTCGCTGTCTTCTGTACATAAATTATTTTCTAAAATGTCAAGAAGAATTTTCTCCGACTCGGGATCAATGTTTTCTGATTTGTATAAAGTTTCGTAAAAGTTTTGAACTGTTTTGACTATCATGAAGGGATCTGTGATGGTTATATTATTTTCATTTAGAATTTCTTTTATATTATTACCCTGTTGTCTATATGTTTCTAAACCTAAGAAATACTCTGTGCATTTATCTTCTTGTAAGACATGATCAGCTTTGGATCTTAAGATTGCTCCCTGTAGTTCAAGATTTTCAATATTTTCAATTTCTTGTTCTATATTTTTAATTTTTAGGAGACTTTGATTTGGGTTGTTGAGTCTAGCAGCTCGGGCCATTTCAATTTTCAGTTTTTTAGTTAACTCGTTTACGTATTTAAATCTTTCATTTTTGATTTTCTGACTGAAGTGTATACTTAGTTTTTTGATGTAATATTTCAAGTTATCCCACCAGACTAGAATATCATCATCAAATAAGCTCTGTTTTTTACTGTCATTTATCAAAGATTCAATATTTTTACAATATTCTTTATTAAAAAGTAACCGATTGTTAAAAATCCAGATACCAGACCCTCTTTCTATGTTCTCCAAGTTACATTTAGCTAAAATGATTGAATGGTCACTTATGGAAGAATGGGCAATAAAACAATTCAGGAACACCGAGCTCAAGTTAGAGGAATTTAACAGTAAATCAATTCTACTTTGTTGTAGATTATCTCCATGAAATCTGCACCAACTGAACTCGATGCTATCAGGATTCCTATATCGCCACTGATCTCTTAAATTATTGTTAGCTATAATTTCAGGCAATAATCTAATGCTAGAATCTTCATTAAATTTTCCATTCGGCCGATCAAGGGGAGACAAAGCTGTATTAAAATCCCCAAGTATTATTAAATTTCCCTTATCTTTTATAAAGTTATTAAAATCAATTAGGAATTCATTCTTTTCTCTGATATTATTAGGAACGTATATGCTCATTATATGGTAGTTTATGTCCTCAATTTTTAATTTAACACAAATGAGTCTTCCATCGGCACTTTTCCATGTCTCAACAATATTATTATTATATTTTTTAGAAATTAGAATGGCAACTCCTCTACTTGCAGATGAGAAGTTATTGTATAAAATGCTACCATCCCAACATTGTAGAAATGAGTAATCAAGGTTTTTAGTCCAAAATGTTTCTTGCAATGCAGCAATTTCAACATGTCTAGATTTAAGACTGCAACATACTTTTTTAAATTTGTTGATATCACACAGGCCATTAGTATTAAAAGATGCTAAATAGGTCATTGCAATCACAAAAAGGCAATAGTAGTATAATGAGGTATTATTATTTACCATCTTGTGACTCCCTAACTAACTTAGCAGATTTACCTAATTTATTATTATTGCCAAGTTTTCTCTTCAGTACTGGGTTGTCAACTATCATGGGTGAATGGTCACAAGTATCACTCAGATTTGATGCAGCTTGTTCTGAGCCAATGTTTGTCGAAATTTGCATATTGCAGGGATTTATATCAGATAATTCTTATTTTTAATGGACTGTATTTCATTAATTTGTGAATCAGTATTTTGAGATTCAGCATCAGGGCCAGCTGCATCAACCTGAACAGTTTTAGATGTATTTTTGGCATTAAGAGGTTCAATAAAATCACCAAATATTGTTTCATTAATCTCCTCAGTATTCTGATTATGAGTCGATGACAGACCAGTTTCTGAGTCAGCTCTGACCGACCCATCACTGACCTTATCATCACCACAATCATCATCATCATCATCATCATCATCATAATCACAATTGTCATCATCAGTTGTTTTATAATCAATAGTATGTGTACTAGTGTCATTTTTTTTACTCTCAGAGTCAGTCCATTCCTCTTTATACTCTGGTACACTGAAAGTGGGGTTCTCACAGTTGCAGTATCCATCCATCAGACCACATTTATCACAAAGTTTAAGACCACACGGTTTAAAACCACTGGATTCGTCCATGGAAATATCATCATCAGAATTATGGGAACATATACAATTATCTAAAAACATTTTACGTTCTGTACATTTCGGAGTGTCACAATTCCTAGCGATATGACCCCTCTTTTTACATTTGAAACAGCTAAGATTTGGACAATCTTGAATTAAATGAGTGTCACTCAAACAGTTTCTGCAAACCTTTATCTGGTCATTATGAATGACACGGTAATAGCACGGACCGTCGACTGTTTCAAATTTCAAACTGTATGGTAGAGATTTAATGTTGGGTGGAAATTTCACCCTGAAATATCTTGTACCATCTGTTATATCAGTATTAGGATAAAAACGTCTGTATATTGGAGAAACAATTTTAACATTAAAAATATCAAGTTTTTTCAATATTTCATCATCTTCAATATAACTAGGCAGATTCATGAAGGAAACCATAACATGTTCATTGTAGATTGGTTTAGCATAATACGTTGGGTGTTTAACATTAAATCTGTCAATTAGTACACCTGCTTGTATTTTATCAATTAGAGTCACATCTAGGGCATCTCCACTGACAGGAACGCATGCTAGAACTGAATTATCACCACAGACAGTGTCAATTTCTTTTATTAGGTTACTAATATTAACTTTTCTGTTGTCACCAACTAACAATCTGACTGTAGATTCTTTCTTGTAAGTCAAGTTTCTCCTGTTTATTGATCTGGTTGAGGTTTGTTTACTAGTTGCTATGGGCGTCGCCATATTTAATATCGACAAGAATTCAATGCACTCAATAAAATTATCAACAAATATTCAAATCAGTTATTGATTATAATTCTTTGATATCCCACTGGTAGACTAGATACTACTTTTAGAATCAACAATGCAATAAGCAAAATCAGGTCGAAGGAATTGCCAGAAAAGAGGAATTTATCACAGACAAATTCCATCACGCCTCTCCCTTTCATCACCAAAACGAGGCTCCACAATGTGAACGCCTGTACTAACTGAGCTACCGGCCGATTCGTTCTCTTGTGGTAAAATATAAATAAAGAACTTTAAATCATAAGACCTCCATCATTCTGTTTCCAGAGGAGGAAATATCATTCATTTTCGAGTAATGAAGGGGCATAGGCAGAATATGCTAGTGCTAGTTTTTAATAAAAAATGAACAGAAAAAAGCAGCTGTGATAGGTTACGCTATAAACCAGCTTAATGATTGAGCAGACGATTTTTTTGGCAGGGATCTGTTTAGTTGTTCAGACCGGAGAAACATTGTCATAACATCCAGAGTTACTATAAATAGTAACAATTGACTGATGTTGGCACTTATTTTGGTACAAAATATCATCACCAGATATCAAAATTTGAACACAAATATCCCAAAAAGGGGTGAATAGAAAGTGCAGGTGTTCCGAACCAAAATCCAGAACATCTCAATAAAGAGAAAGACTCTTTTTACCCGTTAAAAATATTGTTTGTAAAAAAGCGCATTTTCGAAAATTTGTGAAATTTTACCAAATTGGCACGCATTTTTTACCCCTGTCCATATTCTTGTCCAAGCATTCAATCTGTTCTCAGTCAAGTTACGTATGTTTCCGTGGTATAGAATCACCCATATATCAATAACACTGACATTTCTGAAAATGCGAGGACCCTCCGATGTAGGAAGCACACCTATTAGGAAAAAGCAATTTAAAGTGCCAAAGATTCAGCATTTGACCACCACCTAATTCTTTACTGTTTTTTGGGTCACACCCACCTAGTATTTATGCCTAAATCATTGCTATCAAAGATAACAAAATGAAGTTTAGCCTATTGTTTGCAATCAAGTTGCCACTTCAGAGAAAAAGCACACAAGTCTTTAAATCCTGGGTCATATTAAAGCAGTAAAGCATAACGTGGCCACCCCAGTTTCCAGGGACCCTACAAGAATACACCCATGTGCACTCTTATAAAATATACATCCATCGGCTGCAGCGTAAATGCTCTCCCTTGTCTATAGCTCCTATGTGTTTGTGTGTGTGTGTGTGTGTGTGTGCGTGTGTGGGAAGGGGGGGGGGGGGGTGGGGTGGCAGGGACGAAAGGGTTGGAGGAATCAAACATAGTTTAGCCAAGCCCTCCACTGAAAGGCATTGATCATGATATTCTGAGATTTTGGGTATAAGCACACATATCGAAAATCTGCGTCCCTGATAAATCTAAAAGAAATTGATAATCTGATTTGTTCAAAACGTACTCTCATAACTCTAAATGGCCATTGATAACCTTTGTGTGGTAGCTGGACAATATAATTGAAAGCTCATCCCATAGCACTGAACAAATATGGGACTATACTTGGGGGTATCCAAAGCAAATCCATCCTCATCACTTCACTCACCGTTACACGTCTTGATCGTCATTTTGAATGTAGAAATATCTCTTGGGCCACAAAATAATTGGCCTCCCGTGAAATGAGTGTCTTAGATATCTCAAATGACTGATATTTAAGCGAGCGCCATTGCTATTCGGGATTTGCTCAGTTGTATATAAGGAAGGCCTTTCCCGTTTCAAAAGGGAACAATCAAAATCAGCTTCTGAAAGGCACCATTTGATTTTAGACGCACTTACCTCCCTCCGCCTTTCTGGTAAGAAGACGCTGTGGAGGTATAATCGAAAATATGGCAGTCTTCCAAATCGCAGAGGTTGCTTTCCTGTAGAAGCACTGAAAAACAAACGATTGGAATTCACAAGTTTCTTTCGGTCGGCTGTAACAGCTATATTTTGAATAGATAGAACACTAAAAACGCGAACAGAAGATCATTCATTCAGTCTGTTTAGAAAGAATATGGATGGATTCTCCTAGAAGAGTTTGCCTCGTGTTTCATATATGTAACGAGTGAAACTCCGAGTCATGATTTTATAATGTACAGAAAAGTGACACTTTGCGTTAACCTACGGCTGTCATTGCCGGAAAAACTGAATTTAGGCCTACCCATTGTTTATTTCAAGTTGATTTATTCTGTCAGAACAAGCATTTCAGCAAAAGGAAATGTGAAAATAATGTTATTTTTATATGTAGAACATTTCTGCATCATAAAATGGGCAAAAAAAAATATTGAGGTTCTTGATGAATTGCTTAAGGGTAACCATAGGCAAAAATTTAAAAAAAAATTTCTTTTAGTTGACTAAACCAATAAATAGCACACGTAAAATTTTCCATTGTTCATGATTTTATTCTTGTGAAATATTATCTTCTGAATTTTAGAAGACATTTTAACAGTTACTGTGTGGTGAGTGAACACCTCATTCACGTTATCATAATTATTAATTGGAACACTGGCTTATACAAGTTCTCAACTTAGAATAGAAAGAGTCTATGGTTTCGACCTTCGGCTGTTACGTGAAATGTTTGAACGTTCCAACGAATTCCAATTTCTCTGTGCAATTTACCTGAATTAATAATGACACAGAATTAATTCTGCCCAACACAGAACATGACCTGCTCTTAAAGCTTGTAATCACACAAATCGGATACCAGTTCTTCACCATAATAAATCTTGGAAGTTTGGAAAGTGACTCTTCTTAAACTGTACATAACTTTCTCAGGGCTACAATATGAACCAACGTTACCACTCGCTTGTTTGAAACAAAGAGTCTTAAAGGACAGCCGATCAAGACCACGAGCAGAGTGGTGAGGTACCCAATGCCCACCAAATGCTGAAACAAGTCGAATCTGAACCTGAAACCCAAATCATATGGTTCCCCTCTAAAATATTCATTCACCTTTAATATGATACATAAATTTAAGGCTGACCCGGGATAAACAGAGAAAGAGGTAGGAACCCAGAATGTCCCACGCGGATGCTCGGAGGAATGTAAACTTCATTTGTGACACACTAATTATTGTAACGTGAATGCTTTCATTACCCATCGTGACTCCCTGTTCTCCATATCCTTATCGAAGAACCGCGAGCGGCAAATCAAGACGAAAAGACAATTTAGAGGTCGAAAATGTAAAACTGAAATAAAATGCCCCCCCCCCCCCCACCCCCGACCAAACTATGCCATACACACGCTTTGAAAGTATGCTATCCGTAAATGACAGACAGTCTAGCACATGGAATCATGACACCGGTCCGCCGCCCATGTTTAGCTCCAAAAGTTGTCTAACTTGTAAGTAGAGCCAATATAACCACCAGTCATTCTGTGAAAGATACATTTTTAGCTCAAAATACACAGTATATTTAAAATTTGTAGTATTGGATTGCATTTATTTGTTTACTATTACGGTATCGCGACTCTTTCCTGAACCTAATTTGTGTTCTGTTGGATGAAAGTGGACGGATAGCACAGCTATCTACCCACTACATATCTTCCTAACTTACTAAACTGGTACACGAAGGGCTAGCACTGGTTGAAGGCAAGTGTACCATCAACGTGTTGTACGCATTTGCACAATGCGCAGATTGCTCCCACATGGGCAGCTGAAATTAAGGGCCTCACCACTGACACAACGGCGGAGAAGAAATGCATTGCTTATGGTGGTAATAAAACAGTGTCAGTGCATATACTCTAAGTTAGTCACAGAGCTATTTATTAAGTGGAGTAGAGAATATTTGCAATCTTTCATTTCAAGGAAACATTAAATCTGGCAGACAGTGGTGCTGAGCAGACAAAAGCCATCACCAGACATTGATTATCGTTTCGTTATTTGACTTAATTTTTGAAACATAACAGCGTCCATAATTATACAATATGACCTGCAAAGAATTGGTCTGTCTGTTTGGGGCAATTGGTTGTTTACCAACATTTTTGTTTAAATATACTGATTGTGGAGTATTCCAGCCTTTTGACCGGCTAATTTGCGAACACATGCACTGTAGATGAATGTGCAACCAGCACAAAGCGAAAAATGTATGTGTAAGAATAAGGAGCAAAATCTAAGAACAGGTGGGTTTTGAACTCACATCGCATTGAATGCGCACTTTTCATACAGCAATGTGAACGCCTGTACTAACTGAGCTATCGGCCGATTCGTTCTGTTGTGGTAAAATATAAATAAAGAACTTTAAATCATAAGACCTCCATCATTCTGTTTCCAGAGGAGGAAATATCGTTCATTTTCGAGTAATGAAGGGGTATAGGCAGAATATGCTAGTGCTAGTTTTTAATAAAAAATGAACAGAAAAAAGCAGCTGTGATAAGTTACGCTATAAACCAGCTTAATGATTGAGCAGACGATTTTTTTGGCAGGGATCTGTTTAGTTGTTCAGACCGGAGTAACATTGTCATAACATCCAGAGTTACTATAAATAGTAACAATTGACTGATGTTGGCACTTATTTTGGTACAAAATATCATCACCAGATATCAAAATTTGAACACAAATATCCCAAAAAGGGGTGAATAGAAAGTGCAGGTGTTCCGAACCAAAATCCAGAACATCTCAAAAAAGAGAAAGACTCTTTTTACCCGTTAAAAATATTGTTTGTAAAAAGGCGCATTTTCGAAAATTTGTGAAATTTTACCAAATTGGCACTCATTTTTTACCCCTGTCCATATTCTTGTCCAAGCATTCAATCTATTCTCAGTCAAGTTACGTATGTTTCCGTGGTATAGAATCACCCATATATCAATAACACTGACATTTCTGAAAATGCGAGGACCCTCCGATGTAGGAAGCACACCTATTAGGAAAAAGCAATTTAAAGTGCCAAAGATTCAGCATTTGACCACCACCTAATTCTTTACTGTTTTTTGGGTCACACCCACCTAGTATTTATGCCTAAATCATTGCTATTAAAGATAACAAAATGAAGTTTAGCCTATTGTTTGCAATCAAGTTGCCACTTCAGAGAAAAAGCACACAAGTCTTTAAATCCTGGGTCATATTAAAGCAGTAAAGCATAATGTGGCCACCCCAGTCTCCAGGGACCCTACAAGAATACACCCATGTGCACTCTTATAAAATATACATCCATCGGCTGCAGCGTAAATGCTCTCCCTTGTCTATAGCTCCTATGTGTTTGTGTGTGTGTGTGTGTGTGTGTGTGTGTGTGTGTGTGCGTGTGTGGGGAGGGGGGGGGGGGGTGGGGTGGCAGGGACGAAAGGGTTGGAGGAATCAAACATAGTTTAGCCAAGCCCTCCACTGAAAGGCATTAATCATGATATTCTGAGATTTTGGGTATAAGAACACATATCGAAAATCTGCGTCCCTGATAAATCTAAAAGAAATTGATAATTTGATTTGTTCAAAACGTACTCTCATAACTCTAAATGGCCATTGATAACCTTTGTGTGGTAGCTGGACAATATAATTGAAAGCTCATCCCATAGCACTGAACAAATATGGGACTATACTTGGGGGTATCCAAAGCAAATCCACCCTCATCACTTCACTCACCGTTACACGTCTTGATCGTCATTTTGAATGTAGAAATATCTCTCGGGCCGCAAAATAATTGGCCTCCCGTGAAATGAGTGTCTTAGATATCTCAAATGACTGATATTTAAGCGAGCGCCATTGCTATTCGGGATTTGCTCAGTTGTATATAAGGAAGGCCTTTCCCGTTTCAAAAGGGAACAATCAAAATCAGCTTCTGAAAGGCACCATTTGATTTTAGACACACTTACCTCCCTCCGTCTTTCTGGTAAGAAGACGCTGCGGAGGTATAATCGAAAATATGGCAGTCTTCCAAATCGCAGAGGTTGCTTTCCTGTAGAAGCACTGAAAAACAGACGATTGGAATTGACAAGTTTCTTTCGGTCGGCTGTAACAGCTATATTTTGAATAGATAGAACACTAAAAACGCGAACAGAAGATCATTCATTGAGTCTGTTTAGAAAGAATATGGATGGATTCTCCTTGAAGAGTTAGCCTCGTGTTTCATATATCTAACGAGTGAAACTCCGAGTCATGATTTTATAATGTACAGAAAAGTGACACTTTGCGTTAACCTACGGCTGTCATTGCCGGAAAAACTGAATTTAGGCCTACCCATTGATTATTTCAAGTTGATTTATTCTGTCAGAACAAGCATTTCAGCAAAAGGAAATGTGAAAATAATGTTATTTTTATATGTAGAACATTTCTGCATCATAAAATGGGCAAAAAAAAATATTGAGGTTTTTGATGAATTGCTTAAGGGTAACCATAGGCAAAAATTAAAAAAAAAATTTTTTTTTAGTTGACTAAACCAATAAATAGCACACGTAAAATTTTCCATTGTTCATGATTTTATTCTTGTGAAATATTATCTTCTGAATTATAGAAGACATTTTAACAGTTACTGTGTGGTGAGTGAACACCTCATTCACGTTATCATAATTATTAATTGGAACACTGGCTTATACAAGTTCTCAACTTAGAATAGAAAGAGTCTATGGTTTCGACCTTCGGCTGTTACGTGAAATGTTTGAACGTTCCAATGAATTCCAATTTCTCTGTGCAATTTACCTGAATTAATAATGACACAGAATTAATTGTGCCCAACACAGAACATGACCTGCTCTTAAAGCTTGTAATCACACAAATCGGATACCAGTTCTTCACCATAATAAATCTGGGAAGTTTGGAAAGTGACTCTTCTTAAACTGTACATAACTTTCTCAGGGCTACAATATGAACCAACGTTACCACTCGCTTGTTTGAAACAAAGAGTCTTAATGGACAGCCGATCAAGACCACGAGCAGAGTGGTGAGGTACCCAATGCCCACCAAATGCTGAAACAAGTCGAATCTGAACCTGAAACCCAAATCATATGGTTCCCATCTAAAATATTCATTCACCTTTAATATGATACATAAATTTAAGGCTGACCCGGGATAATCAGAGAAAGAGGTAGGAACCCAGGATGTCCCACGTGGATGCTCGTAGGAATGTAAACTTCATCTGTGACACACTAATTATTGTAACGTGAATGCTTTCCTTACCCATCGTGACTCCCTGTTCTCCACATCCTTATCGAAAAACCGCGAGCGGCAAATCAAGACGAAAAGACAATTTAGAGGTCGAAAATGTAAAACTGAAATAAAATGCCCCCCCCCCCCCCCCCCCCCCACTCCCGACCAAACTATGCCATACACACGCTTTGAAAGTATGCTATCCGTAAATGACAGACACTCTAGCACATGGAATCATGACACCGGTCCGCCGCCCCTGTTTAGCTCCAAAAGTTGTCTAACTTGTAAGTAGAGCCAATATACCACCAGTCATTCTGTGAAAGATATACATTTTTAGCTCAAAATACACAGTATATTTAAAGTTTGTAGTATTGGATTGCATTTATTTGTTTACTAATACGGTATCGCGACTCTTTCCTCAAACTAATTTGTGTTCTGTTGGATGAAAGTGGACGGATAGCACAGCTATCTACCCACTACATATCTTCCTAACTTACTAAACTGGTACACGAAGGGCTAGCACTGGTTGAAGGCAAGTGTACCATCAACGTGTTGTACGCATTTGCACAATGCGCAGATTGCTCCCACATGGGCAGCTGAAATTAAGGGCCTCAACACTGACACAACGGCGGAGAAGAAATGCAGTGCTTATGGTGGTAATAAAACAGTGTCAGTGCATATACTCTAAGTTAGCCACAGAGCTATTTATTAAGTGAAGTAGAGAATATTTGCAATCTTTCATTTCAAGGAAACATTAAATCTGGCAGAGAGTGGTGCTGAGCAGACAAAAGCCATCATCAGACATTGATTATCGTTTCGTTATTTGACTTAATTTTTGGAACATAACAGCGTCCATAATTATACAATATGACCTGCAAAGAATTGGTCTGTCTGTTTGGGGCAATTGGTTGTTTACCAACATTTTTGTTTAAATATACTGATTGTGGAGTATTCCAGCCTTTTGACCGGCTAATTTGCGAACACATGCACTGTAGATGAATGTGCAACCAGCACAAAGCGAAAAATGTATGTGTAAGAATAATGAGCAAAATCTAAGAACAGGTGGGTTTTGAACTCACATCGCATTGAATGCGCACTTTTCATACAGCAATGTGAACGCCTGTACTAACTGAGCTACCGGCCGATTCGTTCTCTTGTGGTAAAATATAAATAAAGAACTTTAAATCATAAGACCTCCATCATTCTGTTTCCAGAGGAGGAAATATCGTTCATTTTCGAGTAATGAAGGGGTATAGGCAGAATATGCTAGTGCTAGTTTTTAATAAAAAATGAACAGAAAAAAGCAGCTGTGATAAGTTACGCTATAAACCAGCTTAATGATTGAGCAGACGATTTTTTTTGCAGGGATCTGTTTAGTTGTTCAGACCGGAGTAACATTGTCATAACATCCAGAGTTACTATAAATAGTAACAATTGACTGATGTTGGCACTTATTTTGGTACAAAATATCATCACCAGATATCAAAATTTGAACACAAATAACCCAAAAAGGGTTGAATAGAAAGTGCAGATGTTCCGAACCAAAATCCAGAACATCTCAATAAAGAGAAAGACTCTTTTTACCCGTTAAAAATATTGTTTGTAAGAAAGCGCATTTTCGAAAATTTGTGAAATTTTACCAAATTGGCACTCATTTTTTACCCCTGTTCATATTCTTGTCCAAACATTCAATCTATTCTCAGTCAAGTTACGTATGTTTCCGTGGTATAGAATCACCCATATATCAATAACACTGACATTTCTGAAAATGCGAGGACCCTCCGATGTAGGAAGCACACCTATTAGGAAAAAGCAATTCAAAGTGCCAAAGATTCAGCATTTGACCACCGCCTAATTCTTTACTGTTTTTTGGGTCACACCCACCTAGTATTTATGCCTAAATCATTGCTATTAAACATAACAAAATGAAGTTTAGCCTATTGTTTGCAATCAAGTTGCCACTTCAGAGAAGAAGCACACAAGTCTTTAAATCCTGGGTCATATTAAAGCAGTAAAGCATAACGTGGCCACCCCAGTTTCCAGGGACCCTACAAGAATACACCCATGTGCACTCTTATAAAATATACATCCATCGGCTGCAGCGTAAATGCTCCCCCTTGTCTATAGCTCCTATGTGTTTGTGTGTGTGTGTGTGGGGGGGGGGGGGGGTGGCAGGGACGAAAGGGTTGGAGGAATCAAACATAGTTTAGCCAAGCCCTCCACTGAAAGGCATTAATCATGATATTCTGAGATTTTGGGTGTAAGCACACATATCGAAAATCTCCGTCCCTGATAAATCTAAAAGAAATTGATAATTTGATTTGTTCAAAACGTACTCTCATAACTCTAAATGGCCATTGATAACCTTTGTGTGGTAGCTGGACAATATAATTGAAAGCTCATCCCATAGCACTGAACAAATATGGGACTATACTTGGGGGTATCCAAAGCAAATCCACCCTCATCACTTCACTCACCGTTACACGTCTTGATCGTCATTTTGAATGTAGAAATATCTCTCGGGCCACAAAATAATTGGCCTCCCGTGAAACGAGTGTCTTAGATAAGTCAAATGACTGATATTTAAGCGAGCGCCATTGCTATTCGGGATTTGCTCAGTTGTATATTACGAAGGCCTTTCCCGTTTCAAAAGGGAACAATCAAAATCAGCTTCTGAAAGGCACCATTTGATTTTAGACACACTTACCTCCCTCCGTCTTTCTGGTAAGAAGACGCTGTGGAGGTATAATCGAAAATATGGCAGTCTTCCAAATCGCAGAGGTTGCTTTCCTGTAGAAGCACTGAAAAACAAACGATTGGAATTGACAAGTTTCTTTCGGTCGGCTGTAACAACTATATTTTGAATAGATAGAACACTAAAAACGCGAACAGAAGATCATTCATTCAGTCTGTTTAGAAAGAATATGGATGGATTCTCCTTGAAGAGTTTGCCTCGTGTTTCATATATCTAACGAGTGAAACTCCGAGTCATGATTTTATAATGTACAGAAAAGTGACACTTTGCGTTAACATACGGCTGTCATTGCCGGAAAAACTGAATTTAGGCCTACCCATTGTTTATTTCAAGTTGATTTATTCTGTCAGAACAAGCATTTCAGCAAAAGGAAATGTGAAAATAATGTTATTTTTATATGTAGAACATTTCTGCATCATAAAATGGGCAAAAAAAAAAAATTGAGGTTTTTGATGAATTGCTTAAGGGTAACCATAGGCAAAAATTAAAAAAAATTTTTTTTTTAGTTGACTAAACCAATAAATAGCACACGTAAAATTTTCCATTGTTCATGATTTTATTCTTGTGAAATATTATCTTCTGAATTATAGAAGACATTTTAACAGTTACTGTGTGGTGAGTGAACACCTCATTCACGTAATCATAATTATTAATTGGAACACTGGCTTATACAAGTTCTCAACTTAGAATAGAAAGAGTCTATGGTTTCGACCTTCGGCTGTTACGTGAAATGTTTGAACGTTCCAACGAATTCCAATTTCTCTGTGCAATTTACCTGAATTAATAATGACACAGAAATAATTCTGCCCAACACAGAACATGACCTGCTCTTAAAGCTTGTAATCACACAAATCGGATACCAGTTCTTCACCATAATAAATCTGGGAAGTTTGGAAAGTGACTCTTCTTAAACTGTACATAACTTTCTCAGGGCTACAATATGAACCAACGTTACCACTCGTTTGTTTGAAACAAAGAGTCTTAAAGGACAGCCGATCAAGACCACGAGCAGAGCGGTGAGGTACCCAATGCCCACCAAATGCTGAAACAAGTCGAATCTGAACCTGAAACCCAAATCATATGGTTCCCCTCTAAAATATTCATTCACCTTTAATATGATACATAGATTTAAGGCTGACCCGGGATAAACAGAGAAAGAGGTAGGAACCCAGAATGTCCCACGTGGATGCTCGTAGGAATGTAAACTTCATCTGTGACACACTAATTATTGTAACGTGAATGCTTTCCTTACCCATCGTGACTCCCTGTTCTCCATATCCTTATCGAAAAACCGCGAGCGGCAAATCAAGACGAAAAGACAATTTAGAGGTCGAAAATGTAAAACTGAAATAAAATGCCCACCCCCGACCAAACTATGCCATACACACGCTTTGAAAGTATGCTATCCGTAAATGACAGACACTCTAGCACATGGAATCATGAAACCGGTCCGCCGCCCCTGTTTAGCTCCAAAAGTTGTCTAACTTGTAAGTAGAGCCAATATACCACCAGTCATTCTGTGAAAGATACATTTTTAGCTCAAAATACACAGTATATTTAAAGTTTGTACTATTGGATTGCATTTATTTGTTTACTATTACGGTATCGCGACTCTTTCCTGAACCTAATTTGTGTTCTGTTGGATGAAAGTGGACGGATAGCACAGCTATCTACCCACTACATATCTTCCTAACTTACTAAACTGGTACACGAAGGGCTAGCACTGGTTGAAGGCAAGTGTACCATCAACGTGTTGTACGCATTTGCACAATGCGCAGATTGCTCCCACATGGGCAGCTGAAATTAAGGGCCTCACCACTGACACAACGGCGGAGAAGAAATGCATTGCTTACGGTGGTAATAAAACAGTGTCAGTGCATATACTCTAAGTTAGTCACAGAGCTATTTATTAAGTGGAGTAGAGAATATTTGCAATCTTTCATTTGAAGGAAACATTAAATCTGGCAGACAGTGGTGCTGAGCAGACAAAAGCCATCATCAGACATTGATTATCGTTTCGTTATTTGACTTAATTTTTGGAACATAACAGCGTCCATAATTATACAATATGACCTGCAAAGAATTGGTCTGTCTCTTTGGGGCAACTGGTTGTTTACCAACATTTTTGTTTAAATATACTGATTGTGGAGTATTCCAGCCTTTTGACCGGCTAATTTGCGAACACATGCACTGTAGATGAATGTGCAACCAGCACAAAGCGAAAAATGTATGTGTAAGAATAAGGAGCAAAATCTAAGAACAGGTGGGTTTTGAACTCACATCGCATTGAATGCGCACTTTTCATACAGCAATGTGAACGCCTGTACTAACTGAGCTACCGGCCGATTCGTTCTCTTGGGGTAAAATATAAATAAAGAACTTTAACTCATAAGACCTCCATCATTCTGTTTCCAGAGGAGGAAATATCGTTCATTTTCGAGTAATGAAGGGGTATAGGCAGAATATGCTAGTGCTAGTTTTTAATAAAAAATGAATAGAAAAAAGCAGCTGTGATAAGTTACGCTATAAACCAGCTTTATGATTGCGGAGACGATTTTTTTGGCAGGGATCTGTTTAGTTGTTCAGACCGGAGTAACATTGTCATAACATCCAGAGTTACTATAAATAGTAACAATTGACTGATGTTGGCACTTATTTTGGTACAAAATATCATCACCAGATATCAAAATTTGAACACAAATATCCCAAAAAGGGGTGAATAGAAAGTGCAGATGTTCCGAACCAAAAACCAGAACATCTCAATAAAGAGAAAGACTCTGTTTACCCGTTAAAAATATTGTTTGTAAAAAAGCGCATTTTCGAAAATTTGTGAAATTTTACCAAATTGGCACTCATTTTTTACCCCTGTCCATATTCTTGTCCAAGCATTCAATCTATTCTCAGTCAAGTTACGTATGTTTCCGTGGTATAGAATCACCCATATATCAATAACACTGACATTTCTGAAAATGCGAGGACCCTCCTATGTAGGAAGCACACCTATTAGGAAAAAGCAATTCAAAGTGCCAAAGATTCAGCATTTGACCACCACCTAATTCTTTACTGTTTTTTGGGTCACACCCACCTAGTATTTACGCCTAAATCATTGCTATTAAACATATCAAAATGACGTTTAGCCTATTGTTTGCAATCAAGTTGCCACTTCAGAGAAGAGGCACACAAGTCTTTAAATCCTGGGTCATATTAAAGCAGTAAAGCATAACGTGGCCACCCCAGTTTCCAGGGACCCTACAAGAATACACCCATGTGCACTCTTATAAAATATACATCCATCGGCTGCAG
Source organism: Pictodentalium vernedei (assembly GCA_031216915.1). Taxonomy (NCBI): domain Eukaryota; kingdom Metazoa; phylum Mollusca; class Scaphopoda; order Dentaliida; family Dentaliidae; genus Pictodentalium; species Pictodentalium vernedei. The sequence goes on along the minus strand of CM062292.1, from coordinate 363,445,836 downwards.
CGTAAATGCTCTCCCTTGTCTATAGCTCCTATGTGTTTGTGTGTGTGTGGGGGGGGGGGGGGGGGGGTGGCAGGGACGAAAGGGTTGGAGGAATCAAACATAGTTTAGCCAAGCCCTCCACTGAAAGGCATTAATCATGATATTCTGAGATTTTGGGTATAAGCACACATATCGAAAATCTGCGTCCCTGATAAATCTAAAAGAAATTGATAATTTGATATCTTCAAAACGTACTCTCATAACTCTAAATGGCCATTGATAACCTTTGTGTGGTAGCTGGACAATACAATTGAAAGCTCATCCCATAGCACTGAACAACTATGGGACTATACTTGGGATTATCCAAAGCAAATCCACCCTCATCACTTCACTCACCGTTACACGTCTTGATCGTTATTTTGAATGTAGAAATATCTCTCGGACCACAAAATAATTGGCCTCCCGTGAAATGAGTGTCTTAGATATCTCAAATGACTGATATTTAAGCGAGCGCCATTGCTATTCGGGATTTGCTCAGTTGTATATAAGGAAGGCCTTTCCCATTTCAAAAGGGAACAATCAAAATCAGCTTCTGAAAGGCACCATTTGATTTTAGACACACTTACCTCCCCCCGTCTTTCTGGTAAGAAGACGCTGTGGAGGTATAATCGAAAATATGGCAGTCTTCCAAATCGCAGAGGTTGCTTTCCTGTAGAAGCACTGAAAAACAAACGATTGGAATTGACAAGTTTCTTTCGGTCGGCTGTAACAGCTATATTTTAAATAGATAGAACACTAAAAACGTGAACAGAAGATCATTCATTCAGTCTGTTTAGAAAGAATATGGATGGATTCTCCTTGAAGAGTTTGCCTCGTGTTTCATATATCTAACGAGTGAAACTCCGAGACATGATTTTATAATGTACAGAAAAGTGACACTTTGCGTTAACCTACGGCTGTCATTGCCGGAAAAACTGAATTTAGGCCTACCCATTGTTTATTTCAAGTTGATTTATTCTGTCAGAACAAGCATTTCAGCAAAAGGAAATGTGAAAATAATGTTATTTTTATATGTAGAACATTTCTGCATCATAAAATGGGCAAAAAAAAATATTGAGGTTTTTGATGAATTGCTTAAGGGTAACCATAGGCAAAAAATTAAAAAAAATTTTTTTTTAGTTGACTAAACCAATAAATAGCACACGTAAAATTTTCCATTGTTCATGATTTTATTCTTGTGAAATATTATCTTCTGAATTATAGAAGACATTTTAACAGTTACTGTGTGGTGAGTGAACACCTCATTCACGTTATCATAATTATTAATTGGAAAACTGGCTTATACAAGTTCTCAACTTAGAATAGAAAGAGTCTATGGTTTCGACCTTCGGCTGTTACGTGAAAAGTTTGAACGTTCCAACGAATTCCAATTTCTCTGTGCAATTTACCTGAATTAATAATGACACAGAATTAATTCTGCCCAACACAGAACATGACCTCCTCTTAAAGCTTGTAATCACACAAATCGGATACCAGTTCTTCACCATAATAAATCTGGGAAGTTTGGAAAGTGACTCTTCTTAAACTGTACATAACTTTCTCAGGGCTACAATATGAACCAACGTTACCACTCGCTTGTTTGAAACAAAGAGTCTTAAAGGACAGCCGATCAAGACCACGAGCAGAGTGGTGAGGTACCCAATGCCCACCAAATGCTGAAACAAGTCGAATCTGAACCTGAAACCCAAATCATATGGTTCCCCTCTAAAATATTCATTCACCTTTAATATGATACATAAATTTAAGGCTGACCCGGGATAAACAGAGAAAGAGGTAGGAACCCAGAATGTCCCACGTGGATGCTCGTAGGAATGTAAACTTCATCTGTGACACACTAATTATTGTAACGTGAATGCTTTCCTTACCCATCGTGACTCCCTGTTCTCCATATCCTTATCGAAAAACCGCGAGCGGCAAATCAAGACGAAAAGACAATTTAGAGGTCGAAAATGTAAAACTGAAATAAAATGCCCCCCCCCCCCCCCCACCCCCGACCAAACTATGCCATACACACGCTTTGAAAGTATGCTATCCGTAAATGACAGACACTCTAGCACATGGAATCATGACACCGGTCCGCCGCCTCTGTTTAGCTCCAAAAGTTGTCTAACTTTTAAGTAGAGCCAATATACCATCAGTCATTCTGCGAAAGATACATTTTTAGCTCAAAATACACAGTATATTTAAAGTTTGTAGTATTGGATTGCATTTATTTGTTTACTATTACGGTATCGCGACTCTTTCCTCAACCTAATTTGTGTTCTGTTGGATGAAAGTGGACGGATAGCACAGCTATCTACCCACTACATATCTTCCTAACTTACTAAACTGGTACACGAAGGGCTAGCACTGGTTGAAGGCAAGTGTACCATCAACGTGTTGTACGCATTTGCACAATGCGCAGATTGCTCCCACATGGGCAGCTGAAATTAAGGGCCTCACCACTGACATAATGGTGGAGAAGAAATGCATTGCTTATGGTGGTAATAAAACAGTGTCAGTGCATATACTCTAAGTTAGTCACAGAGCTATTTATTAAGTGGAGTAGAGAATATTTTCAATCTTTCATTTCAAGGAAACATTAAATCTGGCAGATAGTGGTGCTGAGCAGACAAAAGCCATCATCAGACATTGATTATCGTTTCGTTATTTGACTTAATTTGTGGAACATAACAGCGTCCGAAATTATACAATATGACCTGCAAAGAATTGGTCTGTCTGTTTGGGGCAATTGGTTGTTTACCAACATTTTTGTTCAAATATACTGATTGTGGAGTATTCCAGCCTTTTGACCGGCTAATTTGCGAACACATGCACTGTAGATGAATGTGCAACCAGCACAAAGCGAAAAATGTATGTGTAAGAATAATGAGCAAAATCTAAGAACAGGTGGGTTTTGAACTCACATCGCATTGAATGCGCACTTTTCATACAGCAATGTGAACGCCTGTACTAACTGAGCTACCGGCCGATTCTTTCTCTTGTGGTAAAATATAAATAAAGAACTTTAAATCATAAGACCTCCATCATTCTGTTTCCAGAGGAGGAAATATCGTTCATTTTCGAGTAATGAAGGGGTATAGGCAGAATATGCTAGTGCTAGTTTTTAATAAAAAATGAACAGAAAAAAGCAGCTGTGATAAGTTACGCTATAAACCAGCTTTATGATTGAGAACACGATTTTTTGGCAGGGATCTGTTTAGATGTTCAGACCGGAGTAACATTGTCATAACATCCAGAGTTACAATAAATAGTAACAATTGACTGATGTTGGCACTTATTTTGGTACAAAATATCATCACCAATATCAAAATTTGAACACAAATATCCCAAAAAGGGGTGAATAGAAAGTGCAGATGTTCCGAACCAAAATCCAGAACGTCTCAATAAAGAGAAAGACTCTTTTTACCCGTTAAAAATATTGTTTGTAAAAAAGCGCATTTTCGAAAATTTGTGAAATTTTACCAAATTGGCACTCATTTTTTACCCCTGTCCATATTCTTGTCCAAGCATTCAATGTATTCTCAGTCAAGTTACGTATGTTTCCGTGGTATAGAATCACCCATATATCAATAACACTGACATTTCTGAAAATGCGAGGACCCTCCGATGTAGGAGGCACACCTATTAGGAAAAAGCAATTCAAAGTGCCAAAGATTCAGCATTTGACCACCACCTAATCCTTTACTGTTTTTTGGGTCACACCCACCTAGTATTTATGCCTAAATCATTGCTATTAAACATAACAAAATAAAGTTTAGCCTATTGTTTGCAATCAAGTTGCCACTTCAGAGAAGAAGCACACAAGTCATTAAATCCTGGGTCATATTAAAGCAGTAAAGCATAACGTGGCCACCCCAGTTTCCAGGGACCCTACAAGAATACACCCATGTGCACTCTTATAAAATATACATCCATCGGCTGCAGCGTAAATGCTCTCCCTTGTCTATAGCTCCTATGTGTTTGTGTGTGTGTGTGTGGGGGGGGGGGGGGGGGGGAGGGGGGTGGCAGGGACGAAAGGGTTGGAGGAATCAAACATAGTTTAGCCAAGCCCTCCACTGAAATGCATTAATCATGATATTCTGAGATTTTGGGTATAAGCACACATATCGAAAATCTGCGTCCCTGATAAATCTAAAAGAAATTGATAATTTGATTTGTTCAAAGCGTACTCTCATAACTCTAAATGGCCATTGATAACCTTTGTGTGGTAGCTGGACAATATAATTGAAAGCTCATCCCATAGCACTGAACAAATATGGGACTATACTTGGGGGTATCCAAAGCAAATCCACCCTCATCACTTCACTCACCGTTACACGTCTTGATCGTCATTTTGAATGTAGAAATATCTCTCGGGCCACAAAATAATTGGCCTCCCGTGAAATGAGTGTCTTAGATATCTCAAATGACTGATATTTAAGCGAGCGCCATTGCTATTCGGGATTTGCTCAGTTGTATATAAGGAAGGCCTTTCCCGTTTCAAAAGGGAACAATCAAAATCAGCTTCTGAAAGGCTCCATTTGATTTTAGACACACTTACCTCCCTCCGTCTTTCTGGTAAGAAGACGCTGTGGAGGTATAATCGAAAATATGGCAGTCTTCCAAATCGCAGAGGTTGCTTTCCTGTAGAAGCACTGAAAAACAAACGATTGGAATTGAGAAGTTTCTTTCGGTCGGCTGTAACAGCTATATTTTGAATAGATAGAACACTAAAAACGCGAACAGAAGATCATTCATTCAGTCTGTTTAGAAAGAATATGGATGGATTCTCCTTGAAGAGTTTGCCTCGTGTTTCATATATCTAACGAGTGAAACTCCGAGTCATGATTTTATAATGTACAGAAAAGTGACACTTTTCGTTAACCTACGGCTGTCATTGCCGGAAAAACTGAATTTAGGCCTACCCATTGTTTATTTCAAGTTGACTTATTCTGTCAGAACAAGCATTTCAGCAAAAGGAAATGTGAAAATAATGTTATTTTTATATGTAGAACATTTCTACATCATAAAATGGGCAAAAAAAAATATTGAGGTTTTTGATGAATTGCTTAAGGGTAACCATAGGCAAAAATTAAAAAAAAAAATTTTTTTTAGTTGACTAAACCAATAAATAGCACACGTAAAATTTTCCATTGTTCATGATTTTATTCTTGTGAAATATTATCTTCTGAATTATAGAAGACATTTTAACAGTTACTGTGTGGTGAGTGAACACCTCATTCACGTTATCATAATTATTAATTGGAACACTGGCTAATACAAGTTCTCAACTTAGAATAGAAAGAGTCTATGTTTTCGACATTCGGCTGTTACGTGAAATGTTTGAACGTTCCAACGAATTCCAATTTCTCTGTGCAATTTACCTGAATTAATAATGACACAGAATTAATTCTGCCCAACACAGAACATGACCTGCTCTTGAAGCTTGTAATCACACAAATCGGATAGCAGTTCTTCACCATAAGAAATCTGGGATGTTTGGAAAGTGACTCTTCTTAAACTGTACATAACTTTCTCAGGGCTACAATATGAACCAACGTTACCACTCGCTTGTTTGAAACAAAGAGTCTTAAAGGACAGCCGATCAAGACCACTAGCAGAGTGGTGAGGTGCCCAATGCCCACCAAATGCTAAAACAAGTCGAATCTGAACCTGAAACCCAAATCATATGGTTCCCCTCTAAAATATTCATTCACCTTTAATATGATACATAAATTTAAGGCTGACCCGGGATAAACAGAGAAAGAGGTAGGAACCCAGAATGTCCCACGTGGATGCTCGTAGGAATGTAAACTTCATCTGTGACACACTAATTATTGTAACGTGAATGCTTTCCTTACCCATCGTGACTCCCTGTTCTCCATATCCTTATCGAAAAACCGCGAGCGGCAAATCAAGACGAAAAGACAATTTAGAGATCGAAAATGTAAAACTGAAATAAAATGTCCCCACCCCCGACCAAACTATGCCATACACACGCTTTGAAAGTATGCTATCCGCAAATGACAGACACTCTAGCACATGGAATCATGACACCGGTCCGCCGACCCTGTTTAGCTCCAAAAGTTGTCTAACTTGTAAGTAGAGCCAATATACCACTAGTCGTTCTGTGAAAGATACATTTTTAGCTCAAAATACACAGTATACTTAAAGTTTGTAGTATTGGATTGCATTTATTTGTTTACTATTACGGTATCGCGACTCTTTCCTCAACCTAATTTGTGTTCTGTTGGATGAAAGTGGACGGATAGCACAGCTATCTACCCACTACATATCTTCCTAACTTACTAAACTGGTACACGAAGGGCTAGCACTGGTTGAAGGCAAGTGTACCATCAACGTGTTGTACGCATTTGCACAATGCGCAGATTGCTCCCACATGGGCAGCTGAAATTAAGGGCCTCACCACTGACACAACGGCGGAGAAGAAATGCATTGCTTATCGTGGTAATAAAACAGTGTCAGTGCATATACTCTAAGTTAGTCACACAGCTATTTATTAAGTGGAGTAGAGAATATTTGCAATCTTTCATTTCAAGGAAACATTAAATCTGGCAGACAGTGGTGCTCACCAGACAAAAGCCATCATCAGACATTGATTATCGTTTCGTTATTTGACTTAATTTTTGGAACATAACAGCGTCCATAATTATACAATATGACCTGCAAAGAATTGGTCTGTCTGTTTGGGGCAATTGGTTGTTTACCAACATTTTTGTTTAAATATACTGATTGTGGAGTATTCCAGCCTTTTGACCGGCTAATTTGCGAACACATGCACTGTAGACGAATGTGCAACCAGCACAAAGCGAAAAATGTATGTGGAAGAATAATGAGCAAAATCTAAGAACAGGTGGGTTTTGATCTCACATCGCATTGAATGCACACTTTTCATACAGCAATGTGAACGCCTGTACTAACTGAGCTACCGGCCGATTCGATCTCTTGTGGTAAAATATAAATTAAGAACTTTAAATCATAAGACCTCCATCTTTCTGTTTCCAGAGGTGGAAATATCGTTCATTTTCGAGTAATGGAGGGGTATAGGCAGAATATGCTAGTGCTAGTTTTTAATAAAAAATGAACAGAAAAAAGCAGCTGTGATAAGTTACGCTATAAACCAGCTTAATGACTGAGCAGATGATTTTTTTGGCAGGGATCTGTTTAGTTGTTCAGACCGGAGTAACATTGTCATAACATTCAGAGTTACTATAAATAGTAACAATTGACTGATGTTGGCACTTATTTTGGTACAAAATATCATCACCAGATATCAAAATTTGAACACAAATATCCCAAAAAGGGGTGAATAGAAAGTGCAGATGTTTCGAACCAAAATCCAGAACATCTCAACAAAGAGAAAGACTCTTTTTACCCGATAAAAATATTGTTTGTAAAAATGCGCATTTTCGAAAATTTGTGAAATTTTACCAAATTGGCACTCATTTTTTACCCCTGTCCATATTCTTGTCCAAGCATTCAATCTATTCTCAGTCAAGTTACGTATGTTTCCGTGGTATAGAATCACCCATATATCAATAACACTGACATTTCTGAAAATGCGAGGACCCTCCGATGTAGGAAGCACACCTATTAGGAAAAAGCAATTCAAAGTGCCAAAGATTCAGCATTTGACCACCACCTAATTCTTTACTGTTTTTTGGGTCACACCCACCTAGTATTTATGCCTAAATCATTGCTATTAAACATAACAAAATGAAGTTTAGTCTATTGTTTGCAATCAAGTTGCCACTTCAGAGAAGAAGCACACAAGTCTTTAAATCCTGGGTCATATTAAAGCAGTAAAGCATAACGTGACCATCCCAGTTTCCAGGGACCCTACAAGAATACACCCATGTGCACTCTTATAAAATATACATCCATCGGCTGCAGCGTAAATGCTCTCCCTTGTCTATAGCTCCTATGTGTTTGTGTGTGTGAGTGGGGGGGGGGGGGGGGGGGGGGTGGCAGGGACGAAAGGGTTGGAGGAATCAAACATAGTTGAGCCAAGCCCTCCACTGAAAGGCATTAATCATGATATTCTGAGATTTTGGGTATAAGCGCACATATCGAAAATCTGCGTCCCTGATAAATCTAAAAGAAATTGATAATTTGATTTGTTCAAAACGTACTCTCATAACTCTAAATGGCCATTGATAACCTTTGTGTGGTAGCTGGACAATATAATTGAAAGCTCATCCCATAGCACTGAACAAATATGGGACTATACTTGGGGGTATCCAAAGCAAATCCACCCTCATCACTTCACTCACCGTTACACGTCTTGATCGTCATTTTGAATGTAGAAATATCTCTCGGGCCACAAAATAATTGGCCTACCGTGAAATGAGTGTCTTAGATATCTCAAATGACTGATATTTAAGCGAGCGCCATTGCAATTCGGGATTTGCTCAGTTGTATATAAGGAAGGCCTTTCCCGTTCCCAAAGGGAACAATCAAAATCAGCTTCTGAAAGGCACCATTTGATTTTAGACACACTTACCTCCCTCCGTCTTTCTGGTAAGAAGACGCTGTGGAGGTATAATCGAAAATATGGCAGTCTTCCAAATCGCAGAGGTTGCTTTCCTGTAGAAGCCCTGAAAAACAAACGATTGGAATTGACAAGTTTCTTTCGGTCGGCTGTAACAGCTATATTTTGAATAGAAAGAACACTAAAAACGCGAACAGAAGATCATTCATTCAGTCTGTTTAGAAAGAATATGGATGGATTCTCCTTGAAGAGTTTGCCTCGTGTTTCATATATCTAACGGGTGAAACTCCGAGTCATGATTTTATAATGTACAGAAAATGACACTTTGCGTTAACCTACGGCTGTCATTGCCGGAAAAACATAATTTAGGCCTACCCATTGTTTATGTCAAGTTGATTTATTCTGTCAGAACAAGCATTTCAGCAAAAGGAAATGTGAAAATAATGTTATTTTAATATGTAGAACATTTCTGCATCATAAAATGGGCAAAAAAAAATATTGAGGTTTTTGATGAATTGCTTAAGGGTAACCATAGGCAAAAATTTAAAAAAAAATTTTTTTTAGTTGACTAAACCAATAAATAGCACACGTAAAATTTTCCATTGTTCATGATTTTATTCTTGTGAAATATTATCTTCTGAATTATAGAAGACATTGTAACAGTTACTGTGTGGTGAGTGAACACCTCATTCACGTTATCATAATTATTAATTGGAACACTGGCTTATACAAGTTCTCAACTTAGAATAGAAAGAGTCTATGGTTTCGACCTTCGGCTGTTACGTGAAATGTTTGAACGTTCCAACGAATTCCAATTTCTCTGTGCAATTTACCTGAATTAATAATGACACAGAATAAATTCTGCCCAACACAGAACATGACCTCCTCTTAAAGCTTGTAATCACACAAATCGGATACCAGTTCTTCACCATAATAAATCTGGGAAGTTTGGAAAGTGACTCTTCCTAAACTGTACATACCTTTTCTCAGGGCTACAATATGAACCAACGTTACCACTCGCTTGTTTGAAACAAAGAGTCTTAAAGGACAGCCGATCAAGACCACGAGCAGAGTGTTGAGGTACCCAATGCCCACCAAATGCTGAAACAAGTCGAATCTGAACCTGAAACCCAAATCATATGGTTCCCTTCTAAAATATTCATCACCTTTAATATGATACATAAATTTAAGGCTGACCCGGGATAAACAGAGAAGGAGGTACGAACCCAGAATGTCTCACGTGGATGCTCGTAGGAATGTAAACTTCATCTGTGACACACTAATTATTGTAACGTGAATGCTTTCCTTACCCATCGTGACTCCCTGTTCTCCATATCCTTATCGAAAAACCGCGAGCGGCAAATCAAGACGAAAAGACAATTTAGAGGTCGAAAATGTAAAACTGAAATAAAATGCCCACCCCCCCCCCCCCCCCCCCCACCCCCGACCAAACTATGCCATACACGCGCTTTGAAAGTATGCTATCCGTAAATGACAGACACTCTAGCACATGGAATCATGACACCGGTCCGCCGCCCCTGTTTAGCTCCAAAAGTTGTCTAACTTGTAAGTAGAGCCAATATACCACCAGTCATTCTGTGAAAGATACATTTTTAGCTCAAAATACACAGTATATTTGAAGTTTGTAGTATTGGATTGCATTTATTTGTTTACTATTACGGTATCGCGACTCTTTCCTCAAACTAATTTGTGTTCTGTTGGATGAAAGTGGACGGATAGCACAGCTATCTACCCACTACATATCTTCCTAACTTTCTAAACTGGTACACGAAGGGCTAGCACTGGTTGAAGGCAAGTGTACCATCAACGTGTTGTACGCATTTGCACAATGCGCAGATTGCTCCCACATGGGCAGCTGAAATTAAGGGCCTCACCACTGACACAACGGCGGAGAAGAAATGCATTGCTTATGGTGGTAATAAAACAGTGTCAGTGCATATACTCTAAGTTAGCCACAGAGCTATTTATTAAGTGAAGTAGAGAATATTTGCAATCTTTCATTTCAAGGAAACATTAAATCTGGCAGAGAGTGGTGCTGAGCAGACAAAAGCCATCATCAGACATTGATTATCGTTTCGTTATTTGACTTAATTTTTGGAACATAACAGCGTCCATAATTATACAATATGACCTGCAAAGAATTGGTCTGTCTGTTTGGGGCAATTGGTTGTTTACCAACATTTTTGTTTAAATATACTGATTGTGGAGTATTCCAGCCTTTTGACCGGCTAATTAGCGAACACATGCACTGTAGATGAATGTGCAACCAGCACAAAGCGAAAAATGTATGTGTAAGAATAATGAGCAAAATCTAAGAACAGGTGGGTTTTGAACTCACATCGCATTGAATGCGCACTTTTCATACAGCAATGTGAACGCCTTTACTAACTGAGCTACCGGCCGATTCGTTCTCTTGTGGTAAAATATAAATAAAGAACTTTAAATCATAAGACTTCCATCATTCTGTTTCCAGAGGAGGAAATATCGTTCATTTTCGAGTAATGAAGGGGTATAGGCAGAATATGCTAGTGCTAGTTTTTAATAAAAAATGAACAGAAAAAAGCAGCTGTGATAAGTTACGCTATAAACCAGCTTAATGATTGAGCAGACGATTTTTTTAGCAGGGATCTGTTTAGTTGTTCAGACCGGAGTAACATTGTCATAACATCCAGAGTTACTATAAATAGTAACAATTGACTGATGTTGGCACTTATTTTGGTACAAAATATCATCACCAGATATCAAAATTTGAACACAAATATCCCAAAAAGGGGTGAATAGAAAGTGCAGATGTTCCGAACCAAAATCCAGAACATCTCAATAAAGAGAAAGACTCTTTTTACCCGTTAAAAATATTGTTTGTAAAAAAGCGCATTTTCGAAAATTTGTGAAATTTTACCAAATTGGCACTCATTTTTTACCCCTGTCCATATTCTTGTCCAAGCATTCAATCTATTCTCAGTCAAGTTACGTATGTTTCCGTGGTATAGAATCACCCATATATCAATAACACTGACATTTCTGAAAATGCGAGGACCCTCCGATGTAGGAAGCACACCTATTAGGAAAAAGCAATTCAAAGTGCCAAAGATTCAGCATTTGACCACCACCTAATTCTTTACTGTTTTTGGGTCACACCTACCTAGTATTTATGCCTAAATCATTGCTATTAAACATAACAAAATGAAGTTTAGCCTATTGTTTGCAATCAAGTTGCCACTTCAGAGAAGAAGCACACAAGTCTTTAAATCCTGGGTCATATTAAAGCAGTAAAGCATAACGTGGCCACCCCAGTTTCCAGGGACCCTACAAGAATACACCCATGTGCACTCTTATAAAATATACATCCATCGGCTGCAGCGTATATGCTCTCCCTTGTCTATAGCTCCTATGTGTTTGTGTGTGTGTGTGTGCGTGTGTGGGGAGGGGGGTGGGGTGGCAGGGACGAAAGGGTTGGAGGAATCAAACATAGTTTAGCCAAGCCCTCCACTGAAAGGCATTAATCATGAGATTTTGGGTTTAAGCACACATATCGAAAATCTGCGCCCCTGATAAATCTAAAAGAAATTGATAATTTGATTTGATCAAAACGTACTCTCATAACTCTAAATGGCCATTGATAACCTTTGTGTGGTAGCTGGACAATATAATTGAAAGCTCATCCCATAGCACTGAACAAATATGGGACTATACTTGGGGGTATCCAAAGCAAATCCACCCTCATCACTTCACTCACCGTTACACGTCTTGATCGTCATTTTGAATGTAGAAATATCTCTCGGGCCACAAAATAATTGCCCTCCCGTTAAATGAGTGTCTTAGATATCTCAAATGACTGATATTTAAGCGAGCGCCATTGCTATTCGGTATTTGCTCAGTTGTATATAAGGAAGACCTTTCCCGTTTCAAAAGGGAACAATCAAAATCAGCTTCTGAAAGGCACCAATTGATTTTAGACACACTTACCTCCCTCCGTCTTTCTGGTAAGAAGACGCTGTGGAGGTATAATCGAAAATATGGCAGTCTTCCAAATCGCAGAGGTTGCTTTCCTGTAGAAGCACTGAAAAACAAACGATTGGAATTGACAAGTTTCTTTCGGTCGGCTGTAACAGCTATATTTTGAATAGATAGAACACTAAAAACGCGAACAGAAGATCATTCATTCAGTCTGTTTAGAAAGAATATGGATGGATTCTCCTTGAAGAGTTTGCCTCGTGTTTCATATATCTAACGAGTGAAACTCCGAGTCATGATTTTATAATGTACAGGAAAGTGACACTTTGCGTTAACCTACGGCTGTCATTGCCGGAAAAACTGAATTTAGGCCTACCCATTGTTTATTTCAAGTTGATTGATTCTGTCAGAACAAGCATTTCAGCAAAAGGAAATATGAAAATAATGTTATTTTTATATGTAGAACATTTCTGCATCATAAAATGGGCAAAAAAAAATATTGAGGTTTTTGATGAATTGCTTAAGGGTAACCATAGGCAAAAATTAAAAAAAAAAATTTTTTTAGTTGACTAAACCAATAAATAGCACACGTAAAATGTTCCATTGTTCATGATTTTATTCTTGTGAAATATTATCTTCTGAATTATAGAAGACATTTTAACAGTTAATGTGTGGTGAGTGAACACCTCATTCACGTTATCATAATTATTAATTGGAACACTGGCTTATACAAGTTCTCAACTTAGAATAGAAAGAGTCTATGGTTTCGACCTTCGGCTGTTACGTGAAATGTTTGAACGTTCCAACGAATTCCAATTTCTCTGTGCAATTTACCTGAATTAATAATGACACAGAATTAATTCTGCCCAACACAGAACATGACCTGCTCTTAAAGCTTGTAATCACACAAATTGGATACCAGTTCTTCACCATAATAAATCTGGGAAGTTTGGAAAGTGACTCTTCTTAAACTGTACATAACTTTCTCAGGGCTACAATATGAACCAACGTTACCACTCGCTTGTTTGAAACAAAGAGTCTTAAAGGACAGCCGATCAAGACCACGAGCAGAGTGTTGAGGTACCCAATGCCCACCAAATGCTGAAACAAGTCGAATCTGAACCTGAAACCCAAATCATATGGTTCCCCTCTAAAATATTCAATCACCTTTAATATGATACATAAACTTAAGGCTGACCCGGGATAAACAGAGAAAGAGGTAGGAACCCAGAATGTCTCACGTGGATGCTCGTAGGAATGTAAACTTCATCTGTGACACACTAATTATTGTAACGTGAACGCTTTCCTTACCCATCGTGATTCCCTGTTCTCCATATCCTTATCGAAAAACCGCGAGCGGCAAATCAAGACGAAAAGACAATTTAGAGGTCGAAAATGTAAAACTGAAATAAAATGCCCCCCCCCCCCCCCACCCCCGACCAAACTATGCCATACACACGCTTTGAAAGTATGCTATCCGTAAATGACAGACACTCTAGCACATGGAATCATGACACCGGTCCGCCGCCCCTGTTTAGCTCCAAAAGTTGTCTAACTTGTAAGTAGAGCCAATATACCACCAGTCATTCTGTGAAAGATACATTTTTAGCTCAAAATACACAGTATATTTAAAGTTTGTAGTATTGGATTGCATTTATTTGTTTACTATTACGGTATCGCGACTCTTTCCTCAACCTAATTTGTGTTCTGTTGGATGAAAGTGGACGGATAGCACAGCTATCTACCCACTACATATCTTCCTAACTTACTAAACTGGTACACGAAGGGCTAGCACAGGCTGAAGGCAAGTGTACCATCAACGTGTTGTACGCATTTGCACAATGCGCAGATTGCTCCCACATGGGCAGCTGAAATTAAGGGCCTCACCACTGACACAACGGCGGAGAAGAAATGCATTGCTTATGGTGGTAATAAAACAGTGTCAGTGCATATACTGTAAGTTAGTCACAGAGCTGTTTATTAAGTGGAGTAGAAAATATTTGCAATCTTTCATTTCAAGGAAACATTAAATCTGGCAGACAGTGGTGCTGAGCAGACAAAAGCCATCATCAGACATTGATTATCGTTTCGTTATTTGACTTAATTTTTGGAACATAACAGCGTCCATAATTATACAATATGACCTGCAAAGAATTGGTCTGTCTGTTTGGGGCAAATGGTTGTTTACCAACATTTTTGTTTAAATATACTGATTGTGGAGTATTCCAGCCTTTTGACCGGCTAATTTGCGAACACATGCACTGTAGATGAATGTGCAACCAGCACAAAGCGAAAAATGCATGTCTAAGAATAATGAGCAAAATCTAAGAACAGGTGGGTTTTGAACTCACATCGCATTGAATGCGCACTTTTCATACAGCAATGTGAACGCCTGTACTAACTGAGCTACCGGCCGATTCGTTCTCTTGTGGTAAAATATAAATAAAGAACTTTAAATCATAAGACTTCCATCATTCTGTTTCCAGAGGAGGAAATATCGTTCATTTTCGAGTAATGAAGGGGTATAGGCAAAATATGCTAGTGCTAGTTTTTAATAAAAAATGAACAGAAAAAAACAGCTGTGATAAGTTACGCTATAAACCAGCTTAATGATTGAGCAGACGATTTTTTTGGCAGGGATCTGTTTAGTTGTTCAGACCGGAGTAACATTGTCATAACATCCAGAGTTACTATAAATAGTAACAATTGACTGATGTTGGCACATATTTTGGTACAAAATATCATCACCAGATATCAAAATTTGAACACAAATATCCCAAAAAGGGGTGAATAGAAAGTGCAGATGTTCCGAACCAAAATCCAGAACATCTCAATAAAGAGAAAGACTCTTTTTACCCGTTAAAAATATTGTTTGTAAAAAAGCGCATTTTCGAAAATTTGTGAAATTTTACCAAATTGGCACTCATTTTTTACCCCTGTCCATATTCTTGTCCAAGCATTCAATCTATTCTCAGTCAAGTTACGTATGTTTCCGTGGTATAGAATCACCCATATATCAATAACACTGACATTTCTGAAAATGCGAGGACCCTCCGATGTAGGAAGCACACCTATTAGGAAAAAGCAATTCAAAGTGCCAAAGATTCAGCATTTGACCACCACCTAATTCTTTACTGTTTTTTGGGTCACACCCACCTAGTATTTATGCCTAAATCATTGCTATTAAACATAACAAAATGAAGTTTAGCCTATTGTTTGCAATCAAGTTGCCACTTCAGAGAAGAAGCACACAAGTCTTTAAATCCTGGGTCATATTAAAGCAGTAAAGCATAACGTGGCCACCCCAGTTTCCAGGGACCCTACAAGAATACACCCATGTGCACTCTTATAAAATATACATCCATCGGCTGCAGCATAAATGCTCTCCCTTGCCTATAGCTCCTATGTGTTTGTGTGTGTGTGTGTGTGTGTGGGGAGGGGGGGGGGGCGTGGCAGGGACGAAAGGGTTGGAGGAATCAAACATAGTTTAGCCAAGCCCTCCACTGAAAGGCATTAGTCATGATATTCTGAGATTTTGGGTATAAGCACACATATCGAAAATCTGCGCCCCTGATAAATCTAAAAGAAATTGATAATTTGATTTGTTCAAAACGTACTCTCATAACTCTAAATGGCCATTGATAACCTTTGTGTGGTAGCTGGACAATATAATTGAAAGCTCATCCCATAGCACTGAACAAATATGGGACTATACTTGGGGATATCCAAAGCAAATCCACCCTCATCACTTCACTCACCGTTACAGGTCTTGATCGTCATTTTGAATGTAGAAATATCTCTCGGGCCACAAAATAATTGCCCTCCCGTTAAATGAGTGTCTTAGATATCTGAAATGACTGATATTTAAGCGAGCGCCATTGCTATTCGGGATTTGCTCAGTTGTATATAAGGAAGGCCTTTCCCGTTTCAAAAGGGAACAATCAAAATCAGCTTCTGAAAGGCACCATTTGATTTTAGATACACTTACCTCCCTCCTTCTTTCTGGTAAGAAGACGCTGTGGAGGTATAATCGAAAATATGGCAGTCTTCCAAATCGCAGAGGTTGCTTTCCTGTAGAAGCACTGAAAAAAAAACGATTGGAATTGACAAGTTTCTTTCGGTCGGCTGTAACAGCTATATTTTGAATAGATAGAACACTAAAAACGCGAACAGAATATCATTCATTCAGTCTGTTTAGAAAGAAAATGGATGGATTCTCCTTGAAGAGTTTGCCTCGTGTTTCATATATCTAACGAGTGAAACTCCGAGTCATGATTTTATAATGTACAGGAAAGTGACACTTTGCGTTAACCTACGGCTGTCATTGCCGGAAAACTGAATTTAGGCCTACCCATTGTTTATTTCAAGTTGATTTATTCTGTCAGAACAAGCATTTCAGCAAAAGGAAATGTGAAAAGAATGTTATTTTTATATGTAGAACATTTCTGCATCATAAAATGGGCAAAAAAAAATATTGAGGTTTTTGATGAATTGCTTAAGGGTAACCATAGGCAAAAATTAAAACAAAAAATTTTTTTAGTTGACTAAACCAATAAATAGCACACGTAAAATTTTCCAGTGTTCATGATTTTATTCTTGTGAAATATTATCTTCTGAATTATAGAAGACATTTTAACAGTTACTGTGTGGTGAGTGAACACCTCATTCACGTTATCATAATTATTAATTGGAACACTGGCTTATACAAGTTCTCAACTTAGAATAGAAAGAGTCTATGGTTTCGACCTTCGGCTGTTACGTGAAATGTTTGAACGTTCCAACGAATTCCAATTTCTCTGTGCAATTTACCTGAATTAATAATGACACAGAATAAATTCTGCCCAACACAGAACATGACCTGCTCTTAAAGCTTGTAATCACACAAATCGGATACCAGTTCTTCACCATAATAAATCTGGGAAGTTTGGAAAGTGACTCTTCCTAAACTGTACATACCTTTCTCAGGGCAACAATATGAACCAACGTTACCACTCGCTTGTTTGAAACAAAGAGTCTTAAAGGACAGCCGATCAAGACCACGAGCAGAGTGTTGAGGTACCCAATGCCCACCAAATGCTGAAACAAGTCGAATCTGAACCTGCAACCCAAATCATATGGTTCCCTTCTAAAATATTCATTCACCTTTAATATGATACATAAATTTAAGGCTGACCCGGGATAAACAGAGAAAGAGGTAGGAACCCAGAATGTCTCACGTGGATGCTCGTAGGAATGTAAACTTCATCTGTGACACACTAATTATTGTAACGTGAATGCTTTCCTTACCCATCGTGACTCCCTGTTCTCCATATCCTTATCGAAAAACCGCGAGCGGCAAATCAAGACGAAAAGACAATTTAGAGGTCGAAAATGTAAAACTGAAATAAAATGCCCCCCCCCCCCCCCCCACCCCCGACCAAACTATGCCATACACGCGCTTTGAAAGTATGCTATCCGTAAATGACAGACACTCTAGCACATGGAATCATGACACCGGTCCGCCGCCCCTGTTTAGCTCCAAAAGTTGTCTAACTTGTAAGTAGAGCCAATATACCACCAGTCATTCTGTGAAAGATACATTTTTAGCTCAAAATACACAGTATATTTGAAGTTTGTAGTCTTGGATTGCATTTATTTGTTTACTATTACGGTATCGCGACTCTTTCCTCAAACTAATTTGTGTTCTGTTGGATGAAAGTGGACGGATAGCACAGCTATCTACCCACTACATATCTTCCTAACTTACTAAACTGGTACACGAAGGGCTAGCACTGGTTGAAGGCAAGTGTACCATCAACGTGTTGTACGCATTTGCACAATGCGCAGATTGCTCCCACATGGGCAGCTGAAATTAAGGGCCTCACCACTGACACAACGGCGGAGAAGAAATGCATTGCTTATGGTGGTAATAAAACAGTGTCAGTGCATATACTCTAAGTTAGTCACAGAGCTATTTATTAAGTGAAGTAGAGAATATTTGCAATCTTTCATTTCAAGGAAACATTAAATCTGGCAGAGAGTGGTGCTGAGCAGACAAAAGCCATCATCAGACATTGATTATCGTTTCGTTATTTGACTTAATTTTTGGAACATAACAGCGTCCATAATTATACAATATGACCTGCAAAGAATTGGTCTGTCTGTTTGGGGCAATTGGTTGTTTACCAACATTTTTGTTTAAATATACTGATTGTGGAGTATTCCAGCCTTTTGACCGGCTAATTTGCGAACACATGCACTGTAGATGAATGTGCAACCAGCACAAAGCGAAAAATGTATGTGTAAGAATAATGAGCAAAATCTAAGAACAGGTGGGTTTTGAACTCACATCGCATTGAATGCGCACTTTTCATACAGCAATGTGAACGCCTTTACTAACTGAGCTACCGGCCGATTCGTTCTCTTGTGGTAAAATATAAATAAAGAACTTTAAATCATAAGACTTCCATCATTCTGTTTCCAGAGGAGAAAATATCGTTCATTTTCGAGTAATGAAGGGGTATAGGCAGAATATGCTAGTGCTAGTTTTTAATAAAAAATGAACAGAAAAAAGCAGCTGTGATAAGTTACGCTATAAACCAGCTTAATGATTGAGCAGACGATTTTTTTGGCAGGGATCTGTTTAGTTGTTCAGACCGGAGTAACATTGTCATAACATCCAGAGTTACTATAAATAGTAACAATTGACTGATGTTGGCACTTATTTTGGTACAAAATATCATCACCAGATATCAAAATTTGAACACAAATATCCCAAAAAGGGGTGAATAGAAAGTGCAGATGTTCCGAACCAAAATCCAGAACATCTCAATAAAGAGAAAGACTCTTTTTACCCGTTAAAAATATTGTTTGTAAAAAAGCGCATTTTCGAAAATTTGTGAAATTTTACCAAATTGGCACTCATTTTTTACCCCTGTCCATATTCTTGTCCAAGCATTCAATCTATTCTCAGTCAAGTTACGTATGTTTCCGTGGTATAGAATCACCCATATATCAATAACACTGACATTTCTGAAAATGCGAGCGAGGTCCCTCCGATGTAGGAAGCACACCTATTAGGAAAAAGCAATTCAAAGTGCCAAAGATTCAGCATTTGACCACCACCTAATTCTTTACTGTTTTTTGGGTCACACCCACCTAGTATTTATGCCTAAATCATTGCTATTAAACATAACAAAATGAAGTTTAGCCTATTGTTTGCAATCAAGTTGCCACTTCAGAGAAGAAGCACACAAGTCTTTAAATCCTGGGTCATATTAAAGCAGTAAAGCATAACGTGGCCACCCCAGTTTCCAGGGACCCTACAAGAATACACCCATGTGCACTCTTATAAAATATACATCCATCGGCTGCAGCATAAATGCTCTCCCTTGCCTATAGCTCCTATGTGTTTGTGTGTGTGTGTGTGTGTGGGGAGGGGGGGGGGGGGCGTGGCAGGGACGAAAGGGTTGGAGGAATCAAACATAGTTTAACCAAGCCCTCCACTGAAAGGCATTAATCATGAGATTTTGGGTTTAAGCACACATATCGAAAATCTGCGCCCCTGATAAATCTAAAAGAAATTGATAATTTGATTTGATCAAAACGTACTCTCATAACTCTAAATGGCCATTGATAACCTTTGTGTGGTAGCTGGACAATATAATTGAAAGCTCATCCCATAGCACTGAACAAATATGGGACTATACTTGGGGGTATCCAAAGCAAATCCACCCTCATCACTTCACTCACAGTTACACGTCTTGATCGTCATTTTGAATGTAGAAATATCTCTCGGGCCACAAAATAATTGCCCTCCCGTTAAATGAGTGTCTTAGATATCTCAAATGACTGATATTTAAGCGAGCGCCATTGCTATTCGGTATTTGCTCAATTGTAAATAAGGAAGGCCTTTCCCGTTTCAAAAGGGAACAATCAAAATCAGCTTCTGAAAGGCACCAATTGATTTTAGACACACTTACCTCCCTCCGTCTTTCTGGTAAGAAGACGCTGTGGAGGTATAATCGAAAATATGGCAGTCTTCCAAATCGCAGAGGTTGCTTTCCTGTAGAAGCACTGAAAAACAAACGATTGGAATTGACAAGTTTCTTTCGGTCGGCTGTAACAGCTATATTTTGAATAGATAGAACACTAAAAACGCGAACAGAAGATCATTCATTCAGTCTGTTTAGAAAGAATATGGATGGATTCTCCTTGAAGAGTTTGCCTCGTGTTTCATATATCTAACGAGTGAAACTCCGAGTCATGATTTTATAATGTACAGGAAAGTGACACTTTGCGTTAACCTACGGCTGTCATTGCCGGAAAAACTGAATTTAGGCCTACCCATTGTTTATTTCAAGTTGATTTATTCTGTCAGAACAAGCATTTCAGCAAAAGGAAATGTGAAAATAATGTTATTTTTATATGTACAACATTTCTGCATCATAAAATGGGCAAAAAAAAATATTGAGGTTTTTGATGAATTGCTTAAGGGTAACCATAGGCAAAAATTTAAAAAAAAATTTTTTTTAGTTGACTAAACCAATAAATAGCACACGTAAAATTTTCCATTGTTCATGATTTTATTCTTGTGAAATATTATCTTCTGAATTATAGAAGACATTTTAACAGTTACTGTGTGGTGAGTGAACACCTCATTCACGTTATCATAATTATTAATTGGAACACTGGCTTATACAAGTTCTCAACTTAGAATAGAAAGAGTCTATGGTTTCGACCTTCGGCTGTTACGTGAAATGTTTGAACGTTCCAACGAATTCCAATTTCTCTGTGCAATTTACCTGAATTAATAATGACACAGAATTAATTCTGCCCAACACAGAACATGACCTGCTCTTAAAGCTTGTAATCACACAAATTGGATACCAGTTCTTCACCATAATAAATCTGGGAAGTTTGGAAAGTGACTCTTCTTAAACTGTACATAACTTTCTCAGGGCTACAATATGAACCAACGTTACCACTCGCTTGTTTGAAACAAAGAGTCTTAAAGGACAGCCGATCAAGACCACGAGCAGAGTGTTGAGGTACCCAATGCCCACCAAATGCTGAAACAAGTCGAATTTGAACCTGAAACCCAAATCATATGGTTCCCCTCTAAAATATTCAATCACCTTTAATATGATACATAAACTTAAGGCTGACCCGGGATAAACAGAGAAAGAGGTAGGAACCCAGAATGTCTCACGTGGATGCTCGTAGGAATGTAAACTTCATCTGTGACACACTAATTATTGTAACGTGAACGCTTTCCTTACCCATCGTGATTCCCTGCTCTCCATATCCTTATCGAAAAACCGCGAGCGGCAAATCAAGACGAAAAGACAATTTAGAGGTCGAAAATGTAAAACTGAAATAAAATGCCCCCCCCCCCCCCACCCCCGACCAAACTATGCCATACACACGCTTTGAAAGTATGCTATCCGTAAATGACAGACATTCTAGCACATGGAATCATGACACCGGTCCGCCGCCCCTGTTTAGCTCCAAAAGTTGTCTAACTTGTAAGTAGAGCCAATATACCACCAGTCATTCTGTGAAAGATACATTTTTAGCTCAAAATACACAGTATATTTAAAGTTTGTAGTATTGGATTGCATTTATTTGTTTACTATTACGGTATCGCGACTCTTTCCTCAACCTAATTTGTGTTCTGTTGGATGAAAGTGGACGGATAGCACAGCTATCTACCCACTACATATCTTCCTAACTTACTAAACTGGTACACGAAGGGCTAGCACAGGTTGAAGGCAAGTGTACCATCAACGTGTTGTACGCATTTGCACAATGCGCAGATTGCTCCCACATGGGCAGCTGAAATTAAGGGCCTCACCACTGACACAACGGCGGAGAAGAAATGCATTGCTTATGGTGGTAATAAAACAGTGTCAGTGCATATACTGTAAGTTAGTCACAGAGCTGTTTATTAAGTGGAGTAGAAAATATTTGCAATCTTTCATTTCAAGGAAACATTAAATCTGGCAGACAGTGGTGCTGAGCAGACAAAAGCCATCATCAGACATTGATTATCGTTTCGTTATTTGACTTAATTTTTGGAACATAACAGCGTCCATAATTATACAATATGACCTGCAAAGAATTGGTCTGTCTGTTTGGGGCAAATGGTTGTTTACCAACATTTTTGTTTAAATATACTGATTGTGGAGTATTCCAGCCTTTTGACCGGCTAATTTGCGAACACATGCACTGTAGATGAATGTGCAACCAGCACAAAGCGAAAAATGTATGTCTAAGAATAATGAGCAAAATCTAAGAACAGGTGGGTTTTGAACTCACATCGCATTGAATGCGCACTTTTCATACAGCAATGTGAACGCCTGTACTAACTGAGCTACCGGCCGATTCGTTCTCTTGTGGTAAAATATAAATAAAGAACTTTAAATCATAAGACTTCCATCATTCTGTTTCCAGAGGAGGAAATATCGTTCATTTTCGAGTAATGAAGGGGTATAGGCAGAATATGCTAGTGCTAGTTTTTAATAAAAAATGAACAGAAAAAAACAGCTGTGATAAGTTACGCTATAAACCAGCTTAATGATTGAGCAGACGATTTTTTTGGCAGGGATCTCTTTAGTTGTTCAGACCGGAGTAACATTGTCATAACATCCAGAGTTACTATAAATAGTAACAATTGACTGATGTTGGCACATATTTTGGTACAAAATATCATCACCAGATATCAAAATTTGAACACAAATATCCCAAAAATGGGTGAATAGAAAGTGCAGATGTTCCGAACCAAAATCCAGAACATCTCAATAAAGAGAAAGACTCTTTTTACCCGTTAAAAATATTGTTTGTAAAAAAGCGCATTTTCGAAAATTTGTGAAATTTTACCAAATTGGCACTAATTTTTTACCCCTGTCCATATTCTTGTCCAAGCATTCAATCTATTCTCAGTCAAGTTACGTATGTTTCCGTGGTATAGAATCACCCATGTATCAATAACACTGACATTTCTGAAAATGCGAGGACCCTCCGATGTAGGAAGCACACCTATTAGGAAAAAGCAATTCAAAGTGCCAAAGATTCAGCATTTGACCACCACCTAATTCTTTACTGTTTTTTGGGTCACACCCACCTAGTATTTATGCCTAAATCATTGCTATTAAACATAACAAAATGAGGTTTAGCCTATTGTTTGCAATCAAGTTGCCACTTCAGAGAAGAAGCACACAAGTCTTTAAATCCTGGGTCATATTAAAGCAGTAAAGCAATACGTGGCCACCCCAGTTTCCAGGGACCCTACAAGAATACACCCATGTGCACTCTTATAAAATATACATCCATCGGCTGCAGCGTAAATGATCCCCCTTGTCTATAGCTCCTATGTGTTTGTGTGTGTGTGTGTGTGTGTGGAGGGGGAGGAGGGGGGGGGGGTGGCAGGGACGAAAGGGTTGGAGGAATCAAACATAGTTTAGCCAAGCCCTCCACTGAAAGGCATTAATCATGATATTCTGAGATTTTGGGTTTAAGCACACATATCGAAAATCTGCGCCCCTGATAAATCTAAAAGAAATTGATAATTTGATTTGTTCAAAACGTACCCTCATAACTCTAAATGGCCATTGATAACCTTTGTGTGGTAGCTGGACAATATAATTGAAAGCACATCCCATAGCACTGAACAAATATGGGACTATCCTTGGGGGTATCCAAAGCAAATCCACCCTCATCACTTCACTCACCGTTACACGTCTTGATCGTCATTTTGAATATAGAAATATCTCTCGGGCCACAAAATAATTGCCCTCCCGTTAAATGAGTGTCTTAGATATCTCAAATGACTGATATTTAAGCGAGCGCCATTGCTATTCGGGATTTGCTCAGTTGTATATAAGGAGGGCCTTTCCTCTTTCAAAAGGGAACAATCAAAATCAGCTTCTGAAAGGCACCATTTGATTTTAGACACACTTACCTCCCTCCGTCTTTCTGGTAAGAAGACGCTGTGGAGGTATAATCGAAAATATGGCAGTCTTCCAAATCGCAGAGGTTGCTTTCCTGTAGAAGCACTGAAAAACAAACGATTGGAATTGACAAGTTTCTTTCGGTCGGCTGTAGCAGCTATATTTTGAATAGATAGAACACTGAAAACGCGAACAGAAGATCATTCATTCAGTCTGTTTAGAAAGAATATGGATGGATTCTCCTTGAAGAGTTTGCCTCGTGTTTCATATATCTAACGAGTGAAACTCCGAGTCATGATTTTATAATGTACAGGAAAGTGACACTTTGCGTTAACCTACGGCTGTCATTGCCGGAAAAACTGAATTTAGGCCTACCCATTGTTTATTTCAAGTTGATTTATTCTGTCAGAACAAGCATTTCAGCAAAAGGAAATGTGAAAATAATGTTATTTTTATATGTACAACATTTCTGCATCATAAAATGGGCAAAAAAAAATATTGAGGTTTTTGATGAATTGCTTAAGGGTAACCGTAGGCAAAATTTAAAAAAAAAATTTTTTTTAGTTGACTAAACCAATAAATAGCACACGTAAAATTTTCCATTGTTCATGATTTTATTCTTGTGAAATATTATCTTCTGAACTATAGAAGACATTTTAACAGTTACTGTGTGGTGAGTGAACACCTCATTCACGTTATCATAATTATTAATTGGAACACTGGCTGATACAAGTTCTCAACTTAGAATAGAAAGAGTCTATGGTTTCGACCTTCGGCTGTTACGTGAAATGTTTGAACGTTCCAACGAATTCCAATTTCTCTGTGCAATTTACCTGAATTAATAATGACACAGAATTAATTCTGCACAACACAGAACATGACCTGCTCTTAAAGCTTGTAATCACACAAATCGGACACCAGTTCTTCACCATAATAAATCTGGGAAGTTTGGAAAGTGACTCTTCTTAAACTGTACATAACTTTCTCAGGGCTACAATATGAACCAACGTTACCACTCGCTTGTTTGAAACAAAGAGTCTTAAAGGACAGCCGATCAAGACCACGAGCAGAGTGTTGAGGTACCCAATGCCCACCAAATGCTGAAACAAGTCGAATCTGAACCTGAAACCCAAATCATATGGTTCCCCTCTAAAATATTCATTCACCTTTAATATGATACATAAACTTAAGGCTGACCCGGGATAAACAGAGAAAGAGGTAGGAACCCAGAATGTCTCACGTGGATGCTCGTAGGAATGTAAACTTCATCTGTGGCACACTAATTATTGTAACGTGAACGCTTTCCTTACCCATCGTGACTCCCTGTTCTCCATATCCTTATCGAAAAACCGCGAGCGGCAAATCAAGACGAAAAGACAATTTAGAGGTCGAAAATGTAAAACTGAAATAAAATGCCCTCCCCCCCCCCCCCACCCCCGACCAAACTATGCCATCCACACGCTTTGAAAGTATGCTATCCGTAAATGACAGACACTCTAGCACATGGAATCATGACACCGGTCCGCCGCCCCTGTTTAGCTCCAAAAGTTGTCTAACTTGTAAGTAGAGCCAATATACCACCAGTCATTCTGTGAAAGATACATTTTTAGCTCAAAATACACAGTATATTTAAAGTTTGTAGTATTGGATTGCATTTATTTGTTTACTATTACGGTAGCGCGACTCTTTCCTCAACCTAATTTGTGTTCTGTTGGATGAAAGTGGACGGATAGCACAGCTATCTACCCACTACATATCTTCCTAACTTACTAAACTGGTACACGAAGGGCTAGCACTGGTTGAAGGCAAGTGTACCATCAACGTGTTGTACGCATTTGCACAATGCGCAGATTGCTCCCACATGGGCAGCTGAAATTAAGGGCCTCACCACTGACACAACGGCGGAGAAGAAATGCATTGCTTATGGTGGTAATAAAACAGTGTCAGTGCATATACTCTAAGTTAGTCACAGAGCTGTTTATTAAGTGGAGTAGAAAATATTTGCAATCTTTCATTTCAAGGAAACATTAAATCTGGCAGACAGTGGTGCTGAGCAGACAAAAGCCATCATCAGACATTGATTATCGTTTCGTTATTTGACTTAATTTTTGGAACATAACAGCGTCCATAATTATACAATATGACCTGCAAAGAATTGGTCTGTCTGTTTGGGGCAAATGGTTGTTTACCAACATTTTTGTTTAAATATACTGATTGTGGAGTATTCCAGCCTTTTGACCGGCTAATTTGCGAACACATGCACTGTAGATGAATGTGCAACCAGCACAAAGCGAAAAATGTATGTCTAAGAATAATGAGCAAAATCTAAGAACAGGTGGGTTTTGAACTCACATCGCATTGAATGCACACTTTTAATACAGCAATGTGAATGCCTGTATTAACTGAGCTACCGGCCGATTCGTTCTCTTGTGGTAAAATATAAATAAAGAACTTTAAATCATAAGATCTCCATCATTCTGTTTCCAGAGGAGGAAATATCGTTCATTTTCGAGTAATGATGGGGTATAGGCAGAATATGCTAGTGCTAGTTTTTAATAAAAAATGAACAGAAAAAAGCAGCTGCGATAAGTTACGCTATAAACCAGCTTAATGATTGAGCAGACGATTTTTTGGCAGGGATCTGTTTAGTTGTTCAGACCGGAGTAACATTGTCATAACATCCAGAGTTACTATAAATAGTAACAATTGACTGATGTTGGCACTTATTTTGGTACAAAATATCATCACCAGATATCAAAATTTGAACACAAATATCCACAAAAGAGGTGAATAGAAAGTGCAGATGTTCCGAACCAAAATCCAGAACATCTCAAAAAAGAGAAAGACTCTTTTTACCCGTTAAAAATATTGTTTGTAAAAAAGCGCTTTTTCGAAAATTTGTGATATGTTACCAAATTGGCACTCCTTTTTCACCCCTGTCCATATTCTTGTCCAAGCATTCAATCTATTCTCAGTGAAGTTACGTATGTTTCCGTGGTATAGAATCACCCATATATCAATAACACTGACATTTCTGAAAATGCGAGGACCCTCCGATGTAGGAAGCACACCTATTAGGAAAAAGCAATTCAAAGTGCCAAAGATTCAGCATTTGACCACCACCTAATTCTTTACTGTTTTTTGGGTCACACCCACCTAGTATTTATGCCTAAATCATTGCTATTAAACATAACAAAATGAAGTTTAGCCTATTGTTTGCAATCAAGTTGCCACTTCAGAGAAGAAGCACACAAGTCTTTAAATCCTGGGTCATATTAAAGCAGTAATGCATAACGCGGCCACCCCAGTTTCCAGGGACCCTACAAGGATACACCCATGCGCACTCTTATAAAATATACATGCATCGGCTGCAGCGTAAATGATCCCCCTTGTCTATAGCTCCTATGTGTTTGTGTGTGTGTGTGTGCGTGTGGAGGGGGGGGGGGGGGGTGGCAGGGACGAAAGGGTTGGAGGAATCAAACATAGTTTAGCCAAGCCCTCCACTGAAAGGCATTAATCATGATATTCTGAGATTTTGGGTTTAAGCACACATATCGAAAATCTGCGCCCCTGATAAATCGAAAAGAAATTGATAATTTGATGTGTTCAAAACGTACTCTCATAACTCTAAATGGCCATTGATAACCTTTGTGTGGTAGCTGGACAATATAATTGAAAGCTCATCCCATAGCACTGAACAAATATGGGACTATACTTGGGGGTATCCAAAGCAAATCCACCCTCATCACTTCACTCACCGTTACACGTCTTGATCGTCATTTTGAATGTAGAAATATCTCTCGGGCCACAAAATAATTGCCCTCCCGTTAAATGAGTGTCTTAGATATCTCAAATGACTGATATTTAAGCGAGCGCCATTGCTATTCGGGATTTGCTCAGTTGTATATAAGGAAGGCCTTTCCCGTTTCAAAAGGGAACAATCAAAATCAGCTTCTGAAAGGCACCATTTGATTTTAGACACACTTACCTCCCTCCGTCTTTCTGGTAAGAAGACGCTGTGGAGGTATAATCGAAAATATGGCAGTCTTCCAAATCGCAGAGGTTGCTTTCCTGTAGAAGCACTGAAAAACAAACGATTGGAATTGACAAGTTTCTTTCGGTCGGCTGTAACAGCTATATTTTGAATAGATAGAACACTAAAAACGCGAACAGAAGATCATTCATTCAGTCTGTTTAGAAAGAATATGGATGGATTCTCCTTGAAGAGTTTGCCTCGCGTTTCATATATCTAACGAGTGAAACTCCGAGTCATGATTTTATAATGTACAGGAAAGTGACACTTTGCGTTAACCTACGGCTGTCATTGCCGGAAAAACTGAATTTAGGCCTACCCATTGTTTATTTCAAGTTGATTTATTCTGTCAGAACAAGCATTTCAGCAAAAGGAAATGTGAAAATAATGTTATTTTTATATGTAGAACATTTCTGCATCATAAAATGGGCAAAAAAAAATATTGAGGTTTTTGATGAATTGCTTAAGGGTAACCATAGGCAAAAATTTAAAAAACAATTTTTTTTAGTTGTGTAAACCAATAAATAGCACACGTAAAATTTACCAGTGTTCATGATTTTATTCTTGTGAAATATTATCTTCTGAATTATGGAAGACATTTTAACAGTTACTGTGTGGTGAGTGAACACCTCATTCACGTTATCATAATTATTAATTGGAACACTGGCTTATACAAGTTCTCAACTTAGAATAGAAAGAGTCTATGGTTTCGACCTTCGGCTGTTACGTGAAATGTTTGAACGTTCCAACGAATTCCAATTTCTCTGTGCAATTTACCTGAATTAATAATGACACAGAATTAATTCTGTCCAACACAGAACATGACCTGCTCTTAAAGCTTGTAATCACACAAATCGGATACCAGTTCTTCACCATAATAAATCTGGGAAGTTTGGAAAGTGACTCTTCTTAAACTGTACATAACTTTCTCAGGGCTACAATATGAACCAACGTTACCACTCGCTTGTTTGAAACAAAGAGTCTTAAAGGGCAGCCGATCAAGACAACGAGCAGAGTGTTGAGGTACCCAATGCCCACCAAATGCTGAAACAAGTCGAATCTGAACCTGAAACCCAAATCATATGGTTCCCCTCTAAAATATTCATTCACCTTTAATATGATACATAAATTTAAGGCTGACCCGGGATAAACAGAGAAAGAGGTAGGAACCCAGAATGTCTCACGTGGATGCTCGTAGGAATGTAAACTTCATCTGTGACACACTAATTATTGTAACGTGAATGCTTTCCTTACCCATCGTGACTCCCTGTTCTCCATATCCTTATCGAAAAACCGCGAGCGGGAAATCAAGACGAAAAGACAATTAAGAGGTCGAAAATGTTAAACTGAAATAAAATGCCCCCCCCCCCCCCCCCCCACCTGCGACCAAACTATGCCATACACACGCTTTGAAAGTATGCTATCCGTAAATGACAGACACTCTAGCACATGGAATCATGACACCGGTCCGCCGCCCCTGTTTAGCTCCAAAAGTTGTCTAACTTGTAAGTAGAGCCAATATACCACCAGTCATTCTGTGAAAGATACATTTTTAGCTCAAAATACACAGTATATTTAAAGTTTGTAGCATTGGATTGCATTTATTTTTTACTATTACGGTATCGCGACTCTTTTCTCAACCTAATTTGTGTCCTGTTGGATGAAAGTGGACGGATAGCACAGCTATCTACCCACTACATATCTTCCTAACTTACTAAACTGGTACACGAAGGGCTAGCACTGGTTGAAGGCAAGTGTACCATCAACGTGTTGTACGCATTTGCACAATGCGCAGATTGCTCCCACATGGGCAGCTGAAATTAAGGGCCTCACCACTGACACAACGGCGGAGAAGAAATGCATTGCTTATGGTGGTAATAAAACAGTGTCAGTGCATATACTGTAAGTTAGTCACAGAGCTATTTATTAAGTGGAGTAGATAATATTTGCAATCTTTCATTTCAAGGAAACTTTAAATCTGGCAGACAGTGGTGCTGAGCAGAAAAAAGCCATCATCAGACATTGATTATCGTTTCGTTATTTGACTTAATTTTTGGAACATAACAGCGTCCATAATTATACAATATGACCTGCAAAGAATTGGTCTGTCTCTTTGGGGCAATTGGTTGTTTACCAACATTTTTGTTTAAATATACTGATTGTGGCGTATTCCAGCCTTTTGACCGGCTAATTTGCGAACACATGCACTGTAAATGAATGTGCAACCAGCACAAAGCGAAAAATGTATGTGTAAGAATAATGAGCAAAATCTAAGAACAGGTGGGTTTTGAACTCACATCGCATTGAATGCGCACTTTTCATACAGAAATGTTAACGCCTGTACTAACTGAGTTACCGGCCGATTCGTTCTCTTGTGGTAAAATATAAATAAAGAACTTTAAATCATAAGACCTCCATCATTCTGTTTCCAGAGGAGGAAATATCGTTCATTTTCGAGTAATGAAGGGGTATAGGCAGAAAATGCTAGTGCTAGTTTTTAATAAAATATGAACAGAAAAAAGCAGCTGTGATAAGTTACGCGATAAACCAGCTTAATGATTGAGCAGACGATTTTTTTGGCAGGGATCTGTTTAGTTGTTCAGACCGGAGTAACATTGTCATAACACCCAGAGTTACTATAAATAGTAACAATTGACTGCGGTTGGCACTTATTTTGGTACAAAATATCATCACCAGATATCAAAATTTGAACACAAATATCCCAAAAAGGGGTGAATAGAATGTGCAGATGTTCCGAACCAAAATCCAGAACATCTCAATAAAGAGAAAGACTCTTTTTACCCGTTAAAAATATTGTTTGTAAAAAAGCGCATTTTCGAAAATTTGTGAAATTTTACCAAATTGGCACTCATTTTTTACCCCTGTCCATATTCTTGTCCAAGCATTCAATCTATTCTCAGTCAAGTTACGTATGTTTCCGTGGTATAGAATCACCCATATATCAATAACACTGACATTTCTGAAAATGCGAGGACCCTCCGATGTAGGAAGCACACCTATTAGGAAAAAGCAATTCAAAGTGCCAAAGATTCAGCATTTGACCACCACCTAATTCTTTACTGTTTTTTGGGTCACACCCACCTAGTATTTATGCCTAAATCATTGCTATTAAACATAACAAAATGAAGTTTAGCCTATTGTTTGTAATCAAGTTGTCACTTCAGAGAAGAAGCACACAAGTCTTTAAATCCTGGGTCATATTAAAGCAGTAAAGCATAACGTGGCCACCCCAGTTTCCAGGGACCCTACAAGAATACACCCATGTGCACTCTTATGAAATATACATCCATCGGCTGCAGCATAAATGCTCTCCCTTGTCTATAGCTCCTATGTGTTTGTGTGTGTGTGTGTGTGTGGGGAGGGGGGGGCGTGGCAGGGACGAAAGGGTTGGTGAATCAAACATAGTTTAGCCAAGCCCTCCACTGAAAGGCATTAATCATGATATTCTGAGATTTTGGGTATAAGCACACATATCGAAAATCGGCGCCCCTGATAAATCTAAAAGAAATTGATAATTTGATTTGTTCAAAACGTACTCTCATAACTCTAAATGGCCATTGATAACCTTTGTGTGGTAGCTGGACAATATAATTGAAAGCTCATCGCATAGCACTGAACAAATATGGGACTATACTTGGGGGTATCCAAAGCAAATCCACCCTCATCACTTCACTCACCGTTACACGTCTTGATCGTCATTTTGAATGTAGAAATATCCCTCGGGCCACAAAATAATTGGCCTCCCGTTAAATGAGTGTCTTAGATATCTCAAATGACTGATATTTAAGCGAGCGCCATTGCTATTCGGGATTTGCTCAGTTGTATATAAGGAAGGCCTTTCCCGTTTCAAAAGGGAACAATCAAAATCAGCTTCTGAAAGGCACCATTTGATTTTAGACACACTTACCTCTCTCCGTCATTCTGGTAAGAAGACGCTGTGGAGGTATAATCGAAAATATGGCAGTCTTCCAAATCGCAGAGGTTGCTTTCCTGTAGAAGCACTGGAAAACAAACGATTGGAATTGACAAGTTTCTTTCGGTCGGCTGTAACAGCTATATTTTGAATAGATAGAACACTAAAAACGCGAACAGAAGATCATTCATTCAGTCTGTTCAGAAAGAATATGGATGGATTCTCCTTGAAGAGTTTACCTCGTGTTTCATATATCTAACGAGTTAAACTCCGAGTCATGATTTTATAATGTACAGAAAAGTGACACTTTGCGTTAACCTACGGCTGTCATTGCCGGAAAAACTGAATTTAGGCCTACCCATTGTTTATTTCAAGTTGATTTATTCTGTCAGAACAAGCATTCCAGCAAAAGGAAACGTGAAAATAATGTTATTTTTATATGTAGAACATTTCTTCATCATAAAATGGGCAAAAAAAAATATTGAGGTTTTTGATGAATTGCTTAAGGGTAACCATAGGCAAAAATTTAAAAAAAAATTTTTCTTAGTTGACTAAACCAATAAATAGCACACGTAAAATTTTCCATTGTTCATGATTTTATTCTTGTGAAATATTATCTTCTGAATTATAGAAGACATTTTAACAGTTACTGTGTGGTGAGTGAACACCTCATTCACGTTATCATAATTATTAATTGGAACACTGGCTTATACAAGTTCTCAACTTAGAATAGAAAGAGTCTATGGTTTCGACCTTCGGCTGTTACGTGAAATGTTTGAACGTTCCAATGAATTGCAATTTCTCTGTGCAATTTACCTGAATTAATAATGACACAGAATTAAATGTGCCCAACACAGAAATTGACCTGCTCTTAAAGCCTGTAATCAAACAAATCGGATACCAGTTCTTCACCATAATAAATCTGGGAAGTTTGGAAAGTGACTCTTCTTAAACTGTACATAACTTTCTCAGGGCTACAATATGAACCAACGTTACCACTCGCTTGTTTGAAACAAAGAATCTTAAAGGACAGCCGATCAAGACCACGAGCAGAGTGTTGAGGTACCCAATGCCCACCAAATGCTGAAACAAGTCGAATCTGAACCTGAAACCCAAATCATATGGTTCCCCTCTAAAATATTCATTCACCTTTAATATGATACATAAATTTAAGGCTGACCCGGGATAAACAGAGAAAGCGGTAGGAACCCAGAATGTCCCACGTGGATGCTCGTAGGAATGTAAACTTCATCTGTGACACACTAATTATTGTAACGTGAATGCTTTCCTTACCCATCGTGACTCCCTGTTCTCCATATCCTTACCGAAAAACCGCGAGCGGCAAATCAAGACGAAAAGACAATTTAGAGGTCGAAAATGTAAAACTGAAATAAAATGCCCCCCCCTCCCCCACCCCCGACCAAACTATGCCATACACACGCTTTGAAAGTATGCTATTCGTAAATGAAAGACACTCTAGCACATGGAATCATGACACCGGTCCGCTGCCCCTGTTTAGCTCCAAAAGTTGTCTAACCTGTAAGTAGAGCCAATATACCACCAGTCATTCTGTGAAAGATACATTTTTAGCTCAAAATACACAGTATATTTAAAGTTTGTAGTATTGGATTGCATTTATTTGTTTACTATTACGGTATCGCGACTCTTTCCTCAACCTAATTTGTGTTCTGTTGGATGAAAGTGGACGGATAGCACAGCTATCTACCCACTACATATCTTCCTAACTTACTAAACTGGTACACGAAGGGCTAGCACTGGTTGAAGGCAAGTGTACCATCAACGTGTTGTACGCATTTTCACAATGCGCAGATTGCTCCCACATGGGCAGCTGAAATTAAGGGCCTCACCACTGACACAACGGCGGAGAAGAAATGCATTGCTTATGGTGGTAATAAAACAGTGTCAGTGCATATACTGTAAGTTAGTCACAGAGCTATTTATTAAGTGGAGTAGATAATATTTGCAATCTTTCATTTCAAGGAAACTTTAAATCTGGCAGACAGTGGTGCTGAGCAGACAAAAGCCATCATCAGACATTGATTATCGTTTCGTTATTTGACTTAATTTTTGGAACATAACAGCGTCCATAATTATACAATATGACCTGCAAAGAATTGGTCTGTCTCTTTGGGGCAATTGGTTGTTTATCAACATTGTTGTTTAAATATACTGATTGTGGAGTATTCCAGCCTTTTGACCGGCTAATTTGCGAACACATGCACTGTAGATGAATGTGCAACCAGCACAAAGCGAAGAATGTATGTGTAAGAATAATGAGCAAAATCTAAGAACAGGTGGGTTTTGAACTCAGATCGCATTGAATGCGCACTTTTCATACAGCAATGTGAACGCCTGTACTAACTGAGCTACCGGCCGATTCGTTCTCTTGTGGTAAAATATAAATAAAGAACATTAAATCATAAGACCTCCATCATTCTGTTTCCAGAGGAGGAAATATCGTTCATTTTCGAGTAATGAAGGGGTATAGGCAGATTATGCTAGTGCTAGTTTTTAATAAAAAATGAACAGAAAAAAGCAGCTGTGATAAGTTACGCTATAAACCAGCTTAATGATTGAGCAGACGATTTTTTTGGCAGGGATCTATTTAGTTGTTCAGACCGGAGTAACATTGTCATAACATCCAGAGTTACTATAAATAGTAACAATTGACTGATGTTGGCACTTATTTTGGTACAAAATATCATCACCAGATATCAAAATTTGAACACAAATATCCCAAAAAGGGGTGAATAGAAAGTGCAGATGTTCCGAACCAAAATCCAGAACATCTCAATAAAGAGAAAGACTCTTTTTACCCGTTAAAAATATTGTTTGTAAAAAAGCGCATTTTCGAAAATTTGTGAAATTTTACCAAATTGGCACTCATTTTTTACCCCTGTCCATATTCTTGTCCAAGCATTCAATCTATTCTCAGTCAAGTTACGTATGTTTCCGTGGTATAGAATCACCCATATATCAATAACACTGACATTTCTGAAAATGCGAGGACCCTCCGATGTAGGAAGCACACCTATTAGGAAAAAGCAATTCAAAGTGCCAAAGATTCAGCATTTGACCACCATCTAATTCTTTACTGTTTTTTGGGTCACACCCACCTAGTATTTATGCCTAAATCATTGCTATTAAACATAACAAAATGAAGTTTAGCCTATTGTTTGTAATCAAGTTGTCACTTCAGAGAAGAAGCACACAAGTCTTTAAATCCTGGGTCATATTAAAGCAGTAAAGCATAACGTGGCCACCCCAGTTTCCAGGGACCCTACAAGAATACACCCATGTGCACTCTTATGAAATATACATCCATCGGCTGCAGCATAAATGCTCTCCCTTGTCTATAGCTCCTATGTGTTTGTGTGTGTGTGTGTGTGTGGGGAGGGGGGCGTGGCAGGGACGAAAGGGTTGGTGAATCAAACATAGTTTAGCCAAGCCCTCCACTGAAAGGCATTAATCATGATATTCTGAGATTTTGGGTATAAGCACACATATCGAAAATCGGCGCCCCTGATAAATCTAAAAGAAATTGATAATTTGATTTGTTCAAAACGTACTCTCATAACTCTAAATGGCCATTGATAACCTTTGTGTGGTAGCTGGACAATATAATTGAAAGCTCATCCCATAGCACTGAACAAATATGGGACTATACTTGGGGGTATCCAAAGCAAATCCACCCTCATCACTTCACTCACCGTTACACGTCTTGATCGTCATTTTGAATGTAGAAATATCTCTCGGGCCACAAAATAATTGGCCTCCCGTTAAATGAGTGTCTTAGATATCTCAAATGACTGATATTTAAGCGAGCGCCATTGCTATTCGGGATTTGCTCAGTTGTATATAAGGAAGGCCTTTCCCGTTTCAAAAGGGAACAATCAAAATCAGCTTTTGAAAGGCACCATTTGATTTTAGACACACTTACCTCTCTCCGTCATTCCGGTAAGAAGACGCTGTGGAGGTATAATCGAAAATATGGCAGTCTTCCAAATCGCAGAGGTTGCTTTCCTGTAGAAGCACTGGAAAACAAACGATTGGAATTGACAAGTTTCTTTCGGTCGGCTGTAACAGCTATATTTTGAATAGATAGAACACTAAAAACGCGAACAGAAGATCATTCATTCAGTCTGTTCAGAAAGAATATGGATGGATTCTCCTTGAAGAGTTTACCTCGTGTTTCATATATCTAACGAGTGAAACTCCGAGTCATGATTTTATAATGTACAGAAAAGTGACACTTTGCGTTAACCTACGGCTGTCATTGCCGGAAAAACTGAATTTAGGCCTACCCATTGTTTATTTCAAGTTGATTTATTCTGTCAGAACAAGCATTTCAGCAAAAGGAAACCTGAAAATAATGTTATTTTTATATGTAGAACATTTCTGCATCATAAAATGGGCAAAAAAAAAATATTGAGGTTTTTGATGAAATGCTTAAGGGTAACCATAGGCAAAAACTTAAAAAAAAATTTTTCTTAGTTGACTAAACCAATAAATAGCACACGTAAAATTTTCCATTGTTCATGATTTTATTCTTGTGAAATATTATCTTCTGAATTATAGAAGACATTTTAACAGTTACTGTGTGGTGAGTGAACACCTCATTCACGTTATCATAATTATTAATTGAACACTGGCTTATACAAGTTCTCAACTTAGAATAGAAAGAGTCTATGGTTTCGACCTTCGGCTGTTACGTGAAATGTTTGAACGTTCCAACGAATTGCAATTTCTCTGTGCAATTTACCTGAATTAATAATGACACAGAATTAAATGTGCCCAACACAGAAATTGACCTGCTCTTAAAGCCTGTAATCAAACAAATCGGATACCAGTTCTTCACCATAATAAATCTGGGAAGTTTGGAAAGTGACTCTTCTTAAACTGTACATAACTTTCTCAGGGCTACAATATGAACCAACGTTACCACTCGCTTGTTTGAAACAAAGAATCTTAAAGGACAGCCGATCAAGACCACGAGCAGAGTGTTGAGGTACCCAATGCCCACCAAATGCTGAAACAAGTCGAATCTGAACCTGAAACCCAAATCATATGGTTCCCCTCTAAAATATTCATTCACCTTTAATATGATACATAAATTTAAGGCTGACCCGGGATAAACAGAGAAAGCGGTAGGAACCCAGAATGTCCCACATGGATGCTCGTAGGAATGTAAACTTCATCTGTGACACACTAATTATTGTAACGTGAATGCTTTCCTTACCCATCGTGACTCCCTGTTCTCCATATCCTTACCGAAAAACCGCGAGCGGCAAATCAAGACGAAAAGACAATTTAGAGGTCGAAAATGTAAAACTGAAATAAAATGCCCCCACCCCCGACCAAACTATGCCATACACACGCTTTGAAAGTATGCTATCCGTAGATGACAGACACTCTAGCACATGGAATCATGACACCGGTCCGCCGCCCCTGTATAGCTCCAAAAGTTGTCTAACTTGTAAGTAGAGCCAGTATACCACCAGTCATTCTGTGAAAGATGCATTTTTAGCTCAAAATACACAGTATATTTAAAGTTTGTAGTATTGGATTGCATTTATTTGTTTACTATTACGGTATCGCGACTCTTTCCTCAACCTAATTTGTGTTCTGTTGGATGAAAGTGGACGGATAGCACAGCTATCTACCCACTACATATCTTCCTAACTTACTAAACTGGTACACGAAGGGCTAGCACTGGTTGAAGGCAAGTGTACCATCGACGTGTTGTACGCATTTGCACAATGCGCAGATTGCTCCCACATGGGCGGCTGAAATTAATTAAAAAAAAAAAAGCTGCTGTGATAAGTTACGCTATAAACCAGCTTAATGATTGAGCAGACGATTTTTTTGGCAGGGATCTGTTTAGTTGTTCAGACCGGAGTAACATTGTCATAACATCCAGAGTTACTATAAATAGTAACAATTGACTGTTTAGTTGTTCAGACCGGAGTAACATTGTCATAACATCCAGAGTTACTATAAATAGTAACAATTGACTGATGTTGGCACTTATTTTGGTACAAAATATCATCACCAGATATCAAAATTTGAACACAAATATCCCAAAAAGGGCTGAATAGAAAGTGCAGATGTTCCGAACCAAAATCCAGAACATCTCAATAAAGAGAAAGACTCTTTTTACCCGTTAAAAATATTGTTTGTAAAAAAGCGCATTTTCGAAAATTTGTGAAATTTTACCAAATTGGCACTCATTTTTTACCCCTGTCAATATTCTTGTCCAAGCATTCAATCTATTCTCAGTCAAGTTACGTATGTTTCCGTGGTATAGAATCACCCATATATCAATAACACTGAGATTTCTGAAAATTTGAGGACCTTCCGATGTAGGAAGCACACCTACTAGAAAAAAGCAATTCAAAGTGCCAAAGATTCAGCATTTGACCACCACCTAATTCTTTACGGGTATTTGGGTCACACCAACCTAGTATTTATGCCTAAATCATTGCTATTAGTCATAACAATATGAAGTTTAGCCTATTGTTTGCAATCAAGTTGCCACTTCAGAGAAGAAGCACACAAGTCTTTTAATCCTAGGTCATATTAAAGCAGTAAAGCATAACGTGGCCACCCCAGTTTCCAGGGACCCTACAAGAATACACCCATGTGCACTCTTATAAAATATACATCCATCGGCTGCAGCGTAAATGCTCTCCCTTGTCTATAGCTCCTATGTGTTCGTGTGTGTGTGTGTGTTTGTGTGGGGAGGGGGGGGGGGGGGGGGGGGGGGGGGGGGGCAGGGACGAAAGGGTTGGAGGAATCAAACATAGTTTAGCCAAGCCCTCCACTGAAAGGCATTAATCATGATATTCTGAGATTTTGGGTATAAGCACACATATCGAAAATCTGCGCCCCTGATAAATCTAAAAGGAATTGATAATTTGATTTGCTCAAAACGTACTCTCATAACTCCAAATGGCCATTGATAACCTTTGTGTGGTAGCTGGACAATATAATTGAAAGCTCATCCCATAGCACTAAACAAATATGGTACTATACTTGGGGGTATCCAAAGCCAAATCCACCCTCATCACTTCACTCACCGTTACACGTCTTGATCGTCATTTTCAATGTAGAAATATCTCTTGGGCCACAAAATAATTGGCCTCCCGTTAAATGAGTGTCTTAGATATCTGAAATGACTGATATTTAAGCGAGCGCCATTGCTATTGGGGGTTTGCTCAGTTGTATATAAGGAAGGCCTTTCCCGTTTCAAAAGGGAACAATCAAAATCAGCTTCTGAAAGGCACCATTTGAATTTAGACACACTTACCTCCCTCTGTCTTTCTGGTAAGAAGACGCTGTGGAGGTATAATCGAAAATATGGCAGTCTTCCAAATCGCAGAGGTTGCTTTCCTGTAGAAGCACTGAAAAACAAACGATTGGAATTGACAAGTTTCTTTCGGTCGGCTGTAACAGCTATATTTTGAATAGATAGAACACTAAAAACCTGAACAGAACATCATTCATTCCGTCTGTTTAGAAAGAATATGGATGGATTCTCATTGAAGAGTTTGCCTTGTGTTTCATATATCTAACGAGTGAAACTCCGAGCCATCCATTTATAATGTACAGAAAAGTGACACTTTGCTTGAAACTACCGCTGTCATTGCTGGAAAAACCGAATTTCGGCCTACTTATTGTTTAATTCACGTTGATTTATTCTGTCAGAAAAAGCAATTTCAGCAAAAGGAAATGTGAAAATAACGTTATTTTTAGATGTAGAACATTTCTGCATCATAAATTAGGCAAAAAGAAATATGGAGGTTTTTGATGAATTTCTTAAGGGTAACCATAGGCAAAAATTTTAAAAAAAAATTTTTTTTAGTTGACTAAACCAATAAATGTCACACGTAAAATTTTCCCTTTTTCATGACTTTATTCTTGTGAAATATTGTCTTCTGAATTATAGAAGACATTTTAACAGTTACTGTGTGGTGAGTGAACACCTCATTCACGTTATCATAATTCTTAATTGGAACACTGGCCTATACAAGTTCTCAACTTAGAATAGAAAGAGTCTATGTTTTCGACCTTCAGCTGTTATGTGAAATGCTTGAACGTTCCAACAAATTCCAATTTCTCTGTGCGATTTACCTGAATTAATACTGACACAGAATTAATTCTGCCCAACAGAGAACGTGACCTGCTCTTTAAAGCTTGTAATCACACAAATCGGCTACCAGTTCTTCAGCATAATGAATCTGGGATGTTTGGAAAGTGACTCTTCTTAAACTGTACATAACTTTGTTAGGGCTACAATATGACCAACGTTACCACTCGCTTGTTTGTAACAAAGAGTCTTAAAGGACAGCCGATCGAGACCACGAGCAGAGTGCTGAGGTACCCAATGCCCCCAAATGCTGAAACAAGGTGAATCTGAACCTAAAACCCAAATCATATGGTTCTCTTTTAAAATATTCATTCTCCTTTAATCTGTTACATAAACTTAATGCTGACCCGGGATAAACAGAGAAAGAAGTAGAACCCCAGAATGCCCCACGTGGATGCTCGTAGGAACTCACTAACTATTGTAACGTGAATGCTTTCCTTACCCATCGTTACTCCCTGTTCTGCATATCCTTATCGAAAAACCGCTAGCGGCAAATCAAGACGAAAAGACAATTTAGAGGTCGAAAATGTAAAACTGAAATAAAATGCCCCCTCCCCCGACCAAACCATGCCATACGCACGCTTTGAAAGTATGATATCCATAAATGACAGACACTCTAGCACATGGAATCATGACATCGGTCCGCCGCCCCTGTTTAGCTCCAAAAGTTGTCTAACTTGTAAGTAGAGCCAATATACCACCAGTCATTCTGTGAAAGATACATT
Source organism: Pictodentalium vernedei (assembly GCA_031216915.1). NCBI lineage: Eukaryota > Metazoa > Mollusca > Scaphopoda > Dentaliida > Dentaliidae > Pictodentalium > Pictodentalium vernedei. The sequence continues at coordinate 363,404,536 of CM062292.1, read as the reverse complement.
TTTAGTTCAAAATACACAGTATATTTAAAGTTTGTAGTATTGTATTACATTTATTTGTTTACTATTGCTGTATCGCGACTCTTTCCTCAACCTAATTTGTGTTCTGGCGTGTTTTCGCAAAACCACAGGCTCTCTAGCGCAACATAACACAAAGAAAATCGTCGGTGAACCATTCAATTTAACATTCTCGGGTAGCTCGTGGTATTTTTCAATCTGTAGCAAAATTGTATACGGTTGGGTGAACAACAACAACATGTCATAAAAAAGGCACAGACAATCGCCACAATGTGCCCTCCAGGCCAGTAACTATCTTCAGATATTGGAAAGGAGGGCGGAAGTGACCCATGTTTACTCGAACATGACCTGAATTTGTCTGGTGGTCCTTACCTACACATACATATGCTCTTACAAGGCGCAGAATCCACAATCAATGCAATGTCGTGAGGAAAGCTATAACACACTAGCCACACCCTTTACTACAACATCACTGATTACCTTGCCTAATTTCGAGGGCGGAAAAGACTCACATCACCAAACTTGACACTACCTCAGTTTCATGCCCCCGACGCAAATCTTTTAACAAACTGATGTCCAAATACAAAATGTCTAGCTGCATTTTTTTCCAATAATAAAACACGAAATTTAAGGAAATCAGTCTTGTTCGACAGAGTTCGACGAGCTCTGTCAAACAACGACGTATTGATTAAATTCGCAGGTGTATTATGGGGAAAAAGCTGGTTGAAATTTTGATATTTTGACATCAACGCGAAGAGAATAATAGTGTTATTTTGTATACAAAATAAATAACTGCTCTGCTGAGGACACTATACTCCTCCATACATCTTTAATTGTTTTATGGCGATTCCTTTGTCTCTTCTTGACTTCCACAGTTTTACTCTGATCTCATTCGCTGTTCTCACAAACATCACTTTGTTTATTAGCGACCGTCAGATGACGAAATTTGAATTGACAGTTGTGTTGAAATCTCCCACCCACCCAACCACCCGTTTATAGTAAAAAGGAACGTCAGTTGATTTATTTCTTTTTGTGGGTCAATTTAATTAAAGAGACTGGGCGGGTTACAAGGAAAGTTTCGGGATCTGTGGCTCTGTACCTTGCAACTCACCTTGAAATGTTCAAGTCGGATAATGATAGACTGATAGTGACTAACAGGGAGAGTTTCAAGATATGTATTGCCCCAGATCTTGCAACTCGCCTTGGATTAGATAAGTCTGCAACGATTTGCATGTGCATGTGTTCAACTGTTAAAATCATTTCATGCATGATATTTGCATGTTATGCAATGCTTGTTTGTCTTTATATGTTTACATGTATGTGTTGTGATGTGTGAGAGTAAGTCGACAGACATATATATATATATGACTATCGTCCATGTGTAACAAATAACTATTGCCTTCAATAAATTATGTAAAGATGCTTCTAGTTTTTGTGTCTAGCCCGAGTAATTATGCTGGATACCCTTGTTGGTAAAGGTTTCCGTGGATGTCTGCCGCCGTATGATGTAAACGTCGTATCTTCGTCCAACACATCCAGTTAAGATGAACATGCTGCTTGCGATTGGTGCTGTTGAGCACTAGTACCAGCTAAACAATTTTGGTGTGTGATAGCTACCACGCCCACCCACAACCCACTTGGATTTACGTCACAGTATGTGTATAACTATTGATCTGCGGCAATGGTGCAGTTAAGGTAGGTGTTGTCAGGGGCATAACTAATGAGGGGTGTAGGGGTGTGCCACTCTAAATAATTTTCTAGTCATTTAGCCCGGTGTTCTAGATATCGATTCGCTCTTACGGTTATCATGTACTTTCTTACGGGACAAAACTTGCTTCTTGGTCTTAAGTCTCACACACACACAGTCGCTCTCATGCAAGTGTAGGTCTGTAGTTGATTGGGGATGTTGGAGTACCAGCATATGAGCAATTCTATGTCCATCACGTGCTAATTAAATAAAACGTTGGGAAACTCATGCATCATGACTACTTATCCACAAACGAGATTTTTTAGCTATAGTCCAAGTTGACAAGTATTTCGTTTACGTCATCAAGGTATGCCCTCGATGATGTAGTTGGAATATTTTTTCACTCGGGACTTGAACCTTGACAGTCGGGAGGTTTACACCCCAATCTGTCGTCTTTGCAACACCACTGGGTGTAATAATTTAAAGCCAATCGAAAAGAATCTTAAAATACAGCAATGGGCACAGTCGTTTCTACAGCGAAGGTTCGGGGAGGGGGACCTTCATTGGGGGTCTTTTTGAACGATAGCGGCCCCGAAAGAGGAAATATTCGAGAGGAATCAATTTCGCTGGTTGACCATTTATTCAGCATAACGGTAAAAACCGTCCAGCGCTATTCACAAAAAAACACCATTCAATTCTCATTATTTTTCTCATTTTTTGTCTCAAAACTCTAGCTTATGACCCCTCATTGGAACGAACTCGTTGAGATCGTTCAAATGAGGATCATAAGCTACGTTTTTGATGCAAAAAATGAACAAAATTAGTTATTCAAGAATTCTGTTTGCAAGTGTCGTCTGTCTTTCGTGTTAGATAAAGGGTTAAACGCTTTGTTAGCTTCCTCTCGTCCTCTGATCGTTCCCCTTCGGGGTAACAACGTGGATATTGGATGGTCATTAAAACGCCCTATGAGTGGAGTAACCTTTGAAGTTTCTCACAAAATCTGAAAAATGCCTGAAAAAGTTATCGCGTCGTTTCGCCAATGCACGAGTGTTAAACCAGGAGTTTCGTGCCCTGAATATTGTTTTCGCCTCTCAGGCTTTTTAACAAAACACAAGTCGGCAACGCGGCTTGGTTGAAATATCTGCTCCTGAGTTTGTTTTCAGGGATAATACAATCTCTACATGTACATTTTAAGCGATATTTCAGGCCTTGTCTTCAAAACAACATTTCCAGCCGTCGATTGTTGATTGGAGGAAGGGTGTCCGCAAAATGTACCTGGTTTTCCTGATTTGTCAGTAGTTCCAGAAGCGGACTGGGTGGGAAATTCGATAAAACAACCCCAATGTTTGTAACACCCAAAACACAGAGCCGTCCATTATTCGATAGTATGGGGAAAGTTGGATTTTTCGAACCGAGAAGATGCCCAATCCTTCCATCTGAAACATTTGTCAATGCCCCGGGTTATGTGTTATAACGAGATAATTTCAGTTATATCCAGCCCACGAAGCCTACTCAATGTGAGAAAATATTTTTTTTGTGACCGAAACGGGGCACTTATCGACGTTCTGGGTACTGTCAGGACCGTCGTTAGGGCGACACTCACTAACACCAGGTTCGTGGAGCACCCCCTCCCCTGGCAGCGACGTCTCTGAACATTGCAATCATATACACAGAGTTTGTGATTGCAAAACACAAGAGGTATTTATTTTTCTCCTCGATAATTACTCGAATTCTAATAAAAAATAACATTTTCAAATAATCAACAGCCTGGATGAAATATGAGGTCCATTAGCAGAAGCTTGGCTTGAGATTCTCGAACATTTGCGTAGAATTTTAAGCCAATGCAGTAATTTTATCGATGGGGAAGCTGAGTGATTCGGCTGATAAACTATGGTGACAGATAACTTTCATGGGAAGCAACTGTCGTCGAAACTTCGAAACGATTTTTGGAATAGTTAGCTATCCTTCTACGGTAGCGTTCTCTTTTGCGTTCAAATCACAATACGATAGGTGGACGGAGGTTCTTTAACTGGTTGAGTGCTAGAAGCCACTATCAGGGCTTTGAGAAAAATTAGTGTACAAGAGAAAAGGCCTACATTTTACCTGCTCATGTTTCATTTTCATTGAAATGCAATTAATATTTAGTTTTATATAGATTTCTTTTATTACAAATTATTGGAGAGTGCCTATGGGCACTCTCCAAAAATTTGTAATAAAATAAATTTTGAATAACAAATTCAGACCACCAGAAATAACCTAGCACTCAACCAGTTAAATAAAATATTGCAAAATGAAAAGTCAAAGAAAAAAAGTGGAGGTAGAAAATTCCACCACCGACACAGTTGCGATCCGATCGAAATTCTGTGTCCGCTTTTGTAATAACAGTGCCGTACCCTTTTATGGAATCGTTTACAACACATTCAGAATCTTTAATGGATAACTGAATTATCTCTCACGGGGATAATTGAATTATCTCTCACGATAAACGCAAAGTAAGGAATATTTAAACTGTATACAAATTTATTTATTGGGGTTTAACGACACTTTCGACAGCCAGGTACACTTAGTGGCGGACAATTTTTGGGTGGAGGAAGCCGGAGTTCCCGGAGAGAACCACCGAGCAAAGACGAGCCTCTGTCAGACTCCATAACTGTATATAAATAAACACTCTTACTGTTCTGTCCAGCGGAAAATGCTTAATGCCATCTTTGTGCAGACTTCCCATTATTTCTAATGATTTCAATATTTCAACGTACTGCTAATTTTTTCTGGATATTCCTATTTAACCCTTTCATCTCTTTCAATATTGGCGTCCTGCAAGGTTTCATATCAGTCAATACCGGGTGAAACCATCCTGGTTTGTTGGGAGGTTCAGTAATAATTTAATCCAACAGCTCTGTCGAGCTGTTGGTTTATATTATAACGGAGCCTGAATTCTCTTCATATCATCAGCTCGTCCACTTCCATTTTTTCTTCACGCAAAACTTTATGCACGCCGTTTGAAGGGTTAAACAGAATGAAGGTTAGACAGCCAGACGGAAATCGAGCATACAGTGCCAGTATGCTTTAATAATTCAATAGCTCAAATACTGCTGTAACTATTTACATTCATGTTCACCTGCAAGCCTACTTGTAAAGCATATGTATTGATCCTTCGACACCCCGTGTTTCTGAAGAGATGTTAGGATTTCATTTTAATTAATTTATTCGGTACCTTTATGCAATAATACAAATAGAAAACTCCAAGAGTTGATTCCAGGTGATATTACAGAATATATAAATATAGGGACCTTGTCCTTGTTATACCATTTGCTAATTCTCAGGGGGTGAATTTTCCTTTACACACGCATGCGGATCTTTATATTTTTTCCCCCTATATTAATCTGCGTTTATACAGTGCAGTCGCCGTGGACTGGTCACTCCACGCATGGGAAGGTAATAAGAATCATCATCAGCAAAATTTTAATTAATAAAGCACTGGTGGTTCATAAGCACATTTGGCCGCGAGTTATTCTCCTGAAATATTAAATTATCAGTTTTTGATACGAACACGTTGGCAGACTTCCAGAGAACATTGGTGTCTGCTGTCAACTCAGCGAGTTAAGGGCCTATATAAGTTATGGAATTTTGTTTATTTTGAAATTCTCACCTCTCATATTCCTTAAATGCAGATTAAATATACACAAATTATACACCAAAATGAGGGTTGGGATGTATAGAACACGAAACACATATGTAATCAACTCATAGAGTCGACTGTAGGCACCACTGGTTCCTGGAAGTCTGCTACCGTATTCGCACCACGAACTGATAACAAAATAATATTTCATCAGAACAACTTGTGGCCAAATGTGCTGCATATATCCAAGAACAAAGCTAGGCATTCAAAACACTTTCGAATACAGCGATAGGACTGCATTTTGGAACAGGACAACACTGTCTGCATTTTGATTGAAGATGGTTTCCATGCTCGACAGACATGCGCAAATCACTCGATACCACGAATTTCCACCGAAAAACAAAATCGTAATTCTAAGAAATTCCATCAGGTATCATGACACCTTACATTGAATATGGCAACTGTGCAATCTCTATTTAATAACAGTATACTGTATGAAGGCGATCTTTTTCATTATTTGATTTTAGACGGCGATGTTTTTACATGCTTTTTCCGTCCGATGACGTCGACCGGAAATCGAAAGTATACTCATACGTAAACAAAAGCAAGGGCTTTGGAATTTACCCCCATGCAGCTCTGTCGGCGTGTTTTGAAGAATTTTCATTCCCCAAACTTTGTTCTTGGATATGTAAGGCACATTTGGCCACAAGTTGTTTTCGTGAAATATTATTAAATTATCAGTTCTGGTGCGAATACGGCAGCAGACTTCCAGGAACCAGTGGTGCCTTCAGTCGACTCTATGAGCTGATTACACATGTGTTTCATGTTCTATACATCCCAACCTTCATTTTGATGTACATTTTGTGTATATTTAATTTGAATTGAAGGAATATCAGAGGTGGGAATTTTCCAAATAAACAAAATTTCATTACTTATATAGGCCCTTAAATGCATATATTTTTCGTGCTCTGTTCATCACAACCTTCATTTGATGTATAATTTATGTATATTTAATTTGAATTGTTATAATATCAGCGGTGGGAATTTCAAAGTAAACAAATTTCGCTTACTTATTTTTCACTTTAACAACAGAAGGATATCTAACCAAAAATAGGCAACATCTTTACAAAAATTGTCCGACGATTATGAATCACATCCAGAACAAACAGCGCCGTCCATTGTTTGGCTCAGTTCGGGGATATTTTGAGATATGATGCTCGACAGATTCTTTGGCCAGCGGAAGCCCCCCCCCCCCCCCCCCCCCCCCACACACACACCCCAACCGTGTTTAACTGTAACCTTTCCCGGACGGTCCTACCCTGCACGAAATCTCATAAAGCGTAGGGACAGAAGCGTCAAAAGCTAGTACACCCTCCGTTTTCAATACTTTTCATTGAGGTCTATTAAGATGTTATATAAGTAAGAGAAATTTGTTTGCAATTGCTACCTCTGATATTCCTTAAGGTGCTATATAAGTAACAGAACTGTTTTTTTTTTAAAATTCCCACCTCTGATATTCCTAAAATTCAAATTAAATGTATACAAATTATACATCAAAATGAAGGCTGTCATGTATAGAATACGCAAAATATTTGACATCAGCTCATAGAATTGACAGCAGGCACCACTGGATCCTGGAGGTCTTCTGTCGTATTCGTACCAGAGCTGATAATACAATAATATTTCCGGAGAACAACCTGTTTCCAAATGTGCTTCACATATCCACGAACAACGCTAGGTATTCAAAACACATTAGGATACAGCAACAGGACTGCAGTTGGGAAAAGGACAACACTGTCCGCATTTTGTATTGTAGATGGATTCCATGTTCGATGGGCTTGTCCAAATCACTCGATACCACTAATTTCCATAAAAAAAAAAAATCGTAATTCTACGCAATTTCACCAGGTGTTATCGTACCTTGCATAGAATATGGCAACTATGTAGTCTCTATATAATATTACTATGTTGTATTGAGGCGATCGTCCTCATTATTTGATTTCAGATTGCGTTGTTTTTCCGATGGTTTTTCCGTCCGATGACGTTGACCGGAAATCGAATGTAAGATTTTATGTAAACAAAGCCGTCAATTTGGAATTACACCATGCAGCTCTGTCGCAGTGTTTTGAAAAATTTTGATGTCCTATTCTTGTTCTAAAATATGTGAAGCACATTTGGCCACAAGCTGTTCTCAGGAAATATAATTGATTTATTCATTCTGATAGGAATACGGTGGCAGACTTTTAGGAACAAGTGGTGCCTGATGTCAACTCTATGTGCTGTAGGACAGGAAAAATGTATGCCTGCAACTCACTGAGTTGACGGCAGGCACCGGTGGTTCCTGGAAATCCGGTACCGCTTTCGTACCAGATCTGATAATAAAATACTTTTTTCAGGGAAACAACTAGTGGCCAAATGTACTGCAGATATCCAAGAATAAAGCATGGGCATCAAACTTCTTCAAAACGCAGCGACAAAGCTTCGTGGGGGTAAATTCAAAAGCTGTCTGCTTTGTTTACATTGTAGGTTCGTTTCGATTTCCGGACGGAAGAAGCATCGGAAAACAGTACCGTCTAAAATCAAATAATGAGAAAATCGCCATATTATAGATACAATTTTTACATAGAGAATGCACAGTCATATTCTATGCAACGATGATGATGACATCTGGTGAATATTCTTAGAATTACGATTTTGTTTTTCGATGAAAATTCGGGGTATCAGGTTATTTTCACATGTCCGTCGAACATGGAATCCATCTTCAATAATACATACAGACAGTGTTGTCACTTTCACAAATGCAGTTCTATCGCCGCATCATAAAGTGACTTAAATGCCTACCTTTGTTATTAGATAACTGAAGCACATTTGGCCACAAGTTGCTCTCATGAAATATTAATTTAATATCAATTCTGGGACGAATATGGTAGCAGATTTTCAAGAACCAGGTGTGCCTGATGTCAGCTTTGTGGGTTGACTACATATATTATGCGTGTTCTATGCATAGAATATCGCAACTGTCCAGTCTCTATATTATAATAGCATGCTGTATTAAGGAGATCATTCTCATTATTTGATTTTAGACGGCGTTGTTTTTTTATGCTTTTTCCGCCCGATGAGGTGGACCGGAAGAGTAAGAATTTATGTAAACAAAGTTGTCACCTTTGGAATTTATCCCAATGCAGGTCTGTAATTGTATTTTGAAGGATTTTGATGCCACGCTTTGTTCCTGGATATGTGAAGCCCATTTGGTCACAAGATGTTCTCAGATTGCCGCAGGTGGGATTCGAACCGAGGACCTCACGGCTTGCAGCCAGCACCTCTACCAACTGAGCCACCGCGCCCCCGAAAGACCGCCTTAATACAGTTGAAATTTCTTAGAATTACTATTTTGTTTTTCGATAGAAATTCCTGATATCGAGTGATTTGCGCATGTCTGTCGAGCATGGAAACCATCTTCAATAAAAAAAAAATGCAGATAGTGTTGTCCTTTTCCAAAATGCAGTCCTATCGCTGCCTTCCAAAGTGTTTTGAATGCCAAGCATTATTATTGAATATTTGAGGCACATTCGGCCTCGAGATGTTCTTGCGAAATATTATATTATTATCAGTTCTGGTACGAATACGATAGCAGACTTCCAGGAACCGCTGGTGCCTGCTGTCAACTCTATGAGTTGATTACACGTGTATGCCGTGTTCTATACATCCCAGCCTTCATTTTGATGTATAAGTTGTGTATATTTAATCTGAATTGAAGGAATATCAGGCGTGAGAATTTCAAAATAAACAAAATTCCATTACTTATATAGCCCCTTAAGGGCCTATATAAGTAATGAAATTTTGTTTATTTTGAAAATTCTCACCTCTTATTATTATTTAATAATAATTCGCGAAAACAACTTGTGGCCAAATGTGCTTTACATATCCAAGAACAAAGCTAGGGGATAATTTTTTTTCAAAACACGGCGACAGAGCTGCATTGGGGAAAATTCCAAAGCCTTTGCTTTTGTTCACGTATGAGTATACTTTCGATTTCCGGTCGACGTCATCGGACAAAAAAAGCATGTAAAAACAACGCCGCCTAAAATCAAATAACGAAAAAGATAGCCTTCATGCAGTATACTGTTATTAGACTGAGATTGCACAGTTGCCATATTCAATGCAAGGTATCATGATACCTGTTGAAATTTCTTAGAATTGCGATTTTGTTTTTCGATGGAAATTCGTGGTAACGAGTGATTTGCGCATGTCTATCGCGCATGGAATCCATCTTCAATAAAAAATGCAGACAGTGTTGTCCTTTTCCAAAATGCAGTCCTATCGCTGTATTCGAAAGTGTTTTGAATGACTAGCTTTGTTCTTGGATATATGAAGCACATTTGGCCACATTTGGCCACAAGTTGTTCTGATGAAATATTATTTTATTATCAGTTCTGGTGCGAATACGATAGCAGACTTCGAGAAACCAGCGGTGCCTTCAGTCGACTCTATGAGTTGATTACATATGTGTTTCGTGTTCTATACATTCCAACCTTCATTTTGATGTATAGTTTGTGTATATTTAATCTGGATTTAAGGAATATGAAAGGTGAGAATTTCAAAATAAACAAAATTCTATTACTTATATAGGCCCTTAATATTGATATTAAAAAAATTAAATACACACAAATTGTACATCAAAATGAAGATTGAGGTGTATAGAACACGAAACACATGTGTAATCAACTCATAGTCGATTTCATATATTATTCGTGTCCTACACCTCCATACTTTCATTTTGATGTATTATGTGTGCATATTGAATTTGAATATAAGGAATTTCAAAATAAACATAATTTTATTACTTATATAGCACCTCAAGGTGCTATATAAGTAATGGAATTTTGTTCATTTTGAAAATAGTTTTAGGTGGCGTTGTTTTTACATGCTTTTTCTGTCCGATGACGTCGACCGGAAATCGAAAGTATACTCATACGTAAACAAAAGCAACGGCTTTGTAATTTTCCCCAATGCAGCTCTGTCGCCATGTTTTGAAGAATTTCCCCTATCTTTGTTCTTGGATATGTAAAGCATATTTGGTCACAAGTTGTTTTCGTGAAATATTATTAAATTATCAGTTCTGGTGCGAATACGGCAGCAGACTTCCAGGAACCAGTGGTGCCTACAGTCGGCTCTATGAGTTGGTTACACATGTGTTTCGTGTTCTATACATCCCAACCTTTATTTTGATGTACATTTTGTGTATATTTAATTTGAATTGAAGGAATATCAGAGGTGAGAATTTTCAAAATAAACAAAATTTCATTACTTATATAGGCCCTTAAGGAATGTCAGAGGTGAGAATTTCAAAACAAACAAAATTCCATCACTTATATAACACCTAAAAATGCATGCTAAGGATTCACCGATGCATTACACTTTTCATCAGTACTGTTTACCATCAACTGAACAATGCTTGTCCATCTAGTGTTAGAGACAAAACAATTAGTGTATTTATCAATTACCAGTCAGCTGCATCGTTTATTGTCATTTCATAAGAAGTGTTTTCATTGAATTCACTGTATAAAATACATTTATAAACCACTATCAGATCTTGCATTGACAAATACTTACCACTTCAGTTTCCTTTTTCTATGACTCAATATAAGGGCATTTGGAAAATACTGACGAACACCAGACTGCTTTGTTCCTATTTGCGTAAATTGTGTTTTTTCCAAAAGTAAAGACACTCTGTGGAATGTGTTATCCGTGAAAAAAATGTTTACAGTGTGTGACTAGAAAATGTCGTTTTCATTTTTCTTGTCTTTCAAAAATTCTGTTTTCCTTCAACAGGATTTAGAAATAATACAAATTTTCAGCATTCCCGCAAGCAATTGGTTACTTCCCTCCATCTTCAATTAGCCAAAGGTTAATAATGTGAAGCCATTTTGTATTTCATACAACGTTTTCAACAAATTATTCTGTTTACGGTCTTCAAACATTATGTACACCAAATCAAATGCTCTTTTAGAATCAGTATTGCGGAACCAAAAAAAAACAATCAATTGTTTTGCGTTGCACGGATTTTAGATTCATCTACAAAACTGTATCGACCGAACATTGCGGTATTGTCAAACAACAAAGGCGAAGCGCGTGTTCTGTTAAGGTCGTTGCATAATGTAAGCGATGAGAGCAATGCCAAACAGTTATTTTTTGGTGTTTAAGGTTACATGTACATACTTATGCACAATGGCTAATCGTGGCCGTGGCAGTTTTACGGGTGGAGGTAGCCGGAGTACCCAGAGAGAGCCACCAAGCATCGACGAGCATCTGTCAACTCCTCAACATTCTTACTCTGTTCAAGCGGTTGAAGACATGTGCACCATCGACGTGTAGTACGCCGTAGTACACGGCGTCATCGTGCGCCCATGTAGGAAACCAGGATAAAGTGCCTTATCCAAGGACACAACGCGGGTCGTCCCGGACGGGGGTCGAACTGGGAACCTCTAGCATAGAAGTCCAACAGCCTACCGCTGAGCCAGCGCGCTCCCTGCTAAACAGTTACAAATGGAAGATTGTGTTCTCAAAGTTTAAATATAACGCGACATTACGCATGCGATTTGAGCTTTGTTGTGGAACAAAGACAATAAAACTTCTGTGTTCCTTGGAAAAATACGCTGATTAAATGTTTTAACCCTTTACCTAACATGAAAAGCAGACGACAATTGCAAAACAAATTCTTGAATGACAATTTTTTTTCATTTTTTTCTCTCAAAAACATAGGTTATGACCCCTCGTTGGAACGAGCGCACCGAGCTCGTTCCAACGAGGTGTCATAACCTATGTTTTTGAGACAAAAAATGAAAAAAAAATGAAAATTACTTGGCGATATTCGTGAATAGCGCTGGCCGGTTTTGATCGTTACGTTGGGTAAAGGGTTAAGCAAAGTGTTGTGGCAGAATTATAATCGATGAGTTTACCTTTCATCCAACCAAACCTATATTTACGTTCCAATTTTGTTGTTATCTTATTTCAATGATTGTATCAAAAACATAGCTTATGGCACCTCAATGGAATAAGCACGTGGAACTTGTTCCTATGAGTAGTCATAAACTTGGCTTTTGAAGAAGAAAAAATGAACTTTTTGATTAGTTCAAGAAATGTTCCTGTGAGTGTCGCTGCTATTCGTGTATGTAAAGAGTTAAATGCTTAGTTTCTGCATTATTCTCTTTCGTCTTACGGCAAGGCTCCACGTTTGGACGTCGCAAATTATCAAAACTGCCACATAGTTCATACAGTCTGATTGAAGAAAAAAAGAAAAGAAAAATATTATTGGACTTTCAAGAAGATTTCTTGGGAGCACACAGCACTTTCCCGATTTGTTCACCTCTTCAATATTTCTAAACATTTAACCCGTTGAATCCATGAGACCGCCTTTTTGGCCAAGGAACATGCTATGTCATAATTTCATAAATTATAATGACTGCGAAGTGAATGTGTGGGGTAAACCAATCAATATTGTCAAGGTGTAGCCTCAAGGCTGCACACTGAAAACATGAATTGGTCTACCCGAAATAATGAATATGGACTCCAACTGCTGCCATTGGACTGATATGGTAGATACCACCAGGCTCAAATGCTTAAGTTAACAACCATATATATATTATCTCAGTAATTAATACCAGAACATGACACTGAGTCATGGAGAGCCTTTATAGAGGGCTGCAGGCGCAGATATTCCTGGGAATTGAAAACGCACTTTACGCAACGAAACACCCAAATACTAACGCTCGTGCACACACATTTTTTCCCGAAAGAGTCAAATGCTTACATCAATACATTTTCCAATGACTTTCCTTTACATTTGCAGAGAAAGTCCAGTTTTCAAGCACTTTATTTATTTCTTGACACGTTCAAAAGTTATTTATTTATTTATTTATTTATTTATTTATTTATTTATTTATTTATTTATTTATTTATTTATTTATTATTTATTTATTTATTTATTTATTTATTTATTTATTCGAGGTTTAACAACTCGTTCAACATTCAGAGTCATATTGTGTTTTACGAATAGAAGTCGGAGAACCAGTAGAGAACCACCGAGCATCGACGAGTAACTGTCGTATTCGCCAAAACGATATGACCCAGGCTGTTGAAAGTGTAGTTAAACTCCAATAAACAAACAACTGTACTCTCCAACTTACTAAATCAGCACAAGCTGGGTTACCATCAGTCAAAGGCATGTGTTGGATCGACGTGCAGTATGACTTGTCAAACTGCGCTATCGTTCTCCCAATTGGGCATGTAGTTGGGATAAAATGTCTTGCCACGATCAGGATGAAGCGGTTCAGGATCGAACCTATAAAACAGATGCTGGAACTGGAAAGTGAAAAATTGGCTTTGATTATCAAGGTGTGAATCAAGCATTCTCCTTATACTGTTGAACAAATGTGTACGCTGAAAATTCAATGAAAAAATACTTCCAGTTCCTCACTCGTCTTTGAGGTTCCTAAACAATTCGTCACTAGGAAATTGCAGACGTCTCTACAGCAGGTGTGAAGAATGAGAGGTATTGCGTTCTTAACCATCTGAACCCGAGTGGCCGCTTTCCCATTCAGAATGATGATACGACATACCGTCATTAAATAGGGTAGCTGTTCAGTAAATATGTGGGGAAGACCAATCAATATTTTCAATGTGCAGCCCCGAGGCTGCACGTTAAAAATATTGATTGGTCTACCCCAAATAATGAATATGTAATTGCTGCCATTTTACTGGAATGGAAGACACCACCAGAGGTCAAAGGGTTAAAGTACTATATAAGTTGCAAGAAAAGAATTTATTTTAAAGATACAAAGTCTAAAATTTATTAGAAACCAAATAATTACGCACAAATTATACACCCGAATGATTGTTGCGGTGCACAGAATACGACAAGATACATGCCTTGACTCACACAGTTCATGGCATACATAAATGGTTCCTGAAAGTCTGCTAACATATTCGTAGCAGAACCGATAAGAAAATGATATTTCACGAGAACAATTTGTGGCCAAATTTGCTTCAAATTTCCAAAAATGAATGATTGGAATCCAAAACACTTCAAGGGGCTGAGGCATGGCTGTATGCAGGAAATGTCAACACTTTCGACATGTGTACTTGACGAAGGACGCCATATCGATAATGTGTATGTTTTGTCACTTGATCTCACCAACTTGACTGGAAATGACTTCGAAATTCTATTAAATTTAAACAAGTGTCGCGATATTTTTAAGTATTACGCCAAGTGTGCAGTTTTCTTTTCTTATGGTGACAGTCTGTAGTGAGAAGGCGATCGGACACTTAATATACTTTCAGAATACATTGTATATGAATAGTATGTCTCGGGCTTTTGAGGACTCATTGGCAGGACTTCGCTGCAGGACCTCGGAAGTGACATCATGTCACGTGACCCAATGGCGCCATATTGTGTTCTCACGGTAATCCACGTGAGCGGCCATGTTTTCACGTCGTCGATATAGTGATACGTGGTGTTTGTGCGCATGCGCAGCGCGTGTTGTTAGGGTGATACGTGTTTCCGTCGTCCATTTTGTATACTGGAGACCGCCATCTTGGTTTCTATGGTAGCACGTGGTTGCTATGTTACCCAATTTTTCTGCAATAGGACAGGGTATGTTCAGAGGGTATGTTCGATTGAATCGGAGTAAATCTAATTACCACAAACAACCCGACTATCCCTCCAAATCACCAAAATCCACCCCAAATCACCGAAATTGACTTTATTTGATACGAATTTCCCATTTTATCGGCTTAGCACGTTGTGCTATAGTACCGAGGGGGTACCGGGGGTGTGTGTGATTGAATCGGAGTAATTTTCTGGTTTACCACGAACAACCCGACAAGTTGTACTATTTCGAATTCTTTCAGAATTCTCTGCTTGTTGTGATTGCGTAGAAAAACTCGCCTTCGCCTTGTGAGCAATTATATACTACTCACAAGTTAACGCAAATGTGAAAATGTATTGAAAAATTGGCAAATAATTTTGGGTTTTTTTCATCTTGAAAAATTTTATGAATTACACCTTGTAGGTAGTCGTCTCTCTCAAAAAAGTCGGACCAAACGATGACAAAAAAATGTTAGCTGACTTAACCAATAAATTGTATTGGAAAAAATATGTGATATTCAGGGCTTCAAATGGGGGAAAAGCCTCCTTCTGAATTTATGGTGGCCCATTAAGCTTTAACCTTTGTTTTATATGAGGCAGCAACAATCAATGAGATTTTGGAGAGGAAAACTGAATATTTTTATGTTGCTAGGATAGTTTGTGACAGATTGGGGCCCGCTATATGCATGTGACACCATTCACGGAAAAGAGCCCACGGCGTTAGGCAATGGCTTGCCCTGTAGACGAACTGGAAGGTTGGAAGTTCGTCTGTTCGATCGAGCTCAATGAATGCGAAATTACTGCTCTGTCTATTAATTATCTCCCCTAGTTTGCAAAATTGCAGTGCTTGAGTCTCTTGACTGAGCAAACACAATTTATGTTCTGGGAAACAATCGCAGCAGTCCGGTCCTTGGACGTATTAAGTAATCATTTGCACAACTGCAGACTACTTATCCACCCGAAAAACAGCCTCTACGATCGTCACCCTCATTATTGTACTCTCGAGTACAATATTGGGAAAAGTCACAAGTCTGCAGAGTGTGTTGAATAGACGATTTTAAAGGGATACGCTACGGCGAGTGGGAAGAGATATTGTCGAAGACCCATACTTTTCTGTCTTGTACTAAAACCACATAAATGTTTTCTTTCTCTTAGTAATACTGAGGGGAACATGCCACTGGCATCATATTGGAAACTTGGTATTCACTCTTCTCTTACCATTATATTGAGCGAACATTTGGGTGACATTAAATGACTGAGTGGAAAGATATTCACTATGTCTGGACATAATATTGGTGACTTTTTTTTTCTTTTTAACTTGCCTTGTGAGTGCTCAATGTTACTTGCCTGCATTCCATCTCCATCGCTGCTTTGATACTAATGCACTGAGTGTATCTGATCTGATTTCTACTTGTTGTGATTGCGTCGAAAAACTCGCGTTCGCCATGTGAGCAATTATATACTACTCACAAGTTGACGCAAATGTGAAAATGTATTGAAAAATTGGCAAATAATTTTGGGGTTTTTTCATCTTGAAGAATTTCATGAATTACACCATGTAGGTCGTCGTCTTTCTCAAAAAAGTCGGACCAAACGATGAAAAAAAAAGTTAGCTGACTTAACCAATAAATTGTTTTGGAAAAAATGTGTGATATTCAGGGCTTCAGATGGGGGAAATGCCTCCTTCTGAATTTGTGGTGGCCCATTAAGCTTTAAGGTTTGTGTTATATGAGGCAGCAACAATCAATGAGAGTTTGGAGAGGAAAACTGAATATTTTTATGTTGCTATGATATTTTGTGACAGTTTATGGGCCTGCTATATGCACGTGACATCATTCACGGAAAATAGCCCACGGCTTTAGGCAATGGCTTGCGCTGTAGACAAACTGGAAGGTTGGAAGTTAATCTGTTCGATCGAGCTCAATAAATGAGAAATTGCTGCTCTGTCTATTAATTATCTCCCCTAGTTTGCAAAATTGGAGTGCTTGAGTCTCTTGACTGAGCAAACAGAATTTATGTTCTGGGAATCAATCGCAGCAGTCCGGTCCTTGGACGGAATAAGTAATCACTTGTACAAGTACAGACTAGTTATCCACCCGAGAAACAGCCTCTGCGATCGTCGCCCTCATTATAGAACCCTCGAGTGCAATATTGGGAAAAGTCACAAGTCTGCAGAGTGTGTTGAACATACAATTTAAAAGGGATAGGGTACTGTGAGTGGGATGAGATGTTGTCGAACACCTATACTTTCCTGTCTTGCACTAAAGCCACATTAATGCTTTCTTTCTCTTTGTAATGCAGAGGGGAACATGCCACTGGCATCATATTTGAAGCTTGGTCTTCTCTCTTCTCTTACCATTATTTTGAGCGAACATTTGGTAGACATTAAATGACAGAGTCGAAAGATATTCACTACGTCTGGACATAACATTGGTGTCTTTTTTTCTTTTAAAATTGCCATGTGAGTGCCCAATATTACTTGCCTGCAGTCCGCCCCCATCGCTGCTTTGATACTAATGCACTGAGTGTATCTGATCTGATTTCTACTTGTTGTGATTGCGTCGAAAAATTCGCCTTCGCGATGTCAGCAATTATACACTACTCACAAGTTGACGCAAATGTGAAAAGGTATTGAAAAATTGGCAAATAATTTTGGGTTTTTTTCATCCTGAAAAATTTCATGAATTACACCATGTAGGTCGTCGTCTCTCTCAAAAAAGTCGGATCAAATGATGAAAAAAAAAAGTTACCTGACTTAACCAATAAATTGAATAGGAAAAAATATGTGATGTTCAGGGCTTCAAATGGGGGAAATGCCTCCTTCTGAATTTATGGTGGCCCATTAAGCTTTAAGTTTAGTGTTATATGAGGCATCAACAATCAATGAGATTTTGGAGAGGAAAACTTAATATTTTTATGTTGCTATGATATTTTCTGACAGATTAGGGGCCTGTTATATGCATGTGACACCATTCAGGGAAAAGAGCCCACGGCGTTAGGCAATGGCTTGCCCTGTAGACAAACTGGAAGGTTGTAAGTTAATCTCCTCGATCGAGCTCAATGAATGCGAAATTGCTGCTGTGTCTATTAATTATCACCCCCAGTTTGCAAAATTGCAGTGTTCGAGTCTCTTGACAGAGCAAACATAATTTATGTTCTGGGAAGCAATCGCAGTAGTCCGGTCCTTGGACGGATTAAGTAATCACTTGCACAAGAGCAGACTACTTATCCACCGGAAAAACAGCCTCTACGATCGTCACCCTCATTATTGTACTCTCGAGTACAATATTGGGAAAAGTCACAAGTTTGCAGAGTGTGTGGAGCGTACGATTTCAAAGGGATAGGCTACGGCGAGTGGGAAGAGATGTTGGTGAACACCCATACTTTTCTGTATTGCACTAAAACCACATAAATGCTTTCTTTCTCTTAGTAATACTGATGGGAACATGCCACTGGCATCATATTTGAAACTTGGTATTCTCTCTTCTCTTACCATTATATTGAGCGAACATTTGGTAGACATTAAATGACTGAGTCGAAAGATATTCACTATGTCTGGACATAATATTGGTGTCCTTTTTTCTTTTAAAATTCCCTTGTGAGTGCCCAATATTACTTGCCTGCAGTCCGCCCCCATCGCTGCTTTGATACTAAGGCACTGAGTGTATCTGATCTGATTTCTTCTTGTTGTGATTGCGTCGAAAAATTCGCCTTCGCGATGTCAGCAATTATAAACTACTCACAAGATGACGCAAATGTGAAAAGGTATTGAAAAATTGGCAAATAATTTTGGTGTTTTTTCATCTTGAAAACTTTCATGAATTACACCATGTAGGTCGTCGTCTCTCTCAAAAAAGTCGGATCAAATGATGGAAAAAAAAGAAGTTAACCAATAAATTGTATAGGAAAAAATATGTGATGTTCAGGGTTTCAAATGGGGGAAATGCCTCCTTCTGAATTTATGGTGGCCCATTAAGCTTTAAGGTTAGTGTTATATGAGGCAGCAACAATCAATGAGATTTTGGAGAGGAAAACTAAATATGTTTATGTTGCTATGATATTTTCTGACAGATTAGGGGCCTTCTATATGCATGTGACACCATTCAGGGAAAAGAGACCACGGCGTTAGGCAATGGCTTGCCCTGTAGACAAACTGGATGGTTGGAAGTTCATCTGTTCGATCGAGCTCAATGAATGAGAAATTGCTGCTCTGTCTATTAATTATCTCCCCTAGTTTGCAAAATTGCAGTGCTTGAGTCTCTTGACTGAGCAAACATAATATATGTTCTGGGAAGCAATCGCAGCAGTCCGGTCCTTGGACGGATTAAGTAACCACTTGTAGAAGTACAGACTACTTATCCACCCGAGAAACAGCATCTACGATCGTCGCCCTAATTATAGTACTCTCGAGTACAATATTGGAAAAAAGTCACAAGTCTGCAGAGTGTGTTGAATATGCGATTTTAAAGGGATAGGCTACGGCGAGTGGGATGAGATGTTGTCGAACACCCATACTTTCCTGTCTTGTAGTAAAGCCACATAAATGCTTTCTCTCTCTTAGTAATACTGAGGGGAACATGCCACAGGCATCATATTGGAAACTTGGTATTCACTCGTCTCTTACCATTAAATTGAGCGAACATTTGGGAGACATTAAATGACTGAGTCGAAAGATATTCAATATGTCTGGACATAATATTGGTGTCTTTTTTTCTTTTAAAATTCCCTTGTGAGCGCCCAATATTACTTGCCTGCAGTCCGACCCCATCGCTGCTTTGATACTAATGCACTGAGTGTATCTGATCTGATTTCTTCTTGTTGTGATTGCGTCGAAAAATTCGCCTTCGCGATGTCAGCAATTATATACTACTCACAAGTTGACGCAAATGTGAAAAGGTATTGAAAAATTGGCAAATAATTTTGGGTTTTTTTCATCTTGAAAAATTTCATGAGTTACACCATGTGGGTCGTCGTCTCTCTCAAAAAAGTCGGATCAAATGATGAAAAAAAAAGTTAGCTGACTTAACCAATAAATTGTATTGGAAAAAAATATGTGATGTTCAGAGCTTCAAATGGGGGAAATGCCTCCTTCTGAATTTATGGTGGCCCATTAAGCTTTAAGGTTGGTGTTGTATGAGGCAGCAACAATCATTGAGATTTTGGAGAGGAAAACTGAATATTTTTATGTTACTATGATATTTTGTGACAGATTAGAGGCCTGCTATATGCATGTGACACCATTCAGGGAAAAGAGCCCACGGCGTTAGGAAATGGCTTGCCCTGTAGACAAACTGGAAGGTTGGAAGTTCGTCTGTTCGATCGAGCTGAATGAATGAGAAATTGCTGCTCTGTCTAATAATTATCTCCCCTAGTTTGCAAAATTGAAGTGCTTGAGTCTCTTGACTGAGCAAACATAATTTATGTTCTGAGAAGCAATCGCAGCATTCCGGTCTTTCGACGGATTAAGTAATCACTTGTACAAGTACAGACTACTTATCCACCCGAGAAGCAGCCTCTACGATCGTCGCCCTCATTATAGTACTCTCGAGAACAATATTGGGAGAAGTCACAAGTCTGCAGAGTGTGTTGAATATACGATTTAAAAGGGATAGGCCACGGCGAGTGGGATGAGATGTTGTCGAACACCCATACTTTTCTGTCTTGTACTAAAGCCACATAAATGCTTTCTTTCTCTTAGTAATACTGAGGGGAACATGCCACTGGCATCATATTGGAAACTTGGTCTTCTCTCTTCTCTTACCATTAAATTGAGCGAACATTTGGTAGACATTAAATGCCTGAGTCGAAAGATATTCACTATGTCTGGCCATAATATTGGTGTCTTTTTTTTTATTTTAAACTTGCTTTGTGAGTGCGCAATATTACTTGCCTGCAGTACACCCCCGCCGCTGCTTTGATACTAATGCCCTGAGTGTATCTGATCTGATTTCTACTTGTTGTGATTGCGTCGAAAAACTCGCCTTCGCCATGTGAGCAATTATATACTACTCACAAGTTGAAGCAAATGTGAAAAGGTATTGAAACATTGGCAAATAATTTTGGGGGTTTTTCATCTTGAAAAATTTTCATGGATTACACCATGTAGATCGTCGTCTCTCTGAAAAAGGTCGGACCAAACGATGAAAAAAAAAAGTTAGCTGACTTAACCAATAAATTGTATAGGAAAAAATATGTGATGTTCAGAGCTTCAAGTGGGGGAAATGCCTCTTCTGAATTTATGGTGGGCCATTAAGCTCTAATGTTTGTGTTGTATGAGGCAGCAACAATCAATGAGATTTTGGAGAGGAAAACTGAATATTTATATGTCGCTATGATATTTTGTGACAGATTAGGGGCCTGCTATATGCATGTGACACCATTCATAGAAAAGAGCCCACGGCTTTAGGCAATGGCTTGCCCTGTATACAAACTGGAAGGTTGGAAGTTCATTTGTTCGATCGAGCTCAATGAAAGAAAAATTGCTGCTCTGTCTATTAATTATCTCCCCTAGTTTGCAAAATTGCAGTGCTTGAGTCTCTTGACTGAGCAAATATAATTTATTTTCTGGGAAGCAATCGCAGCATTCCGGTCCTTGGACGGATTAAGTAATCAATTGTACAAGTACAGACTACTTATCCACCCGAGAAACAGCCTCAACGATCGTCACCCTCATTATAGTACTCTCGAGTACAATATTAGGAAAGGTCACAAGTCTGCAGAGTGCGTTGAATATACGATTTAAAAAGGAGAGGCTACGGCCAGTGGGATGAGATGTTGTCGAACACACATACTTTTCTGTCTTGTACTAAAGCCACATAAATGCTTTCTTTCTCTTAGTAATACTGAGGGGAACATGCCACAGGCATCATATTGGAAACTTGGTATTCACTCTTCTCTTACCATTATATTGAACGAACATTTGGTAGACATTAAATGACTGAGTGGAAAGATATTCACTATGTCTGGACATAATATTTGTGACTTTTTTTTCTTTTTAACTTGCCTTGTGAGTGCCCAATGTTACTTGCCTGCATTCCATCTCCATCGCAGCTTTGATACTAATGCACTGAGTGTATCTGATCTGATTTCTATTTGTTGTGATTGCCTCGAAAAACTCGCCTTCCCCAAGTGAGCGATCATATACTACTCACAAGTTGACGCAAATGTGAAAAGTGATATAAAAATTGGCAAAAAATTTTGAGGTTTTCTCATCTTGAAAAATTTCATGTATTACACAATGTAGGTCGTCGTCTCTCTCAAAAAATTCTGACCAAACGAGGAAAAAAAAAGAAGTTAGCTGACTTAACCAATAAATTGTATAGGAAAAAGTATGTGATGTTCAGGTCTTCAAATGGGGGAAATGCCTCCTTCTGAAATTATGGTGGCCCATTCAGCATTAAGGTTTGTGTTGTATGAGGCAGCACCAATCAATGAGATTTTGGAGAGGAAAACTGAATATTTTTATGTTGCTATGATATTTTGTGACAGATTGGAGCCTGCTATATGCATGTGATACCATTCAGGAAAAAAAGACCACGGCGTTAGGCAATGACTTGCCCTGTAGACAAACTGGAAGGTTGGAGGTTCGTCTGTTCGATCGAGCTCAATGAATGCGAAATTACTGCTCTGTCTATTAATTATCTCCCCTAGTTTGCAAAATTGCAGTGCTTGAATCTCTTGACTGAGCAAACATAATTTATGTTCTGGGAAGCAATCGCAGCAGTCCGGTCCTTGGACGGATTAAGTAATCACTTGCACAAGTGCAGACTACTTGTCCACCCGAAAAACAGCCTCTACGATCATCACCCTCATTATTGTACTCTCGAGTACAATATTGGGAAAAGTCACAAGTCTGCAGAGTGTGTGGAGCGTACGATTTAAAAGGGATAGGCTACGGCGAGTGGGAAGAGATGTTGGTGAACACCCATACTTTTCTGTCTTGTACTAAAACCACATAAATGCTTTCTTTCTCTTAGTAATACTGAGGGGAACATGCCACAGGCATCATATTGGAAACTTGGTATTCACTCTTCTCTTACCATTATATTGAGCGAACATTTGGTAGACATTAAATGACTGAGTGGAAAGATATTCACTATGTCTGGAAATAATATTGGTGACTTTTTTTTCTTTTTAACTTGCCTTGTGAGTGCCCAATGTTACTTGCCTGCATTCCATCTCCATCGCTGCCTTGATACTAATGCACTGAGTGTATCTGATCTGATTTCTACTTGTTGTGATTGCGTCGAAAAACTCGCCTTCGCCATGTGAGCAATTATATACTACTCACAAGTTGAAGCAAATGTGAAAATGTATTGAAAAATTGGCAAATAATTTTGGGGCTTTTTCATCTTGAAAAATTTCATGAATTACACCTTGTAGGTAGTCGTCTCTCTCAAAAAATTCGGACCAAACGATGACAAAAAAAGTTAGCTGACTTAACCAATAAATTGTATAGGAAAAAATATGTGATGTTCAGGGCTTCAAATAGGGGAAATGCCTCCTTCTGAAATTATGGTGGCCCAGACAGCTTTAAGGTTTGTGTTCTATGAGGCAGCACCAATCAATGAGATTTTGGAAAGGAAAACTGAATATTTTTATGTTGCTATGATATTTTGTGACAGATTGGGGCCTGCTATATGCCTGTGATACCATTCAGGGAAAAGAGCCCACGGCGTTAGGCAATGGCTTGCCCTGTAGACAAACTGGAAGGTTGGAAGTTCGTCTGTTCGATCGAGCTCAACGAATGCGAAATTGCTGGTCTGTCTGTTAATTATCTCCCCTAGTTTGCAAAATTGCAGTGCTTGAGTCTCTTGACTGAGCAAACATAATTTATGTTCTGGGAAGCAGTCGCAGCAGTCCGGTCCTTGGACGGATTAAGTAATCACTTGCACAAGTGCAGACTACTTATCCACCCGAAAAACAGCCACTACGATCGTCACCCTCATTATTGTACTCTCGAGGACAATATTGGGAAAAGTCACAAGTCTGCAGAGTGTGTGGAGCGTACGATTTAAAAGGGATAGGCTACGGCGAGTGGGTAGAGATGTTGTCGAACACCCATACTTTTCTGTCTTGTACTAAAACCACATAAATGTTTTCTTTCTCTTAGTAATACTGAGGGGAACATGCCACTGGCATCATATTTGAAACTTGGTATTCGCTCTTCTCTTACCATTATATTGAGCGAACATTTGGTAGACATTAAATGACTGAGTCGAAAGATATTCAATATGTCTGGACGTAATATTGGTGTCTTTTTATCTTTTGAACTTGCCTCGTGAGAGCCCAATATTACTTGCCTGCAGTCCACCCCAATCGCTGCTTTGATACTAATGCACTGAGTGTATCTGATCTGATTTCTGCTTGTTGTGATTGCGTCGAAAAACTCGCCTTCGCCATGTGAGCAATTATATACTACTCACAAGTTGACGCAAATGTGAAAAGGGATTGAAAAATTGGCAAATAATTTGGGCTTTTTTCATCATCAAAAATTTCATGAATTACACCATGTAGATCGTCGTCTCTCTCAAAAAAGTCGGACGAAACGATGAAAAAAAAAGTTAGCTGACTTAACCAATAAATTGTATAGGAAAAAATATTTGATGTTCAGGGCTTCAAATGAGGGAAATGCCTCCTTCTGAATATATGGTGGGCCATTAAGCTTTAAGGTTTGTGTTATATGAGGCAGCAACAATCAATGAGATTTTGGAGAGGAAAACTGAATATTTTTATGTTGCTATGATATTTTGTGACAGATTAGGGGCCTGCTATATGCATGTGACACCATTCAGGAAAAAGAGCCCACCGTGTTAGGCAATGGCTTGCCCTGTAGACACACAGGAAGGTTGGAAGTTCATCTGCTCGATCGAGCTCAATGAATGAGAAATTGCTGCTCTGTCTAATAATTATCTCCCCTAGTTTGCAAAATTGCAGTGCTTGAGTCTCTTGACTGAGCAAACATTATTTATGTTCTGAGAAGCAATCGCAGCATTCCGGTCCTTGGACGGATTAAGTAATCACTTGTACAAGTACAGACTACCTATTCACCCGGGAAACAGCCTCTACGAGTCTGCAGAGTGTGTTGAATATACGATTTAAAATGGATAGGCTACGGCGAGTGGGATGAGATGTTGTCGAACACCCATACTTTTCTGTCTTGTACTAAAGCCACATGAATGCTTTTTTTCTCTTAGTAATACTGATGGGAACATGCCACTGGCATCATATTGGAAACTTGGTCTTCTCTCTTCTCTTACCATTGTATTGAGCGAACATTTGGTAGACATTAAATGTCTGAGTCGAAAGATATTCACTCTATCTGGACATAATATTGGTGACTTTTTTCTTTTAAACTTGCTTTGTGAGTGCCCAATATTGTTTGCCTGCGGTCCATCCCCATAGCTGCTTTGATACTAATGCACTGAGTGTATCTGATCTCATTTCTACTTGTTGTGATTTCGTCGAAAAACTCGCCTTCGCCATGTGAGCAATTATATACTACTGACAAGTTGACGCAAATGTTAAAAGGTATTGAAAAATTGGCATATAATTTTGTGTTGTTTTTTTCATTTTGAAAAATTTCCTGAATTACACCATGTAGGTCGTCTCTCTCGAAAAAGTCGGACCAAACGATGAAAAAAAAAGTTAGCTGACTTAACCAATAAATTATATAGGAAAAAATATCTGATGTTCAGGGCATCAAATGGGGGAAATGCCTCCTTCTTAATTTATGGTGGCCTATTAAGCTTTAAGGTTTGTGCTATATGAGGTAGCGACAATGAATGAGATTTTGGAAAGGAAAACAGAATATTTTTATGTTGCTATGATATTTTGTGACAGATTAAGGGCCTGCTATATGCATGTGACACCATTCAGAGAAAAGAGCCCACCGCTTTAGGCAATGGCTTGCCGTTAGACAAACTGGAAGGTTGGAAGTTCATCTTTTCGATCGATCTCAATGAATGAGAAATTGCTGCTCTGTCAATTAATTATCTCCCTTAGTTTTCAAAAGCGCAGTGCTTGAGTCTCTTGACTGAGCAAAGATAATTTATGTTCTGGGAAGCAATCGCAGCATTCCGGTCCTTGGACGGATTAAGTAATCACTTGTACAAGAACAGACTACTTATCCACCGGAGAAACAGCCTCTACGATCGTCGCCCTCATTATAGTACTCTCGAGTACAATATTGGGAAAAGTCACAAGTCTGCAGAGTGTGTGGAGCGTACGATTTAAAAGGGATAGGCTACGGCGAGTGGGAAGAGATGTTGGTGAACACCCATACTTTTCTGTATGTACAAGTACAGACTACTTATCCACCCGAGAAACAGCCTCAACGATCGTCACCCTCATTATAGTACTCTCGAGTACAATATTAGGAAAGGTCACAAGTCTGCAGAGTGCGTTGAATATACGATTTAAAAAGGAGAGGCTACGGCCAGTGGGATGAGATGTTGTCGAACACACATACTTTTCTGTCTTGTACTAAAGCCACATAAATGCTTTCTTTCTCTTAGTAATACTGAGGGGAACATGCCACAGGCATCATATTGGAAACTTGGTATTCACTCTTCTCTTACCATTATATTGAACGAACATTTGGTAGACATTAAATGACTGAGTGGAAAGATATTCACTATGTCTGGACATAATATTTGTGACTTTTTTTTCTTTTTAACTTGCCTTGTGAGTGCCCAATGTTACTTGCCTGCATTCCATCTCCATCGCAGCTTTGATACTAATGCACTGAGTGTATCTGATCTGATTTCTATTTGTTGTGATTGCCTCGAAAAACTCGCCTTCCCCAAGTGAGCGATCATATACTACTCACAAGTTGACGCAAATGTGAAAAGTGATATAAAAATTGGCAAAAAATTTTGAGGTTTTCTCATCTTGAAAAATTTCATGTATTACACAATGTAGGTCGTCGTCTCTCTCAAAAAATTCTGACCAAACGAGGAAAAAAAAAGAAGTTAGCTGACTTAACCAATAAATTGTATAGGAAAAAGTATGTGATGTTCAGGTCTTCAAATGGGGGAAATGCCTCCTTCTGAAATTATGGTGGCCCATTCAGCATTAAGGTTTGTGTTGTATGAGGCAGCACCAATCAATGAGATTTTGGAGAGGAAAACTGAATATTTTTATGTTGCTATGATATTTTGTGACAGATTGGAGCCTGCTATATGCATGTGATACCATTCAGGAAAAAAAGACCACGGCGTTAGGCAATGACTTGCCCTGTAGACAAACTGGAAGGTTGGAGGTTCGTCTGTTCGATCGAGCTCAATGAATGCGAAATTACTGCTCTGTCTATTAATTATCTCCCCTAGTTTGCAAAATTGCAGTGCTTGAATCTCTTGACTGAGCAAACATAATTTATGTTCTGGGAAGCAATCGCAGCAGTCCGGTCCTTGGACGGATTAAGTAATCACTTGCACAAGTGCAGACTACTTGTCCACCCGAAAAACAGCCTCTACGATCATCACCCTCATTATTGTACTCTCGAGTACAATATTGGGAAAAGTCACAAGTCTGCAGAGTGTGTGGAGCGTACGATTTAAAAGGGATAGGCTACGGCGAGTGGGAAGAGATGTTGGTGAACACCCATACTTTTCTGTCTTGTACTAAAACCACATAAATGCTTTCTTTCTCTTAGTAATACTGAGGGGAAC
This sequence comes from Pictodentalium vernedei, assembly GCA_031216915.1. NCBI lineage: Eukaryota > Metazoa > Mollusca > Scaphopoda > Dentaliida > Dentaliidae > Pictodentalium > Pictodentalium vernedei. Next base: position 363,376,898 of record CM062292.1, on the reverse strand, counting down.
ATGCCACAGGCATCATATTGGAAACTTGGTATTCACTCTTCTCTTACCATTATATTGAGCGAACATTTGGTAGACACTAAATGACTGAGTGGAAAGATATTCACTATGTCTGGAAATAATATTGGTGACTTTTTTTTCTTTTTAACTTGCCTTGTGAGTGCCCAATGTTACTTGCCTGCATTCCATCTCCATCGCTGCCTTGATACTAATGCACTGAGTGTATCTGATCTGATTTCTACTTGTTGTGATTGCGTCGAAAAACTCGCCTTCGCCATGTGAGCAATTATATACTACTCACAAGTTGAAGCAAATGTGAAAATGTATTGAAAAATTGGCAAATAATTTTGGGGCTTTTTCATCTTGAAAAATTTCATGAATTACATCTTGTAGGTAGTCGTCTCTCTCAAAAAATTCGGACCAAACGATGACAAAAAAAGTTAGCTGACTTAACCAATAAATTGTATAGGAAAAAATATGTGATGTTCAGGGCTTCAAATAGGGGAAATGCCTCCTTCTGAAATTATGGTGGCCCAGACAGCTTTAAGGTTTGTGTTCTATGAGGCAGCACCAATCAATGAGATTTTGGAAAGGAAAACTGAATATTTTTATGTTGCTATGATATTTTGTGACAGATTGGGGCCTGCTATATGCCTGTGATACCATTCAGGGAAAAGAGCCCACGGCGTTAGGCAATGGCTTGCCCTGTAGACAAACTGGAAGGTTGGAAGTTCGTCTGTTCGATCGAGCTCAACGAATGCGAAATTGCTGGTCTGTCTGTTAATTATCTCCCCTAGTTTGCAAAATTGCAGTGCTTGAGTCTCTTGACTGAGCAAACATAATTTATGTTCTGGGAAGCAGTCGCAGCAGTCCGGTCCTTGGACGGATTAAGTAATCACTTGCACAAGTGCAGACTACTTATCCACCCGAAAAACAGCCACTACGATCGTCACCCTCATTATTGTACTCTCGAGGACAATATTGGGAAAAGTCACAAGTCTGCAGAGTGTGTGGAGCGTACGATTTAAAAGGGATAGGCTACGGCGAGTGGGTAGAGATGTTGTCGAACACCCATACTTTTCTGTCTTGTACTAAAACCACATAAATGTTTTCTTTCTCTTAGTAATACTGAGGGGAACATGCCACTGGCATCATATTTGAAACTTGGTATTCGCTCTTCTCTTACCATTATATTGAGCGAACATTTGGTAGACATTAAATGACTGAGTCGAAAGATATTCAATATGTCTGGACGTAATATTGGTGTCTTTTTATCTTTTGAACTTGCCTCGTGAGAGCCCAATATTACTTGCCTGCAGTCCACCCCAATCGCTGCTTTGATACTAATGCACTGAGTGTATCTGATCTGATTTCTGCTTGTTGTGATTGCGTCGAAAAACTCGCCTTCGCCATGTGAGCAATTATATACTACTCACAAGTTGACGCAAATGTGAAAAGGGATTGAAAAATTGGCAAATAATTTGGGCTTTTTTCATCATCAAAAATTTCATGAATTACACCATGTAGATCGTCGTCTCTCTCAAAAAAGTCGGACGAAACGATGAAAAAAAAAGTTAGTTGACTTAACCAATAAATTGTATAGGAAAAAATATTTGATGTTCAGGGCTTCAAATGAGGGAAATGCCTCCTTCTGAATATATGGTGGGCCATTAAGCTTTAAGGTTTGTGTTATATGAGGCAGCAACAATCAATGAGATTTTGGAGAGGAAAACTGAATATTTTTATGTTGCTATGATATTTTGTGACAGATTAGGGGCCTGCTATATGCATGTGACACCATTCAGGAAAAAGAGCCCACCGTGTTAGGCAATGGCTTGCCCTGTAGACACACAGGAAGGTTGGAAGTTCATCTGCTCGATCGAGCTCAATGAATGAGAAATTGCTGCTCTGTCTAATAATTATCTCCCCTAGTTTGCAAAATTGCAGTGCTTGAGTCTCTTGACTGAGCAAACATTATTTATGTTCTGAGAAGCAATCGCAGCATTCCGGTCCTTGGACGGATTAAGTAATCACTTGTACAAGTACAGACTACCTATTCACCCGGGAAACAGCCTCTACGAGTCTGCAGAGTGTGTTGAATATACGATTTAAAATGGATAGGCTACGGCGAGTGGGATGAGATGTTGTCGAACACCCATACTTTTCTGTCTTGTACTAAAGCCACATGAATGCTTTTTTTCTCTTAGTAATACTGATGGGAACATGCCACTGGCATCATATTGGAAACTTGGTCTTCTCTCTTCTCTTACCATTGTATTGAGCGAACATTTGGTAGACATTAAATGTCTGAGTCGAAAGATATTCACTCTATCTGGACATAATATTGGTGACTTTTTTCTTTTAAACTTGCTTTGTGAGTGCCCAATATTGTTTGCCTGCGGTCCATCCCCATAGCTGCTTTGATACTAATGCACTGAGTGTATCTGATCTCATTTCTACTTGTTGTGATTTCGTCGAAAAACTCGCCTTCGCCATGTGAGCAATTATATACTACTGACAAGTTGACGCAAATGTTAAAAGGTATTGAAAAATTGGCATATAATTTTGTTTTGTTTTTTTCATTTTGAAAAATTTCCTGAATTACACCATGTAGGTCGTCTCTCTCGAAAAAGTCGGACCAAACGATGAAAAAAAAAGTTAGCTGACTTAACCAATAAATTATATAGGAAAAAATATCTGATGTTCAGGGCATCAAATGGGGGAAATGCCTCCTTCTTAATTTATGGTGGCCTATTAAGCTTTAAGGTTTGTGCTATATGAGGTAGCGACAATGAATGAGATTTTGGAAAGGAAAACAGAATATTTTTATGTTGCTATGATATTTTGTGACAGATTAAGGGCCTGCTATATGCATGTGACACCATTCAGAGAAAAGAGCCCACCGCTTTAGGCAATGGCTTGCCGTTAGACAAACTGGAAGGTTGGAAGTTCATCTTTTCGATCGATCTCAATGAATGAGAAATTGCTGCTCTGTCAATTAATTATCTCCCTTAGTTTTCAAAAGCGCAGTGCTTGAGTCTCTTGACTGAGCAAAGATAATTTATGTTCTGGGAAGCAATCGCAGCATTCCGGTCCTTGGACGGATTAAGTAATCACTTGTACAAGAACAGACTACTTATCCACCGGAGAAACAGCCTCTACGATCGTCGCCCTCATTATAGTACTCTCGAGTACAATATTGGGAAAAGTCACAAGTCTGCAGACTGTGTTGAATATACGATTTAAAAGGGATAGCTACGGCGAGTGGGGTGAGATGTTGTCGAACACCCATACTTTTCTGTCTTGTACTAAAGCCACAAAAATGCATTCTTTCTCTTAGTAATACTGAGGGGAACATGCCACTGGCATCATATTGGAAACTTGGTCTTCCCTTCTCGCTTACCATTATATTGAGCGAACATTTGTGGACATTAAATGACTGAGTCGAAGATATTTACTATGTCTGGACATAATATTGGTGCCTTTTTTTCTTTTAAACATGCCTTGTGAGTGTCCAATATTACATGCCTGCAGTCCACCCCCATCGCTGCTTTGATACTAATGCACTGAGTGTATCTGATCTGATTTCTACTTGTTGTGATTGCGTCGAAAAACTCGCCTTTGCCATTTGAGCAATTATATACTACTGACAAGTTGACTCAAATGTGAAAAAGTATTAAAAAGTTGGCAAATAATTTTGGGTTTTTTTCATCTTGAAAAATTTCATGAACTACGCCATGTAGGTCGTCGTCTCACTGAAAAAAGTCGGACCAAACGATGAAAAAAAAGTTAGCTGACTTAAACAAAAACTTATATAGGAAAAACTATGTGATGTTCAGGGCTTCAAATGGGGGAATTGCCTCCTTCTGAATTTATCGTGGCCCATTAAGCTTTAAGGTTTGTGTTACATGAGGCTGCAACAATCAATGAGATTTTGAAGAGGAAAACTGAATATTTTTATGTTGCTTTGATATTTTGTGACAGATTAGGGGCCTGCTATATGCATGTGACACCATTCAGAGAAGAGATCCCACGGCTTTAGGCGATTACTTGCCCTGTAGACAAACTGGAAGGTTGGAAGTTCATCTGATAGATCGAGTTCATTGAATGAGAAATTGCTGCTCTGTCAATTAATTATCTCCTCTAGTTTGCTAAATTGCAATGCATGAGTCTCTTGACTAAGCAAAAATAATTGATGTTCTGCGAAGCAATCGCAGCATTGCTGTTCTTAGACGGATTAAGTAATCACTTGTACAAGTACAGACCGCTTATCCACCCGAGAAGCAGCCTCTACGATCGTCGCGCTCATTATAGTACTCTCGAGTACAATATTGGGAAAAGTCACAAGTCTGCAGAGTTTGTTGAACATACGATTTAAAACGGATAGGCTGCGGCGAGTGGGATGAGATGTCGAAAACTCATACTTTTCTGTCTTGTACTAAAGCCACATAAATGCTTCCTTTCTCTTAGTAATACTGAGGGGAACATGCCACTGGCATCATATTGGAAACGTGGTCTTCTCTTTTCTCTTACCATTATATTGAGCGAACATTTGGTAGACATTAAATGATTGAGTCGAAAGATATTCACTATGTCTGGACATAATATTGGGTACTTTTTTCTTTTAAACTTGCCTTGTGAGTGCCCAATATTACTTGCCTGCAGTCCACCCCCATCGCTGCTTTGATACTAATGCACTGAGTGTATCTGATTTGATTTCTGCTTGTTGTGATTGCGTCGAAAAACTCGCCTTCGCCATGTGAGCAATTATATACTACTCACAAGTTGACGCAAATGTGAAAATGTATTGAAAAATTGGCAAATAATATTGGGTTTTTTTCATCTTGAAAAATTTCATGAATTACACCTTGTAGGTAGTCGTCTCTCTCAAAAAATTCGAACCAAACGATGACAAAAAAAAGTTAGCTGACTTAACCAATAAATTGTATTGGAAAAAATGTGTGATATTCAGGGCTTCAAATGCGGGAAATGCCTCCTTCTGAATTTGTGGTGGCCCATTAAGCTTTAAGGTTTGTGTTAGATGAGGCAGCAACAATCAATGACTGTTTGGAGAGGAAAACTGAATATTTTTATGTTGCTATGATATTTTGTGACAGATTATGGGCCTCCTATATGCATGTGATTCATTCAGGGAAAATAGCCCACGGCTTTAGGCAATGGCTTGCCCTGTAGACAAACTGGGAGGTTGGAAGTTCATCTGTTCGATCGAGCTCAATGAATGAGAAATTGCTGCTCTGTCTATTAATTATCTCCCCTAGTTTGCAAAATTGGAGTGCTTGAGTCTCTTGACTGAGCAAACATAATTCATGTTCTGGGAAGCAATCGAAGCAGTCCGGTCCTTGGACGGGATAAGTAATCACTTGTACAAGTACAGACTACTTATACACTTATCCACCCGAGAAACAGCCTCTGCGATCGTCGCCCTCATTATAGTACCCTCGAGTACAATATTGGGAAAAGTCACAAGTCTGCAGAGTGTGTTGAACATACGATTTAAAAGGGATAGGGTACGGTGAGTGGGATGAGATGTTGTCGAACACCTATACTTTCCTGTCTTGTACTAAAGCCACATTAATGCTTTCTTTCTCTTAGTAATGCTGAGGGGAACATGCCACTGGCATCATATTTGATTCGTGGTCTTCTCTCTTCTCTTACCATTATATTGAGCGAAAATTTGGTAGACATTAAATCACTGAGTCGAAAGATATTCACTATGTCTGGACATAATATTGGTGCCTTTTTCCTTTTAAACTTGCCTTGTGAGTGCCCAATATTACTTGCATGCAGTCCACCCCCATCGCTGCTTTGATACTAAAGCACTGAGTGTATCTGATATACAAATAATTTTGGGTTTTTTTCATCTTGAAAAATGTCATGAACTTCCCCATGTAGGTCCTCGTCTCTCTCAAAAAATTCGGACCAAACGATGAAAAAAAAGAAGTTAGCTGACTTAACCAATAATTTGTATAGAAAAAAATATGTGATGTTCAGGGCTTCAAATGGGGGAAATGCCTCCTTCTGAATTTATGGTGGCCCACTAAGCTTTAAGGTTTGTGTTATATGAGGCAGCAACACTCAATGAGATTTTGGAGAGGAAAACTGAATATTTTTATGTTGCTATGATATTTTGTGACAGATTAGGGGCCTGCTATATGCATGTGACACCATTCAAGGAAAAGAGCCCCCCGCTTCAGGAATTGGTTTCTCCTGTAGACAAACTGGAAGGTTGGAAGTTCATCTTTTCGATCGAGCTCAATGAATGAGAAATTGTTGCTCTGTCTATTAATTATCTCCCCTAGTTTGCAAAATTGCAGTGCTTGAGTCTCTTGACTGAGCAAAGATAATTTATGCTCTGGGAAGCAATCGCAGCATTCCGGTCCTTGGACGGATTAAGAAATCACTTGTACAAGTACAGACTACTTATCCACCCGAGAAACAGCCTCTACGATCGTCGCCCTCTTTACAGTACTCTCGAATGCAATGTTGGGAAAAGTCACAAATCTGCAGTGTGTGTTGAATATACGATTTAAAAGGGATAGGCTACGGCGAGTGGGATGAGATGTTGTCGAACATCCATACGTTTCTGTCTTGCACTAAAGCCTCATAAGTGCTTCCTTTCTCTTAGTAATACTGAGGGGAACATCCCACTGGCATCATATTGGAGACATGGTCTTCTCTCTTCTCTTACCATTATATTGAGCGAACATTTGGTAGACATTAAATGAGTGAGTCGAAAGATATTCGCTATGTCTAGACATAATATTGGTGACTTTTTTTCTTTTAAACTTGCCTTGTGATTCTCCAATATTACTTGCCTGCAGTCCACCCCCATCGCTGCTTTGATACTAATGCAGTTAGTGTATCTGAACTAATTTCTACTTGTTGTGATTGCTTCGAAAAACTCGCCCTCTCCATGTGAGCAATTATATACTACTCACAAGTTGACGCTAATGTGAAAAGGTATTGGAAAATTGGCAAATAATTTTAGGGTTTTTTCATCTTGAAAAATTTCATGAATTACACCATGTAGGACGTCGTCTCTCTCTAAAAAGTCGTACCAAACGATGAAAAAAATGTTAGCTGACTTAACCAATAAATTGTATAGGAAAAAATGTGTGATGTTCAGGGCTTCAAATGGGGGAAATGCCTCATTCTGAAATTATGGTGGCCCATTAAGCTTTAAGGTTTGTTTTATATGAGGCAGCAACAATCAATGAGATTTCGGAGTGGAAAACTGATTATTTTTATGTTGCTATGATATTTTGTGACAGATTAGGGGCCTGCTATATGTATGTGACACCGTTCAGGGAAAAGAGACGACGGCTTTAGGCAATGGCTTGCCCTGTATCCAAACTGGAAGGTTGGAAGTTCATCTGTTCGATCGAGCTCAATGAATGAGAAATTGCTGCTCTGTGTATTAATTATCTCCCGTAGTTTGCAAAATTGCCGTGCTTGAGTCTCTTGACTGAGCAAACATAATTTATGTTCTGGGAAGCAATCGCAGCATTCCGGTCCTTGGACAGATTACGTAACCACTTGGACAAGTAGAGACTAGTTATCCACCCGATAAACAGCCCCTACGATCGTAGCTCTCATTATAGTACCCTCGAGTACAATATTGAGAAAAGTCACAAGTCTGCAGAGTGTGTTGAATATACGATTTAAAAGGGAGAGGCTACGGCGTGTGGGATGAGATGTTGTCGAACACCCATACTCTTCTGTCTAGTACTAATGCAACATAAATGCTTTCTTTCTCTTAGTAATACTGAGGGGAACATGCCACTGGCATCATATTGGAAACTTGGTCTTCTCTCTTCTCTTACCATTATATTCAGCGAACATTTGGAAGACATTAAATGACTGAGTCGAAAGATATTCGCTATGTCTGGACATACTATTGGTGATTTGTTTTCTTTTAAACTTGCCTTGTGAGTGCCCAATATTACTTGCCTTCAGTCCATCCCCATCGCTGCTTTGATACTAATGCACTGTGTGTATCTGATCTGATTTCTACTTGTTGTGATTTCGTCGAAAAACTCGCTTTCGCCATGTGAGCAATTATATACTACTCACAAGTTGACGCAAATGTGAAAAGGTATTGAAAAATTGGTAAATAATTTTGATTTTTTTTTAATTTTGAAAAATTACATGAATTACACCATGTAGGTCGTCGTCTCTCTCACAAAAGTCGGACCAAAAGATGAAAAAAAAGTTAGCTGCCTTAACCAATAAATTGTATATGAAAAAATATCTGATGTTCAGGGCTTCAAATGGGGGAAATACCTCGTTTTGAATTTATGGTGGCCCATTAAGCTTTAAGGTTTGTTTTATATGAGGCAGCAACAATCAATGAGATTTTGGAGAGGAAAACTGATTATTTTTATGTTGCTATGATATTTTGTGACAGATTAGTGGCCTGCTGTATACATGTGACAACATTCAGGAAAAAGAGCCCACGGCTTTAGGCAATGGCTTGCCCAGTAGACAAACTGGAAGGTTGGAAGTTCATCTATTCGATCGAGCTCAATTAATGAGAAATTGCTGCTCTGTCTATTAATTATCTCCCCAAGTTTGCAAAATTGCAGTGCTTGAGTCTCTTGACTCTTGACTCTTGACCTCTTATCCACCCGAGAAACAGCCTCTACGATCGTCGTCCTCATTATAGTACTCTCGGGTACAATATTGGGAGAAGTCACAAGTCTGAAGAGTGTGTTGAATGTACGATTTAAAAGGGATAGGCTACGGCGAGTGGGATGGTATGTTGTCGAACACCCATACTTTTCTGCCTTGTACTAAAGCCACATAAATGCTTTCTTTCTCTTAGCAATACTGAGGGGAACATGCCACTGGCATCATATTGGAAACTTGGTCTTCTCTCGTCTCTTACCATTAAATTGAGCGAACATTTGGTAGACATTAAATGACTGAGTCGAAAGATATTCACTATGTCTGGACATAATATTGGGGACTTTTTTTCTTTTAAACTTGCCTTGTGAGTGCCCAATATTACTTGTTTGCAGTCCATCCCCTTCGCTGCTTTGATTACTAATGCACTGAGTGTATCTGATCTGATTTCTACTTGTTGTGATCGCGTCGAAAAACTCGCCTTCGCCATGTGAGCAATTATATGCTACTCACAAGTTGAAGCAAATGTGAAAAGGTATTAAAAAATTGGCAAATAATTTTGGGGTTTTTTCATCTTGAAAAATTTCATGAATTACACAATGTAGTTCCTCGTCTCTCTCACAAAAGTCGGACCAAACGATGAAAAAAAAGTTAGCTGACTTAACCAATAAATTGTATAGGAAAAAATATGTGATGTTCACGGCTTCAAATGGGGGAAATGCCTTCTTCTGAATTTATGTTGGCCCTTTAAGCTTTAAGGTTTGTGTTATATGAGGCAGCAACAATCAATGAGATTTTGGAGTAGAAAACTGAATATTTTTATGTTGCTATATTTTGTGACAGATTAGGGGCCTGTTATATGCATGTGACACGATTCATGGAAAAGAGCAGACGGCTTTAGGCAACGGCTTGCCCTGTAGACAAACTGGAAGGTTGGTAGTTAATATGTTCGGTAGAGCTCAATGAATGAGAAATTGCTGCTCTGTCTATTAATTATCTCCCCTAGTTTGCAAAATTGCAGTGCTTGAGTCTCTTGACTGAGCAAACATAATTTATGTGCTGGGAAGGAATCGCAGCATTCCGGTCCCTGGACGGATTAAGTACTCACTTGTACAAGTACAGTCTACTGATCCACCCGAGAAACAGCCTCTACGATCGTCGCCCTCATTATAGTACTCTGGAGAACAATATTGGGAAAAGTCACAAGTCTGCAGAGTGTGTTGAATATACGATTTAAAAGGGATAGGCTTCGGCGTGTGGGATGAGATGTTGTCGAACGCCCATACTTTTCTGTTTTGTACTAAAGCCACATAAATGCTTTCTTTCTCGCAGTATTACTGAGGGGAACATGCCAATGGTATCATATTGGAAACTCGGTCTTCTCTCTTCTCTTACCATTATATTGAGCGAACATTTGGAAGACATTAAATGACTGAGTCGAAAGATATTCACTATGTCTGGTCATACTATTGGTGACTTGTTTTCTTTTGAACTTGCCTTGAGAGTGCCCAATATTACTTGCCTGCAGTCCACTCCCATCGCTGCTTTGACACTAATGCACTGAGTGTATCTGATCTGATTTCTACTTGTTGTGATTGCGTCGAAAAACTCACCTTCGCCATGTGAGCAATTATATACTACTCACAAGTTGACGCAAATGTGAAATGGTATTGATAAATTGGCAAATAATTTTAGGGTTTTTTCATCTTCAACAATTTCATGAATTACACCATGTAGGTCGTCGTTTCTCTCAAAAACGTCGGACCAAACGATGAAAAAAAAAGTTAGCTGACTTAACCAATAAATTGTATAGGAAAAAATATGTGATGTTCAGGTCTTCAAATGGGGGAAATGCCTCATTCTGAATTTATGGTGGCCCATTAAGCTTTAAGGTTTGCGTTATATGAGGCAGCAACAATCAATGAGATTTTGGAGAGGAAAACTGAATATTTTTATGTTGCTATGATATTTTGTGCCAAATTAGGGGCCTGCTATATGCATGTGACACCCTTGAGGGACAAGAGCCGACGGCTTTAGGCAATGGCTTGCCCTGTAGACAAACGGGAGGGTTGGAAGTTCTTCTTTTCGCTCGAACTCAATGAATGAGAAATTGCTGCTCTGTGTATTAATTATCTCCCCTAGTTTGCAAAATTGCAGTGCTTGAGTCTCTTGACTGAGCAAACATAATTCATGTTCTGGGAAGCAATCGCACCATTCCGGTCCTTGGCCAGATTAAGTAACCACTTGAACAAGTACAGACCAGTTATCCATCCGAGAAACAGCCTCTACGATCGTCGCTCTCATTATAGTACCCTCGAGTACAATTTTGGAAAAAGTCACAAGTCTGCACAGTCTGTTGAATATACGATTTAAAAGGGATGGGCTACGGCGTGTGAGATGAGATGTTGTCGAACACCCACACTTTTCTGTCTTGTACTAAAGCAACATAAATGCTTTCTTTCTCTAGTAATGATGAGGGGAACATGCCACTGGTATCATATTGGAAACTCGGTCTTCTCTCTTCTCTTACCATTATATTGAGCGAACATTTGGAAGAATTTAAATGACTGAGTCGAAAGATATTCAGTATGTCTGGACATACTATTGGTGACTTGTTTTCTTTTAAACTTGCCTTGTGAGTGCCCAATATTACTTGCCTGCAGTCCACCCCCATCGCTGCTTTGATACTAAGGCACTGAGTGTATCTGATCTGATTTCTACTTGTTGTGATTTCGTCGAAAAACACGTTTTCGCCATGTGAGCAATTATATACTACTCACAAGTTGACGCAAATGTGAACAGGTATTGAAAAACTGGCAAATAATTTTGGTTTTTTTTCATTTTGAAAAATTTCATGAATTACACCAGGGAGGTCGCCTCTCTCGAAAAAGTCGGACCAAACGATGAAAAAAAAGTTAGCTGACTTAACCGATAAATTGTATAGGAAAAAATATGTGATGTTCAGTGCTTCAAATGGGGGAAATGCCTTCTTCTGAATTCATGGTGGCCCATTAAGCTTTAAGGTTTGTGTTATATGAGGCAGCAACAATCAATGAGATTTTGCAGTAGGAAACTGAATATTTTTATATTGCTATGATATTCTGTGACAGATTAGGGGCCTGCTATATGCATGCGACACCCCCAGGGAAAAGAGCCCACGGCTTTAGACAACGGCTTGCCCTGTAGACAAACTGGAAGTTTGGAAGTTAATCTGTTCGATCGAGCTCAATGAATGAGAAATTGCTGCACTGTCTATTAATTATCTCCCCTAGTTTGCAAAATTGCAGTGCTTGTGTCTCTTGACTAAGCAAACATAATTTATGTTCTGGGAAGCAATCGAAGCATTCCGGTCCTTGGACGGATTAAGTAATCACTTGTACAAGTACAGACTACTTATCCACCCGAGAAACAGCCTCTACGACCGTCGCCCTCATTATAGTTCTCTCGAGTACAATATTGGGAGAAGTCACAAGTCTGCAGAGTGTGTTGAATATACGGTTTAAAAGGGATAGGCTACGGCGTGTGGGATGATATGTTGTCGAACACCCATACTTTTCTGCCTTGAACTAAAGCCACATAAATGCTTTCTTTCTCTTAGTAATACTGAGGGGAACATGCCACTGGCATCATATTGGAAACTTGGTCTTCTCTCTTCTCTTACCATTATATTGAGCGAACATTTGGTAGACATTAAATGACTGAGTCGAAAGATATTCATTATGTCTGGACATAATATTGGTGACTTTTTTCCTTTTAAACTTGCCTTGTGAGTGCCCAACATTACTTGCCTGCAGTCCATCCCCATCGCTGCTTTGATTACTAATGCACTGAGTGAATCTGATCTGATTGCTACTTGTTGTGATTGCGTCGGAAAACTCCCTTCGCCATGTGAGCAATTATATACTACTCACAAGTTGACACAAATGTGAAAAGGTATTGAAAAACTGGCAAATAATTTTGGGTTTTTTTCATCTTGAGAAATTTCAAGAATTACACAATGTAGGTCGTCGTCTCTCTCACGAAAGTCGGAACAAACGAAGAAAAAAAAGTTGGCTTACTTAACCAATAAATTGTATAGGAAAAAATATGTGATGTTCAGGGCTTCAAATGGGGGATATGCCTTCTTCTGAATTTATGGAGGCCCATTAAACTTTAAGGTTTGTGTTATATGAGGCAGCAACAATCAATGAGATTTTGGAGTGGAAAACCGAATATTTTTATGTTGCTAAGATATTTTGTGACAGATTAGGGGCCTGCTATATGCATGTGACACCATTCCGGGGAAAGAGCCCACGGCTTTAGTCAAAGGCTTGCCCTGTAGACAAACTGGAAGGCTGGAAGTTAATCTGTTCGATCGAGCTCAATGAATGAGAAATTGCTGATCTGTCTATTAATTATCTCCCCTAGTTTGCAAAATTGCAGTGCTTGAGTCACTTGACTGAGCAAACATAATTTATGTTCTGGGAAGCAATCGCAGCATTCCGGTCCTTGGACGGTTTAAGTAATCACTTGTACAAGTACAGACTACTTATCCACCCGAGAAACAGCCTCTACGATCGTCGCCCACATTATAGTTCTCTCGAGTACAATATTGGAAAAAGTCACAAGTCTGCAGAGTGTGTTGAATATACGATTTAAAAGGGATAGGCTACGGCGTGTGGGATGAGATGTTGTCGAACACCCATACTTTTCTGTTTTGTACTAAAGCCACATAAATGCTTTCTTTCTCGTAGTAATACTGAGGGGAACCGGCCACTGGTATCATATTGGAAACTAGGTCCTCTCTCTTCTCTGACCATTATATTGAGCGAACATTGGGAAGACATTAAACGACTGAGTCGAAAGATATTCACTATGTCTGGACATAATATTGTTGACTTTTTTCTTTTAAACTTGCCTTGTGAGTGCCCAATATTACTTGACTGCAGTCCACCCCCATTGCTGTTTTGATACTAATGCACTGAGTGTATCTGATCTGATTTCTACTTTTAGCGATTCCGTCGAAAAACTCGCCTTCGCCATGTGAGCAATTATATAGTACGCCCAAGTTGACGCAAATGTGAAAAGGTATTGAAAAATTGGCAAATAATTTTGGGGTTTTTTCATCTTGAAAATTTCATGAATTACACCATGTAAGTCGTCCTCTCTCTCAAAAAAGTTGGACTAAACGATGAAAAAAAAAGCTAGCTGACTTAACCAATAAATCGTATAGGAAAAAATATGTGATGTTCAGGGCTTCAAATGGTGGAAATGCCTCCTTCTGGATTTACGGTGGCCAATTAAGCTTTAAGGTTGGTGTTAAATGAGGCAGCAACAATCAATGAGACTTTGGAGGGGAAGATTGAATATTTTTATGTTGCTATGATATTTTGTGAGAGATTAGGGGCCCGATATATACATGTGACATCACTCAGGGAAAAGAACCCACGGCTTTAGGCAATGCCTTGCCCTGTAGACAAACTGGAAGTTTGGAAGTTCATCTGTTCGATCGAGCTCAATGAATGAGAAATTGCTGCTCTGTCTATTAATTATCTCCCCTAGTACGCAAAATTGCAGTGCGTGAGTCTCTTGACTGAGCAAACATAATTTATGTTCTGGGAAGCAATCGCAGCATTCCGGTCCTTGGACGGATTAAGTCACCACTTGTACAAGTACAGACTACTTATTCACCCGAGAAACAGCCTCTACGATTGTCGCCCTCATTATAGCACTCTCGAGTACAATATTGGGAGAAGTCACAAGTCTGCAGAGTGTGTTGAATATTCGATTTAAAAGGGATAGGCAACGGCGAGTGGGATGATATGTTGTCGAACACCCATACTTTTCTGCCTTGCACTAAAGCCACATAAATGCTTTCTTTCTCTTAGTAATACTGAGGGGAACATGCCACTGGCATCATATTGGAAACTTGGTCTTCTCACTACTCTTACCATTATATTGAGCGAACATTTGGTAGACATTAAATGACTGAGTCGAAAGATATTCACTATGTCTGGACATAATATTGGTGACTTTTTTTCTTTTAAACTTGCCTTGTTAGTGCCCAATATTACTTGGCTGCAATCCACCCCCATCGCTGGTTTGATACTAACGCACTGAGTGTCTCTGATCTGATTTCTACTTGTTGTGATTTCGTAGAAAAACTCGCCTTTGCCATGTAAGCAATTATATACTACTCACAAGTTGACGCAAATGTGAAAAGGTATTGGAAAATTGGCAAATAATTTTGGGGTTTATTCATCTTGAAAAATTTCATGAATTACACCATGTAGGTCGTCGTCTCTCTCACAGAAGTCGGACCAAACGATGAAAAAAAAGTTAGCTGACTTAACCAATAAATTGCATATGAAAAAATATCTGATGTTCAGGGCTTCAAATGGGGGAAATGCCTCCTTCTGAATTGATGGTGGCCCATTAAGCTTTAAGGTTTGTTTTATATGAGGCAGCAACAATCAATGAGATTTTGGAGAGGAAAACTGATTATTTTTATGTTGCTATGATATTTTGTGACAGATTAGTGGCCTGCTATATGCATGTGACAACATTCAGGGAAAAGAGCCCACGGCTTTAGGCAATGGCTTGCCCAGTAGACAAACTGGAAGGTTGGAAGTTAATCTGTTCGATCGAGCTCAATGAATGAGAAATTGCTGCTCTGTCTATTAATTATCTCCCCTAGTTTGCAGAATTGCAGTGCTTGAGTCTCTTGACTGAGCAAACATAATTTATGTTCTGGAAGCAATCGCAGCATTCTGGCCCTTGGACGGATTAAGTAATCACTTGTAAAAGTACAGACCACTTATCCACCCGAGAAACAGCCTCTACGATCGTCGGCCTCATTATAGTACTCTCGAGTACAATATTGGGGAAAATCACAAGTCTGCAGAGTGTGTTGAATATACGATTTAAAAGGGATAGGTCACGACGTGTGGGTTGAGATGTTGTCGAACACCCATACTCTTCTGTTTTGTACTAAAGCCACAGAAATGCTTTCTTTCTCGTAGTAATACTAAGGGGAACATGCCACTGGTATCATATTGGAAACTTGGTCTTCTATCTTCTCTTACCATTATATTGAGCGAATATTTAGAAGACATTAAATGACTGAGTCGAAAGATATTCACTATGTCTGGACATACTATTGGTGACTTGTTTTCTTTAAAAGTTGCCTTGCGAGTGCCCAATATAACTTGCAAGCAGTCCACCCCCATCGCTGCTTTAATACTATTGCACTGAGTGTATCTGATCTGATTTCTACTTGTTGTGATTTCGTCGAAAAACTCGCTTTCGCCATGTGAGCAATTATATACTACTCTCAAGTTGACGCAAATGTGAAAAGGTATTGAAAAATTGGCAAATAATTTTGTTTTTTTTCATTTTGAAAAATTTCATGAATTATAACATGTAGGTCGTCTCTCTCGAAAAAGTCGGACTAAACGATGAAAAAAAAAATTTAGCTGACCTAAACAATAAATTGTATATGAAAAAATATCTGATGTTCAGGGCTTCAAATGGGGGAAATGCCTCCTTCTGAATTTATGGTGGCTCATTAAGCTTTAAGGTTTGTGTTATATGAGGCAGCAACAATCAATGAGTTTTTGGAGAGGAAAACTGAGTATTTTTATGTTGCTATGATATTTTGTGACAGATTAGTGGCCTGCTATATGCATGTGACACCATTCAGGGAAAAGAGCCCACGGCTTTAGGCAATGGCTTGCCCTGCGACAAACTGGAAGGTTGGAAGTTAATCTGTTCGATCGAGCTCAATAAATGAGAAATTGCTGCTCTGTCTATTAATTATCTCCCCTAGTTTGCAAAATTGCAGTGCTTGAGTCTCTTGACTGAGCAAACATAATTTATGTTCTGGGAAGCAATCGCAGCATTCCGGTCCTTGGACGGATTAAGTAATTACTTCTACGAGTACAGACTACTTATCCACCCGAGAAACAACCTCTACGATCGTCGCCTTCATTATAGTACTCTCGAGTACAATTCCGGAAAAAGTCACAAGTCTGCAGAGTGTGTTGAATATACGATTTAAAAGGGATAGGCTACGGCGAGTGGGATGAGATATTGTCGGACACCCATACTTTTCTGTCTTGTACTAAAGCCACATAAATGCTTTCTTTCTCTTAGTAATACTGAGGGGAACATGCCACTGGCATCATATTGGAAACTTGGTCTTCTCTCTTCTCTTGCCACTATATTGAGCGAACATTTGGCAGACATTAAATGACTGAATCGAAAGATATTCACTATGTCTGCACATAATATTGGTGACTTTTTTTCTTTCAAACTTTCCTTGTGAGTGACCAATATTACTTGCCTGCAGTCCACCCCCATCGCTGCTTTGATACTAATGAACTGAGTGTGTCTGATCTCATCATATTGGAAACTTGGTCTTCTCTCTTCTCCTACCATTATATTGAGTGTACATTTGGTAGACATTCAATTACTAAGTCGAAAGATATTCACTATGTCTGGACATAATATTGGTGACTTTTTTTCATTTAAACTTGTCTTATGAGTACCCAGTATTACTTGCCTGCAGTCCACCCCGTTCGCTGCATTTATACTAATGCACTGAGCGTATCTGATCTGATTTCTACTTGTTGTGATTGCGTCGAAAAACTCGCCTTCGCCATGTGAGCAACTACATATAACTCACAAGTTGACGCAAATGTGAAAAGGTATTGAAAAATTGGCAAATAATTTTGGGTTTTTTAATCTTGAAAAATTTCATGAATTACACCATGTAGGTCGTCGTCTCTCTCATAAAAGTCGGACCATACGATGCAAAAAAAAAAGTTAGCTGATTTAACCAATAAATTGTATAGGAAAAACTATGTAATGTTCAGGGCTTCAAATGGGGGAAATGCCTTCTTCTGAATTGATGGTGGCCCATTAAGCTTTAAGGTTTGTGTTATATGAGACAGCAACAATCGATGAGATTTTGGAGAAGAAAACTGAATATTTTTATGTTGCTATGATATTTTGTGACAGATTAGGGGCCTTCTATGTGCATGTGACTCCATTCAGACAAAAGAGCCCACGGCTCTAGGCAATGGCTTGCCCTGTAGACAAACTGGAAGGTTGTAAGTTAATCTCCTCGATCGAGCTCAATGAATGCGAAATTGCTGCTGTGTCTATTAATTATCACCCCCAGTTTGCAAAATTGCAGTGCTCGAGTCTCTTGACTGAGCAAACATAATTTATGTTCTGGGAAGCAATCGCAGTAGTCCGGTCCTTGGACGGATTAAGTAATCACTTGCACAAGTGCAGACTACTTATCCACCCGAAAAACAGCCTCTACGATCGTCACCCTCATTATTGTACTCTCGAGTACAATATTGGGAAAAGTCACAAGTTTGCAGAGTGTGTGGAGCGTACGATTTCAAAGGGATAGGCTACGGCGAGTGGGAAGAGATGTTGGTGAACACCCATACTTTTCTGTCTTGCACTAAAACCACATAAATGCTTTCTTTCTCTTAGTAATACTGATGGGAACATGCCACTGGCATCATATTTGAAACTTGGTATTCTCTCTTCTCTTACCATTATATTGAGCGAACATTTGGTAGACATTAAATGACTGAGTCGAAATATATTCACTATGTCTGGACATAATATTGGTGTCCTTTTTTCTTTTAAAATTCCCTTGTGAGTGCCCAATATTACTTGCCTGCAGTCCGCCCCCATCGCTGCTTTGATACTAAGGCACTGAGAGTATCTGATCTGATTTCTTCTTGTTGTGATTGCGTCGAAAAATTCGCCTTCGCGATGTCAGCAATTATAAACTACTCACAAGTTGACGCAAATGTGAAAAGGTATTGAAAAATTGGCAAATAATTTTGGTGGTTTTTCATCTTGAAAACTTTCATGAATTACACCATGTAGGTCGTCGTCTCTCTCAAAAAAGTCGGATCAAATGATGGAAAAAAAAGAAGTTACCTGACTTAACCAATAAATTGTATAGGAAAAAATATGTGATGTTCAGGGCTTCAAATGGGGGAAATGCCTTCTTCTGAATTTATGGTGGCCCATTAAGCTTTAAGGTTAGTGTTATATGAGGCAGCAACAATCAATGAGATTTTGGAGAGGAGAACTAAATATGTTTATGTTGCTATGATATTTTCTGACAGATTAGGGGCCTTCTATATGCATGTGACACCATTCAGGGAAAAGAGCCCACGGCGTTAGGCAATGGCTTGCCCTGTAGACAAACTGGATGGTTGGAAGTTCATCTGTTCGATCGAGCTCAATGAATGAGAAATTGCTGCTCTGTCTATTAATAATCTCCCCTAGTTTGCAAAATTGCAGTGCTTGAGTCTCTTGACTGAGCAAACATAATATATGTTCTGGGAAGCAATCGCAGCAGTCCGGTCCTTGGACGGATTAAGTAACCACTTGTAGAAGCACAGACTACTTATCCACCCGAGAAACAGCATCTACGATCGTCGCCCTAATTATAGTACTCTCGAGTACAATATTGGAAAAAAGTCACAAGTCTGCAGAGTGTGTTGAATATGCGATTTTAAAGGGATAGGCTACGGCGAGTGGGATGAGATGTTGTCGAACACCCATACTTTCCTGTCTTGTAGTAAAGCCACATAAATGCTTTCTCTCTCTTAGTAATACTGAGGGGAACATGCCACAGGCATCACATTGGAAACTTGGTATTCACTCGTCTCTTACCATTAAATTGAGCGAACATTTGGTAGACATTAAATGACTGAGTCGAAATATATTCACTATGTCTGGACATAATATTGGTGTCTTTTTTTCTTTTAAAATTCCCTTGTGAGTGCCCAATATTACTTGCCTGCAGTCCGCCCCCATCGCTGCTTTGGTACTAATGCACTGAGTGTATCTGATCTGATTTCTTCTTGTTGTGATTGCGTCGAAAAATTCGCCTTCGCGATGTCAGCAATTATATACTACTCACAAGTTGACGCAAATGTGAAAAGGTATTGAAAAATTGGCAAATAATTTTGGGGTTTTTTCATCTTGAAAAATTTCATGAGTTACACCATGTGGGTCGTCGTCTCTCTCAAAAAAGTCGGATCAAATGATGAAAAAAAAAAGTTAGCTGACTTAACCAATAAATTGTATTGGAAAAAAATATGCGATGTTCAGAGCTTCAAATGGGGGAAATGCCTCCTTCTGAATTTATGGTGGCCCATTAAGCTTTAAGGTTGGTGTTGTATGAGGCAGCAACAATCATTGAGATTTTGGAGAGGAAAACTGAATATTTTTATGTTACTATGATATGTTGTGACAGATTAGGGGCCTGCTATATGCATGCGACACCATTCAGGGAAAAGAGCCCACGGCGTTAGGAAATGGCTTGCCCTGTAGACAAACTGGAAGGTTGGAAGTTCGTCTGTTCGATCGAGCTCAACGAATGAGAAATTGCTGCTTTGTCTAATAATTATCTCCCCTAGTTTGCAAAATTGAAGTGCTTGAGTCTCTTGACTGAGCAAACATAATTTATGTTCTGAGAAGCAATCGCAGCATTCCGGTCTTTCGACGGATTAAGTAATCACTTGTACAAGTACAGACTACTTATCCACCCGAGGAGCAGCCTCTACGATCGTCGCTCTCATTATAGTACTCTCGAGAACAATATTGGGAGAAGTCACAAGTCTGCAGAGTGTGTTGAATATACGATTTAAAAGGGATAGGCCACGGCGAGTGGGATGAGATGTTGTCGAACACCCATACTTTTCTGTCTTGTACTAAAGCCACATAAATGCTTTCTTTCTCTTAGTAATACTGAGGGGAACATGCCACTGGCATCATATTGGAAACTTGGTCTTCTCTCTTCTCTTACCATTAAATTGAGCGAACATTTGGTAGACATTAAATGCCTGAGTCGAAAGATATTCACTATGTCTGGCCATAATATTGGTGTCTTTTTTTTTATTTTAAACTTGCTTTGTGGGTGCGCAATATTACTTGCCTGCAGTACACCCCCGCCGCTGCTTTGATACTAATGCCCTGAGTGTATCTGATCTGATTTCTACTTGTTGTGATTGCGTCGAAAAACTCGCCTTCGCCATTGGAGCAATTATATACTACTCACAAGTTGAAGCAAATGTGAAAAGGTATTGAAACATTGGCAAAAATTTTGGGGGTTTTTCATCTTGAAAAATTTTCATGAATTACACCATGTAGATCGTCGTCTCTCTGAAAAAGGTCGGACCAAACGATGAAAAAAAAAAGTTAGCTGACTTAACCAATAAATTGTATAGGAAAAAATATGTGATGTTCAGAGCTTCAAGTGGGGGAAATGCCTCTTCTGAATTTATGGTGGGCCATTAAGCTCTAATGTTTGTGTTGTATGAGGCAGCAACAATCAATGAGATTTTGGAGAGGAAAACTGAATATTTATATGTTGCTATGATATTTTGTGACAGATTAGGGGCCTGCTATATGCATGTGACACCATTCATAGAAAAGAGCCCACGGCTTTAGGCAATGGCTTGCCCTGTATACAAACTGGAAGGTTGGAAGTTCATTTGTTCGATCGAGCTCAATGAAAGAAAAATTGCTGCTCTGTCTATTAATTATCTCCCCTAGTTTGCAAAATTGCAGTGCTTGAGACTCTTGACTGAGCAAATATAATTTATTTTCTGGGAAGCAATCGCAGCATTCCGGTCCTTGGACGGATTAAGTAATCAATTGTACAAGTACAGACTACTTATCCACCCGAGAAACAGCCTCAACGATCGTCACCCTCATTACAGTACTCTCGAGTACAATATTAGGAAAGGTCACAAGTCTGCAGAGTGCGTTGAATATACGATTTAAAAAGGAGAGGCTACGGCCAGTGGGATGAGATGTTGTCGAACACACATACTTTTCTGTCTTGTACTAAAGCCACATAAATGCTTTCTTTCTCTTAGTAATACTGAGGGGAACATGCCACAGGCATCATATTGGAAACTTGGTATTCACTCTTCTCTTACCATTATATTGAACGAACATTTGGTAGACATTAAATGACTGAGTGGAAAGATATTCACTATGTCTGGACATAATATTTGTGACTTTTTTTTTTTTTAACTTGCCTTGTGAGTGCCCAATGTTACTTGCCTGCATTCCATCTCCATCGCAGCTTTGATACTAATGCACTGAGTGTATCTGATCTGATTTCTATTTGTTGTGATTGCCTCGAAAAACTCGCCTTCGCCAAGTGAGCGATCATATACTACTCACAAGTTGACGCAAATGTGAAAAGTGATATAAAAATTGGCAAAAAATTTTGAGGTTTTCTCATCTTGAAAAATTTCATGTATTACACAATGTAGGTCGTCGTCTCTCTTAAAAAATTCTGACCAAACGATGAAAAAAAAAGAAGTTAGCTGACTTAACCAATAAATTGTATAGGAAAAAGTATGTGATGTTCAGGTCTTCAAATGGGGGAAATGCCTCCTTCTGAAATTATGGTGGCCCTCTCAGCATTAAGGTTTGTGTTGTATGAGGCAGCACCAATCAATGAGATTTTGGAGAGGAAAACTGAATATTTTTATGTTGCTATGATATTTTGTGACAGATTGGAGCCTGCTATATGCATGTGATACCATTCAGGAAAAAGAGTCCACGGCGTTAGGCAATGACTTGCCCTGTAGACAAACTGGAAGGTTGGAAGTTCGTCTGTTCGATCGAGATCAATGAATGCGAAATTACTGCTCTGTCTATTAATTATCTCCCCTAGTTTGCAAAATTGCAGTGCTTGAATCTCTTGACTGAGCAAACATAATTTATGTTCTGGGAAGCAATCGCAGCAGTCCGGTCCTTGGACGGATTAAGTAATCACTTGCACAAGTGCAGACTACTTGTCCACCCGAAAAACAGCCTCTACGATCATCACCCTCATTATTGTACTCTCGAGTACAATATTGGGAAAAGTCACAAGTCTGCAGAGTGTGTGGAGCGTACGATTTAAAAGGGATAGGCTACGGCGAGTGGGAAGAGATGTTGGTGAACACCCATACTTTTCTGTCTTGTACTAAAACCACATAAATGCTTTCTTTCTCTTAGTAATACTGAGGGGAACATTCCACAGGCATCATATTGGAAACTTGGTATTCACTCTTCTCTTACCATTATATTGAGCGAACATTTGGTAGACACTAAATGACTGAGTGGAAAGATATTCACTATGTCTGGAAATAATATTGGTGACTTTTTTTTCTTTTTAACTTGCCTTGTGAGAGCCCAATGTTACTTGCCTGCATTCCATCTCCATCGCTGCTTTGATACTAATGCACTGAGTGTATCTGATCTGATTTCTACTTGTTGTGATTGCGTCGAAAAACTCGCCTTCGCCATGTGAGCAATTATATACTACTCACAAGTTGAAGCAAATGTGAAAATGTATTGAAAAATTGGCAAATAATTTTGGGGTTTTTTCATCTTGAAAAATTTCATGAATTACACCTTGTAGGTAGTCGTCTCTCTCAAAAAATTCGGACCAAACGATGACAAAAAAAGTTAGCTGACTTAACCAATAAATTGTATAGGAAAAAATATGTGATGTTCAGGGCTTCAAATAGGGGAAATGCCTCCTTCTGAAATTATGGTGGCCCAGACAGCTTTAAGGTTTGTGTTCTATGAGGCAGCACCAATCAATGAGATTTTGGAAAGGAAAACTGAATATTTTTATGTTGCTATGATATTTTGTGACAGATTGGGGCCTGCTATATGCCTGTGATACCATTCAGGGAAAAGAGCCCACGGCGTTAGGCAATGGCTTGCCCTGTAGACAAACTGGAAGGTTGGAAGTTCGTCTGTTCGATCGAGCTCAACGAATGCGAAATTGCTGGTCTGTCTGTTAATTATCTCCCCTAGTTTGCAAAATTGCAGTGCTTGAGTCTCTTGACTGAGCAAACATAATTTATGTTCTGGGACGCAGTCGCAGCAGTCCGGTCCTTGGACGGATTAAGTAATCACTTGCACAAGTGCAGACTACTTATCCACCCGAAAAACAGCCACTACGATCGTCACCCTCATTATTGTACTCTCGAGGACAATATTGGGAAAAGTCACAAGTCTGCAGAGTGTGTGGAGCGTACGATTTAAAAGGGATAGGCTACGGCGAGTGGGAAGAGATGTTGTCGAACACCCATACTTTTCTGTCTTGTACTAAAACCACATAAATGTTTTCTTTCTCTTAGTAATACTGAGGGGAACATGCCACTGGCATCATATTTGAAACTTGGTATTCGCTCTTCTCTTACCATTATATTGAGCGAACATTTGGTAGACATTAAATGACTGAGTCGAAAGATATTCAATATGTCTGGACGTAATATTGGTGTCTTTTTATCTTCTGAACTTGCCTCGTGAGAACCCAATATTACTTGCCTGCAGTCCACCCCCATCGCTGCTTTGATACTAATGCACTGAGTGTATCTGATCTGATTTCTGCTTGTTGTGATTGGGTCGAAAAACTCGCCTTCGCCATGTGAGCAATTATATACTACTCACAAGTTGACGCAAATGTGAAAAGGGATTGAAAAATTGGCAAATAATTTGGGCTTTTTTCATCATCAAAAATTTCATGAATTACACCATGTAGATCGTCGTCTCTCTCAAAAAAGTCGGACGAAACGATGAAAAAAAAAGTTAGCTGACTTAACCAATAAATTGTATAGGAAAACATATTTGATGTTCAGGGCTTCAAATGAGGGAAATGCCTCCTTCTGAATATATGGTGGGCCATTAAGCTTTAAGGTTTGTGTTATATGAGGCAACAACAATCAATGAGATTTTGGAGAGGAAAACTGAATATTTTTATGTTGCTATGATATTTTGTGACAGATTAGGGGCCTGCTATATGCATGTGACACCATTCAGGAAAAAGAGCCCACCGTGTTAGGCAATGGCTTGCCCTGTAGACACACTGGAAGGTTGGAAGTTCATCTGCTCGATCGAGCTCAATGAATGAGAAATTGTTGCTCTGTCTAATAATTATCTCCCCTAGTTTGCAAAATTGCAGTGCTTGAGTCTCTTGACTGAGCAAACATTATTTATGTTCTGAGAAGCAATCGCAGCATTCCGGTCCTTGGACGGATTAAGTAATCACTTGTACAAGTACAGACTACCTATCCACCCGGGAAACAGCCTCTACGAGTCTGCAGAGTGTGTTGAATATACGATTTAAAATGGATAAGCTACGGCGAGTGGGATGAGATGTTGTCGAACACCCATACTTTTCTGTCTTGTACTAAAGCCACATGAATGCTTTTTTTCTCTTAGTAATACTGATGGGAACATGCCACTGGCATCATATTGGAAACTTGGTCTTCTCTCTTCTCTTACCATTGTATTGAGCGAACATTTGGTAGACATTAAATGTCTGAGTCGAAAGATATTCACTCTATCTGGACATAATATTGGTGACTTTTTTCTTTTAAACTTGCTTTGTGAGTGCCCAATATTGTTTGCCTGCGGTCCATCCCCATAGCTGCTTTGATACTAATGCACTGAGTGTATCTGATCTCATTTCTACTTGTTGTGATATCGTCGAAAAACTCGCCTTCGCCATGTGAGCAATTATATACTACTGACAAGTTGACGCAAATGTTAAAAGGTATTGAAAAATTGGCATATAATTTTGTTTTGTTTTTTTCATTTTGAAAAATTTCCTGAATTACACCATGTAGGTCGTCTCTCTCGAAAAAGTCGGACCAAACGATGAAAAAAAAAGTTAGCTGACTTAACCAATAAATTGTGTAGGAAAAAATATCTGATGTTCAGGGCATCAAATGGGGGAAATGCCTCCTTCTTAATTTATGGTGGCCTATTAAGCTTTAAGGTTTGTGATATATGAGGTAGCGACAATGAATGAGATTTTGGAAAGGAAAACAGAATATTTTTATGTTGCTATGATATTTTGTGACAGATTAAGGGCCTGCTATATGCATGTGACACCATTCAGAGAAAAGAGCCCACCGCTTTAGGCAATGGCTTGCCGTTAGACAAACTGGAAGGTTGGAAGTTCATCTTTTCGATCGATCTCAATGAATGAGAAATTGCTGCTCTGTCAATTAATTATCTCCCTTAGTTTTCAAAAGCGCAGTGCTTGAGTCTCTTGACTGAGCAAAGATAATTTATGTTCTGGGAAGCAATCGCAGCATTCCGGTCCTTGGACGGATTAAGTAATCACTTGTACAAGAACAGACTACTTATCCACCGGAGAAACAGCCTCTACGATCGTCGCCCTCATTATAGTACTCTCGAGTACAATATTGGGAAAAGTCACAAGTCTGCAGAGTGTGTTGAATATACGATTTAAAAGGGATAGGCTACGGCGAGTGGGGTGAGATGTTGTCGAACACCCATACTTTTCTGTCTTGTACTAAAGCCACAAAAATGCATTCTTTCTTTTAGTAATACTGAGGGGAACATGCCACTGGCATCATATTGGAAACTTGGTCTTCCCTTCTCGCTTACCATTATATTGAGCGAACAATTGTGGACATTAAATGACTGAGTCGAAGATATTTACTATGTCTGGACATAATATTGGTGCCTTTTTTTCTTTTAAACATGCCTTGTGAGTGTCCAATATTACATGCCTGCAGTCCACCACCATCGCTGCTTTGATACTAATGCACTGAGTGTATCTGATCTGATTTCTACTTGTTGTGATTGCGTCGAAAAACTCGCCTTTGCCATTTGAGCAATTATATACTACTGACAAGTTGACTCAAATGTGAAAAAATATTAAAAAGTTGGCAAATAATTTTGGTTTTTTTTCATCTTGAAAAATTTCATGAACTACGCCATGTAGGTCGTCGTCTCACTGAAAAAAGTCGGACCAAACGATGAAAAAAAAGTTAGCTGACTTAAACAAAAACTTATATAGGAAAAACTATGTGATGTTCAGGGCTTCAAATGGGGGAATTGCCTCCTTCTGAATTTATCGTGGCCCATTAAGCTTTAAGGTTTGTGTTACATGAGGCTGCAACAATCAATGAGATTTTGAAGAGGAAAACTGAATATTTTTATGTTGCTTTGATATTTTGTGACAGATTAGGGGCCTGCTATATGCATGTGACACCATTCAGAGAAGAGATCCCACGGCTTTAGGCGATTACTTGCCCTGTAGACAAACTGGAAGGTTGGAAGTTCATCTGATAGATCGAGTTCATTGAATGAGAAATTGCTGCTCTGTCAATTAATTATCTCCTCTAGTTTGCTAAATTGCAATGCATGAGTCTCTTGACTAAGCAAAAATAATTGATGTTCTGCGAAGCAATCGCAGCATTGCTGGCCTTAGACGGATTAAGTAATCACTTGTACAAGTACAGACCGCTTATCCACCCGAGAAGCAGCCTCTACGATCGTCGCGCTCATTATAGTACTCTCGAGTACAATATTGGGAAAAGTCACAAGTCTGCAGAGTTTGTTGAACATACGATTTAAAACGGATAGGCTGCGGCGAGTGGGATGAGATGTCGAAAACTCATACTTTTCTGTCTTGTACTAAAGCCACATAAATGCTTCCTTTCTCTTAGTAATACTGAGGGGAACATGCCACTGGCATCATATTGGAAACGTGGTCTTCTCTCTTCTCTTACCATTATATTGAGAGAACATTTGGTAGACATTAAATGATTGAGTCGAAAGATATTCACTATGTCTGGACATAATATTTGGTACTTTTTTCTTTTAAACTTGCCTTGTGAGTGCCCAATATTACTTGCCTGCAGTCCACCCCCATCGCTGCTTTGATACTAATGCACTGAGTGTATCTGATCTGATTTCTACTTGTTGTGATTGCGTCGAAAAACTCGCCTTCGCCATGTGAGCAATTATATACTACTCACAAGTTGACGCAAATGTGAAAATGTATTGAAGAATTGGCAAATAATATTGGGTTTTTTTCATCTTGAAAAATTTCATGAATTATAACATGTAGGTCGTCTCTCTCGAAAAAGTCGGACTAAACGATGAAAAAAAAAAGTTAGCTGACTTAAACAATAAAATGTATATGAAAAAATATCTGATGTTCAGGGCTTCAAATGGGGGAAATGCCTCCTTCTGAATTTATGGTGGCCCATTAAGCTTTAAGGTTTGTGTTATATGAGGCAGCAACAATCAATGAGTTTTTGGAGAGGAAAACTGAGTATTTTTATGTTGCTATGATATTTTGTGACAGATTAGTGGCCTGCTATATGCATGTGACACCATTCAGGGAAAAGAGCCCACGGCTTTAGGCAATGGCTTGCCCTGCGACAAACTGGAAGGTTGGAAGTTAATCTGTTCGATCGAGCTCAATAAATGAGAAATTGCTGCTCTGTCTATTAATTATCTCCCCTAGTTTGCAAAATTGCAGTGCTTGAGTCTCTTGACTGAGCAAACATAATTTATGTTCTGGGAAGCAATCGCAGCATTCCGGACCTTGGACGGATTAAGTAATTACTTCTACGAGTACAGACTGCTTATCCACCCAAGAAACAACCTCTACGATCGTCGCCTTCATTATAGTACTCTCGAGTACAATTCCGGAAAAAGTCACAAGTCTGCAGAGTGTGTTGAATATACGATTTAAAAGGGATAGGCTACGGCGAGTGGGATGAGATATTGTCGGACACCCATACTTTTCTGTCTTGTACTAAAGCCACATAAATGCTTTCTTTCTCTTAGTAATACTGAGGGGAACATGCCACTGGCATCATATTGGAAACTTGGTCTTCTCTCTTCTCTTGCCACTATATTGAGCGACCATTTGGCAGACATTAAATGACTGAATCGAAAGATATTCACTATGTCTGCACATAATATTGGTGACTTTTTTTCTTTCAAACTTTCCTTGTGAGTGACCAATATTACTTGCCTGCAGTCCACCCCCATCGCTGCTTTGATACTAATGAACTGAGTGTATCTGATCTCATCATATTGGAAACTTGGTCTTCTCTCTTCTCCTACCATTATATTGAGTGTACATTTGGTAGACATTAAATTACTAAGTCGAAAGATATTCACTATGTCTGGACATAATATTGGTGACTTTTTTTCATTTAAACTTGTCTTATGAGTACCCAGTATTACTTGCCTGCAGTCCACCCCGTTCGCTGCATTTATACTAATGCACTGAGCGTATCTGATCTGATTTCTACTTGTTGTGATTGCGTCGAAAAACTCGCCTTCGCCATGTGAGCAACTACATATAACTCACAAGTTGACGCAAATGTGAAAAGGTATTGAAAAATTGGCAAATAATTTTGGTTTTTTTAATCTTGAAAAATTTCATGAATTACACCATGTAGGTCGTCGTCTCTCTCATAAAAGTCGGACCATACGATGCAAAAAAAAAAGTTAGCTGATTTAACCAATAAATTGTATAGGAAAAAATATGTAATGTTCAGGGCTTCAAATGGGGGAAATGCCTTCTTCTGAATTGATGGTGGCCCATTAAGCTTTAAGGTTTGTGTTATATGAGGCAGCAACAATCGATGAGATTTTGTCGAAGAAAACTGAATATTTTTATGTTGCTATGATATTTTGTGACAGATTAGGGGCCTTCTATGTGCATGTGACTCCATTCAGAGAAAAGAGCCCACGGCTCTAGGCAATGGCTTGCCCTGTAGACAAACTGGAAGGTTGTAAGTTAATCTCCTCGATCGAGCTAAATGAATGAGAAATTGCTGCTCATTTTATTAATTATCTCCCCTAGTATGCAAAATTGCAGTGCTTGAGTCTCTTGACTGAGCAATCATAATTTATGTTCAGGGAAGCAATCGCAGCATTCCGGTCGTTGGACGGAATAAGTAATCACTTGTACAAGTACAGTCTACTTATCCACCCGAGAAACAGCCTCAACGATCGTCGCCCTCATTAAAGTACTCTCGAATTCAATATTGGGAAAAGTCACAAGTCTGCAGAGTGTGTTGAATGTACGATTTAAAAGGGATAGGCTACGGCGTGTGGGATGAGATGTTGTCGAACACCCATACTTTTCTGTTTTGTACTAAAGCCACATAAATGCTTTCTTCCTCTTAGTAATACTGAGGGGAACATGCCACTGGTATCATATTGGAAACTTGGTCTTCTCTCTTCTCTTACCATTATATTGCGCGAACATTTGGAAGACATTAAATGACTGAGTCGAAAGATATTCACTATGTCTGGATATAATATTGGTGACTTTTTTTCTTTTAAACTTGCCTTGTGAGTGCCCAATATTACTTGCCTGCAGTCCACCCCCATCGCTGCTTTGATGCTAATGCACTTAGTGTATCTGATCTGATTTCTACTTGCTGTGATTGCGTCGAAAAACTCGCCTTCGCCATGCGAGCAATTATATACTACTCACAAGTTGACGCAAATGTGAAAAGGTATTGAAAAATTGGCAAATAATTTTGGGAGTTTTTCGTCTTGAAAAATTTCATGAATTACACCATGTAGGTCGTCGTCTCTCTCAAAAAAGTCGGACCAAACGATGAAAAAAAATTAGTTGACTTAACCAATAAATTGTATAGGAAAAAATATGTGATGTTCAGGGCTTCAAATGGGGGAAATGCCTCCTTCTGAATTGATGGTGGCCCATTAAGCTTTAAGGTTTGTGTTATATGAGGCAGCAACAATCAATGAGATTTTGGAGAGGAAAACTGAATATTTTTATGTAGCTGTGATATTTCGTGACAAATTGTGGGCCTGCTGTATGCATGTGACACCTTTCAAGGAATAGAGCCCACGGCTTTAGGCAGTGGCTTGCCCTGTAGACAAACTGGAAGGTTGGAAGTTCCTCTGTTCATTCGAGTTCAATGAATGAGAAATTACTTCTCTGTCTATTAATTATCTCCCTTAGTTTGCAAAATTGCAGTGCTTGAGTCTCTTGACTTCGCAAACATAATTCATGTTCTGGGAAGCAATCGCGGCATTCCGGTCCTTGGACGGATTAAGTAATCACTTGTACAAGTACAGACTACTTATCCACCCGAGAAACAGCCTCTACAAACGTCGCCCTCATTATAGTACTCTCGAGTAGTACTCTCTCTTGGGAAAAGTCACAAGTCTGCACAGTGTGTTGAATATACGATTCAGAAGGGATAGACTACGGCGAGTGGGATGAGGTGTTGTCGAACACCCATACTTTTCTGTCTTATACTAAATCCACATAAAAGCTTTCTTTCTCTTACTAATACTGAGGGGAACATGCCACTGGCATCATATTGGCTACTGGGTCTTCTCTCTTCTCTTACCATTATATTGAGCGAACATTTGGTAGACATTAATGACTGAGTCGAAAGATATTCACTATCTCTGGACATAATATTGGTGACTTTTTTTCTTTTAAACTTGCCTTGTGAGTGCCCAGTATTACTTGTCTGTAGTCAACCCCCATAGCTGCTTTGATACTAATGCGCTGAGTGTGTCTGATCTGATTTCTACTTGTTGTGATTTCGTCGAAAAACTCGCCTTCGCCATGTGAGCAATTATATACTACTTGCAAGTTGACGCAAAAGTGAAAAGGTATTGAACAATTGGCAAGTAATTTTAGGTTTTTTTCATTCCGAAGAATTTCATGAATTACACCATGTAGGTCGTCTCTCTCAAAAAAGTCGGGCAAAACGATGAAAAAAAAAAGTTAGCTGACTTAACAAATAAATAGCATAGGAAAAATATCTGATGTTCAGGGCTTCAAATGGGGGAAATGCCTCCTTCTGAATTTATGGTGGCCCATTGAGCTTTAAGGTTTGTGTTATATGAGGCAGCAACAATCAGTGAGATTTTGGAGAGGAAAACTGAGTATTTTTATTTTGCTATGATATTTTGTGACAGATAAATGCTCTCTTTCTCTTAGTAATACTCAGGGGAACATGCCACTGGCATCATATTGGAAACTTGGTCTTCTCTCTTCTCTTACCATTATATTGAGCGAACATTTGGTAGATATTAAATAACTGATTCGAAAGATATTCACTATGCCTGGACATAATATTGGTGATTTTATTTCTTTTAAACTTGCCTTGTGGATGCCGAACATTTCTTTCCTGCAGTCCATCCCCATCGCTGCTTTGATACTAATGCACTGAGTGTATCTGATCTGATTTCTACTTGTTGTGATTGCGTCGAAAAACTCCCCTTCGCCATGTGAGCAATTATATACTACTCACAAGTTGACGCAAATGTGAAAAGGTATTGAAAAATTGGCAAATAATTTGGGGGTTTTTTCATCTTGAAAAATTTCATGGATTTCACCATGTAGGTCGTCGTCTCTCTCAAAAAAGTCGGACCAAACGATGAAAAAAAAAAGTTACCTGACTTAACCAATAAATTGTATAGGAAAAGATATGTCATGTTCAGGGCTTCAAATGGGGGAAATGCCTCCTTCTGAATTTATGGTGGCCCATTAAGCTTCAAGTTTGTGTTATATGAGGCAGCAACAATCAATGAGATTTTGGAGAGGAAAACTAAATATTTTTATGTTGCTATGATATTTTGTGACAGATTCGGGGCCTGCTATATGCATATGGCACCATTCGGGGAAAAGAGCCCACGGCATTAGGCAATGGCTTGCCCTGTATCCGAACTGGAATGTTGGAAGTTCCTCTGTTCGATCGAGCTCAATGAATGAGAAATTGCTGCTCTGTCTATTAATTATCTCCCCTAGTTTGCAAAATTGCAGTGCTTGCGTCTCTTGACTGAGCAAACACAATTTATTTTCTGGGAAACAATCGCAGCATTCCGGTCCTTGGGCGGATTAAGTAATCACTTGTACGAGTACAGACTACTTATCCACGCGAGAAACAGCCTTTACGATCGTCGCCTTCATTATAGTACTCTCGAGTACTATTTTGGGAAAAGTCGCAAGTCTGCAGAGTGTGCTGAATCTACGATTTAAAAGGGATAGGCTACGACGAGAGGGATGAGATATTGTCGAACACCCATACTTTTCTGTCTTGTACTAAAGCCACATAAATACTTTCTTTCTCTTATTAATACTGAGGGGAACATGCCACTGGTATCATGTTGGAAACTTGGTCTTCTCTTTTCTCTTACCATTATGTTGAGCGAACATTTGGTAGACATTAAATGACTGAGTCGAAAGATATTCACTATGTCTGGACATAATATTGGTGACTTTTTTTCTTTTAAACTTGCCTTGTGAGTGCCCAATATTACTTGCCTGCAGTCCACCCCCATCGCTGCTTTGACACTAATGCACTGAACGTATCTGATCTCATCATATTGGAAACTTGGTCTTCTCCCCATCGCTGCTTTCATACTAATGCACTGAGTGTGTCTGATCTGAATTCTACTTGTTGTGATTGCGTCTAAAAACTCGCCTTCGCCATGTGAGCAATTATACACTACTCACAAGTTGACGCAAATGTGAACAGGTATTGAAAAATTGGTAAATAATTTTGGGGTTTTTTCATCTTGAAAAATATCATGAATTACACCATGTAGTTCGTCGTCTCTCTCCAAAAAGTCGGACAAAACGATGAAAAAAAAGTTAGCTGACTTAACCAATAAATTGTTTCGGAAAAAATATGTGATGTTCAGGGCTTCAAATGGGGGAAATGCCTCCTTCGGAATTTATCGTGGCCCATTAAGCTTTCAGGTTTGTGTTATATGAGGCAGCAACAATCAATGAGATTTTGGAGAGGAAAACTGAATATTGTTATGTTGCGATGATATTTTGTGACAGATTAGGGGCCTGCTATATGCATGTGACACCATTCAGGGAAATGAGCCCACGGCTTTAGGCAAGGGCTTGCCCTGTAGACAAACTGGAAGGTTGGAAGTTCATCTGTTCGATCGAGCTGAATGAATGAGAAATGGCTGCTCTGTCTATTAATTATCTCACCTAGTTTGCAAATTGCAGTGCTTGAGTCTCTTGACTGAGCAAACATAATTTATGTTCTGGGAAGCAATCGCAGCATTCCGGTCCTTGGACGGATTAAGTAATCACTTGTACAAGTACAGACTACTTATCCTCCAGAGAAACAGCCTCCACGATCGTCGCCCTCATTATAGTACTCTCGACTGCAATATTGGGAAAAGTCACAAGTATGCAGAGTGTGTTGAATATACGATTTAAAAGGGATAGGCTACGGCGAGTGGGATGAGATGTTGTCGAACACCCATACTTCTCTGTCTTGTACTAAAGCCAAATAAATACTTTCTTTCTCTTAATAATACTGAGGGGAACATGCCACTGGCATCATATTGAAAACTTGGTCTTCTTTCTTCTCTTACCTTTATATTGAGCGAACATTTGGTAGACATTAAATGATTGAGTCGAAAGATATTCACTGTGTCAGGACATAATATTGGTGACTCCTTTTCTCTTAAACTTGCCTTTTGAGTGCCCAATATTACTTGCCTATAGTCCACCCCCATCGCTGCTTTGATACTGACTCACTGAGTGTATCTGATCTGATTTCTACTTGTTGTGATTGCGTCGAAAAACTCGCCTTCGCCATGTGAGGAATTATATACTACTCACGAGTTGACGCAAATGTGAAAAGGTATTGAAAAAGTGGCAAATAATTTTGGGGTTTTTTCATCTTGAAAAATTTCATGAATTACACCATGTAGGTCGTCGTCTCTCTCAAAAAATTCGGACCAAACGATGAAAAAAAAGTTAGCTGACTTAACAAATAAATTGTATAGGAAAAGATATGTTATTTTCAGGGCTTCAAATGGGGGAAATGCCTCCTTCTGAATTTATGGTGGCCCATTAAGCTTTAAGGTTTGTGTTATATGAGGCAGGAACAATCAGTGAGATTTTGGAGAGGAAAACTGAATATTTTTATGTTGCTATGATATTTTGTGACAGATTAGGGGCCTGCTATACGCATGTGACACCATTAAGGGAAAGAGCCCCCGGCGTTAGGAAATGGCTTGCCCTGTAGACAAACTGGAAGGTTGGAAGTTCGTCTGTTCGATCGAGCTCAATGAATGAGAAATTGCTGCTCTGTCTAATAATTATCTCCCCTAGTTTGCAAAATTGCAGTGCTTGAGTCTCTTGACTGAGCAAGCATAATTTATGTTCTGAGAAGCAATCGCAGCATTCCGGTCTTTGGACGGATTAAGTAATCACTTGTACAAGTACAGACTACTTATCCACCCGAGAAACAGCCTCTACGATCGTCGCCCTAATTATGGTCCTCTCGAGTACAATACTGGGAAAAGTCACAAGTCTGCAGAGTGTGTTGAATATACGATTTAAAAGGGATGGGCTGCGGCGAATGGGATGAGATGTTGTCGAACACACATACTTTTCTGTCTTGTACTAAAGCCACATAAATGCTTTCTTTCTCTTAGTAATACTGAGGGGAACATGCCGCTGGCATCATATTGGAAACTTGGACGTCTCTCTTCTCTTACCATTATATTGAGCGAACATTTGGTAGACATTAAATGACTGAGTGGAAAGTTATTCACTATGTCCGGACATGATATTGGTGACTTTTTTTCTTTTAAACTTGCCTTGTGAGTGCCCAATATCACTTGCCTACAGTCCACTCCCATCGCTGCTTTGATACTAATGCACGGAGCGTATATGATCTGATTTCTATTTGTTGTGATTGCGTCGAAAAACTCGACTTCGCCATGTGAGCAATTATATACTACTCACAAGTTGACGCAAATGTGAAAAGGTATTGTAAAATTGGCAAATAATTTTGGGGTTTTTTCATCCTGAAAAATTTCATGAATTACACCATCTAGGTCGTCGTCTCTCTTAAAAAATTCGGACCAAACGATGAAAAAAGAAAGGTAGTTGACTTTACCAATAAATTGTATTGGAAAAAAATTGTGATGTTCAGGGTTTGAAATGTGGGAAATGGCTCCTTCTGAATTAATGGTGGTCCATTAAGCTTTAAGGTTTGTGTTATATGAGGCAGCAACAATCAATAAGATTTTGGAGAGGAAAACTGAAATTTTTGTGTTGCTATGATATTTTGTGACAGATTAGGGGCCTGCTATATGCATGTGACACCATTAAGGGAAAGAGCCCACAGCTTTAGGCAATGGCTTGCCCTGTAGACAAACTGGAAAGTTGGAAGTTCATCTGTTCGATCAAGCTCAAGGAATGATAAATTGCTGCTCTGTCTGTTAATTATATACCCTAGTTTGCAAAATTGCAGTGCTTTAGGCTCTTGACTGAGCAAACAATATTTTTGTTCTGGGAAGCAATCGCAGCATTCCGGTCCTTGAACGGATTAAGTTATCACTTCTACAGGTACGGACTACTTATCCACCCGAGAAACAGCCACTACGATCGTCGCCCTCATTATCGACCTCAGGAGTACAATATTGGGAGAAGTCACAAGTCTGCAGAGTGTGTTGAATATACGATTTAAAAGGGATAGGCTACGGCGAGTGGGAAGAGATGTTGGTGAACACCCATACTCTTCTGTCTTGTACTAAAACCACATAAATGCTTTCTTTCTCTTAGTAATACTGATGGGAACATGCCACTGGCATCATATTTGAAACTTGGTATTCTCTCTTCTCTTACCATTATACTGAGCGAACATTTGGTGGATCTTAAATGACTGAGTCGAAAGATATTCACTATGTCTGGACATAATATTGGTGTATTTTTTTCTTTTAAAATTCCCTTGTGAGTGCCCAATATTACCTGCCTGCAGTCCGCCCCCATCGCTGCTTTTATACTAATGCACTGAGAATATCTGATCTGATTTCTACTTGTTGTGATTGCGTCGAAAAATTCGCCTTCGCGATGTCAGCAATTATATACTACTCACAAGTTGACGCAAATGTGAAAAGGTATTGAAACATTGGCAAATAATTTTGAGGTTTTTTCATCTTGAAAACTTTCATGAATTACACCATGTAGGTCGTCGTCTCTCTCAAAAAAGTCGGATCAAATGATGAAAAAAAAGAAGTTGCCTGACTTAACCAATAAATTGTATAGGAAAAAATATGTGATGTTCAGGGCTTCAAATGGGGGAACTGCCTCCTTCTGAATTTATGGTGGCCCATTAAGCTTTAAGGTTAGTGTTATATGAGGCAGCAACAATCAATGAGATTTTGGGGAGAAAAACTAAATATTTTTATGTTGCTATGATATTTTCTGACAGATTAGGGGCCTTCTATTTGCATGTTACACCATTCAGGGAAAAGAGCCCATGGCGTTAGGCAATGGCTTGCCCTGTAGACAAACTGGATGGTTGGAAGTTCGTCTGTTCGATCGAGCTCAATTGAAATTGCTGCTCTGTCTATTAATCATCTCCCCTAGTTTGCAAAATTACAGTGCTTGAGTCTCTTGACTGAGCAAACATAATATATGTTCTGGGAAGCAATCGCAGCAGTCCGGTCCTTGGACGGATTAAGTAACCACTTGTAGAAGTACAGACTACTTATCCACCCGAGAAACAGCATCTACGATCGTCGCCCTAATTATAGTACTCTCGAGTACAATATTGGAAAAAGTCACAAGTCTGCAGAGTGGGCTGAATATGCGATTTTAAAGGGATAGGCTACGGCTAATGGGATGAGATGTTGTCGAACACCCATACTTTTCTGTTTTGTAGTAAAGCCACATAAATGCTTTCTTTCTCTTAGTAATACTGAGGGGAACATGCCACTGGCATCATGTTGGAAACTTGGTCTTCTCTTTTCTCTTACCATTATGTTGAGCGAACATTTGGTAGACATTAAATGACTGAGTCGAAAGATATTCACTATGTCTGGACATAATATTCGTGACTTTTTTTCTCTTAAACTTGCCTTGTGAGTGCCCAATATTACTTGCCTGCAGTCCACCCACATCGCTACTTTGATACTAATGCACTGAGTGTATCTGATCTGATTTCTATTTGTTGTGATTGCCTCGAAAAACTCGCCTTCGCCATGTGAGCAATTATA
This sequence comes from Pictodentalium vernedei, assembly GCA_031216915.1. NCBI lineage: Eukaryota > Metazoa > Mollusca > Scaphopoda > Dentaliida > Dentaliidae > Pictodentalium > Pictodentalium vernedei. Next base: position 363,339,392 of record CM062292.1, on the reverse strand, counting down.
TACTACTCACAAGTTGACGCAAATGTGAAAAGGTATTGAAAAATTGGCAAATAATTTGGGTTTTTTTCATCTTGAAAAATTTCATGAATTACACCATGTAGGTCGTCGTCTCCCTCAAAAAAGTCGGATCAAATGATGAAAAAAAAATGTTAGCTGACTTAACCAATAAATTGTATAGGAAAAAATATGTGGTGTTCAGAGCTTCAAATGGGTGAAATGCCTCCTTCTGAATTTATGGTGGGGCATTAAGCTTTGAGGCTGGTGTTGTATGAGGCAGCAACAATCATTCAGATTTTGGAGAGGAAAACTGAATATTTTTATGTTGCTATGATATTTTGTGACAGATTAGGGGCCTGCTATATGCATGTGACACCATTCAGGGAAAAGAGCCCACGGAGTTAGGAAATGGCTTGCCCTGTAGACAAACTGGAAGATTGGAAGTTCGTCTGTTCGATCGAGCTCAATGAATGAGAAATTGCTGCTCTGCCTAATAATTATCTCCCCTAGTTTGCAAAATTGCAGTGCTTGAGTCTCTTGACTGAGCAAACATAATTTATGTTCTGAGAAGCAATCGCAGCATTCCGGTCTTTGGACGGATTAAGTAATCACTTGTACAAGTACAGACTACTTATCCACCCGAGAAACAGCCTCTACGATCGTCGCCCTAATTATGGTCCTCTCGAGTACAATACTGGGAAAAGTCACAAGTCTGCAGAGTGTGTTGAATATACGATTTAAAAGGGATGGGCTGCGGCGAATGGGATGAGATGTTGTCGAACACACATACTTTTCTGTCTTGTACTAAAGCCACATAAATGCTTTCTTTCTCTTAGTAATACTGAGGGGAACATGCCGCTGGCATCATATTGGAAACTTGGACGTCTCTCTTCTCTTACCATTATATTGAGCGAACATTTGGTAGACATTAAATGACTGAGTGGAAAGTTATTCACTATGTCCGGACATGATATTGGTGACTTTTTTTCTCTTAAACTTGCCTTGTGAGTGCCCAATATCACTTGCCTACAGTCCACTCCCATCGCTGCTTTGATACTAATGCACGGAGCGTATATGATCTGATTTCTATTTGTTGTGATTGCGTCGAAAAACTCGACTTCGCCATGTGAGCAATTATATACTACTCACAAGTTGACGCAAATGTGAAAAGGTATTGTAAAATTGGCAAATAATTTTGGGGTTTTTTCATCCTGAAAAATTTCATGAATTACACCATCTAGGTCGTCGTCTCTCTTAAAAAATTCGGACCAAACGATGAAAAAAGAAAGTTAGTTGACTTTACCAATAAATTGTATAGGAAAAAAATTGTGATGTTCAGGGTTTGAAATGTGGGAAATGGCTCCTTCTGAATTAATGGTGGTCCATTAAGCTTTAAGGTTTGTGTTATATGAGGCAGCAACAATCAATAAGATTTTGGAGAGGAAAACTGAAATTTTTGTGTTGCTATGATATTTTGTGACAGATTAGGGGCCTGCTATATGCATGTGACACCATTAAGGGAAAGAGCCCACAGCTTTAGGCAATGGCTTGCCCTGTAGACAAACTGGAAAGTTGGAAGTTCATCTGTTCGATCAAGCTCAAGAAATGATAAATTGCTGCTCTGTCTGTTAATTATATACCCTAGTTTGCAAAATTGCAGTGCTTTAGGCTCTTGACTGAGCAAACAATATTTTTGTTCTGGGAAGCAATCGCAGCATTCCGGTCCTTGAACGGATTAAGTTATCACTTCTACAGGTACGGACTACTTATCCACCCGAGAAACAGCCACTACGATCGTCGCCCTCATTATCGACCTCAGGAGTACAATATTGGGAGAAGTCACAAGTCTGCAGAGTGTGTTGAATATACGATTTAAAAGGGACAGGCTACGGCGAGTGGGAAGAGATGTTGGTGAACACCCATACTCTTCTGTCTTGTACTAAAACCACATAAATGCTTTCTTTCTCTTAGTAATACTGATGGGAACATGCCACTGGCATCATATTTGAAACTTGGTATTCTCTCTTCTCTTACCATTATACTGAGCGAACATTTGGTGGACCTTAAATGACTGAGTCGAAAGATATTCACTATGTCTGGACATAATATTGGTGTCTTTTTTTCTTTTAAAATTCCCTTGTGAGTGCCCAATATTACCTGCCTGCAGTCCGCCCCCATCGCTGCTTTTATACTAATGCACTGAGAATATCTGATCTGATTTCTACTTGTTGTGATTGCGTCGAAAAATTCGCCTTCGCGATGTCAGCAATTATATACTACTCACAAGTTGACGCAAATGTGAAAAGGTATTGAAACATTGGCAAATAATTTTGGGGTTTTTTCATCTTGAAAACTTTCATGAATTACACCATGTAGGTCGTCGTCTCTCTCAAAAAAGTCGGATCAAATGATGAAAAAAAAGAAGTTGCCTGACTTAACCAATAAATTGTATAGGAAAAACTATGTGATGTTCAGGGCTTCAAATGGGGTAAATGCCTCCTTCTGAATTTATGGTGGCCCATTAAGCTTTAAGGTTAGCGTTATATGAGGCAGCAACAATCAATGAGATTTTGGGGAGAAAAACTAAATATTTTTATGTTGCTATGATATTTTCTGACAGATTAGGGGCCTTCTATTTGCATGTTACACCATTCAGGGAAAAGAGCCCATGGCGGTAGGCAATGGCTTGCCCTGTAGACAAACTGGATGGTTGGAAGTTCATCTGTTCGATCGAGCTCAATTGAAATTGCTGCTCTGTCTATTAATCATCTCCCCTAGTTTGCAAAATTACAATGCTTGAGTCTCTTGACTGAGCAAACATAATATATGTTCTGGGAAGCAATCGCAGCAGTCCGGTCCTTGGACGGATTAAGTAACCACTTGTAGAAGTACAGACTACTTATCCACCCGAGAAACAGCATCTACGATCGTCGCCCTAATTATAGTACTCTCGAGTACAATATTGGAAAAAGTCACAAGTCTGCAGAGTTTGCTGAATATGCGATTTTAAAGGGATAGGCTACGGCTAATGGGATGAGATGTTGTCGAACACCCATACTTTTCTGTTTTGTAGTAAAGCCACATAAATGCTTTCTTTCTCTTAGTAATACTGAGGGGAACATGCCACTGGCATCATGTTGGAAACTTGGTCTTCTCTTTTCTCTTACCATTATGTTGAGCGAACATTTGGTAGACATTAAATGACTGAGTCGAAAGATATTCACTATGTCTGGACATAATATTCGTGACTTTTTTTCTTTTAAACTTGCCTTGTGAGTGCCCAATATTACTTGCCTGCAGTCCACCCACATCGCTACTTTGATACTAATGCACTGAGTGTATCTGATCTGATTTCTATTTGTTGTGATTGCCTCGAAAAACTCGCCTTCGCCATGTGAGCAATTATATACTACTCACAAGTTGACGCAAATGTGAAAAGGTATTGAAAAATTGGCAAATAATTTGGGTTTTTTTCATCTTGAAAAATTTCATGAATTACACCATGTAGGTCGTCGTCTCCCTCAAAAAAGTCGGATCAAATGATGAAAAAAAAATGTTAGCTGACTTAACCAATAAATTGTATAGGAAAAAATATGTGGTGTTCAGAGCTTCAAATGGGTGAAATGCCTCCTTCTGAATTTATGGTGGGGCATTAAGCTTTGAGGCTGGTGTTGTATGAGGCAGCAACAATCATTCAGATTTTGGAGAGGAAAACTGAATATTTTTATGTTGCTATGATATTTTGTGACAGATTAGGGGCCTGCTATATGCATGTGACACCATTCAGGGAAAAGAGCCCACGGAGTTAGGAAATGGCTTGCCCTGTAGACAAACTGGAAGGTTGGAAGTTCGTCTGTTCGATCGAGCTCAATGAATGAGAAATTGCTGCTCTGTCTAATAATTATCTCCCCTAGTTTGCAAAATTGCACTGCTTGAGTCTCTTGACTGAGCAAACATAATTTATGTTCTGAGAAGCAATCGCAGCATTCCGGTCTTTGGACGGATTAAGTAATCACTTGTACAAGTACAGACTACTTATCCACCCGAGAAACAGCCTCTACGATCGTCGCCCTCATTATAGTACTCTCGAGAACAATATTGGGAAAAGTCACAAGTCTGCAGAATGCGTTGAATATACGATTTAAAAGGGATAGGCTACGGCGAGTGGGATGAGATGTTGTAATACTGAGGGGAACATGTCAATGGCATCATATTGGAAACTTGGTCTTCTCTTTTCTCTTACCATTAAATAGAGCGAACATTTGGTAGACATTAAATGCCTGAGTCGAAAGATATTTACTATGTCTGGCCATAATATTGGTGTCTTTTGTTTATTTTAAACTTGCTTTGTGAGTGCCCAATATTACTTGCCTGCAGTACACCCCCATCGCTGCTTTGATACTAATGCACTGAGTGTATTTGATCTGATTTCTGCTTGTTGTGATTGCGTCGAAAAACTCGCCTTCGCCATGTGAGCAATTATATACTACTCACAAGTTGACGCAAATGTGAAAAGGGATTGAAAAATTGGCAAAAAATTTGGGGTTTTTTCATCATCAAAAATTTCATGAATTACACCATGTAGATCGTCGTCTCTCTCAAAAAAGTCGGACGAAACGATGAAAAAATGCTGAATTTATGGTGGGCCATTAAGCTCTAATGTTTGTGTTGTATGAGGCAGCAACAATCAATGAGATTTTGGGGAGGAAAACTGAATATTCATATGTTGCTATGATATTTTGTGACAGATTAGGGGCCTGCTATATGCATGTGACACCATTCAGGAAAAAGAGCCCACCGTGTTAGGCAATGGCTTGCCCTGTAGACAAACTGGAAGGTTGGAAGTTCATCTGTTCGATCGAGCTCAATGAATGAGAAATTGCTGCTCTGTCTAATAATTATCTCCCTTAGTTTGCAAAATTGCAGTGCTTGAGTCTCTTGACTGAGCAAACATTATTTATGTTCTGAGAAGCAAACGCAGCATTCCGGTCCTTGGACGGATTAAGTAACCACTTGTACAAGTACAGACTACCTATCCACCCGAGAAACAGCCTCTACGAGTCTGCAGAGTGTGTTGAATGTACGATTTAAAATGGATAGGCTACGGCGAGTGGGATGAGATGTTGTCGAACACCCATACTTTTCTGTCTTCTACTAAAGCCACATGAATGCTTTTTTTTCTCTTAGTAATACTGATGGGAACATGCCACTGGCATCATATTGGAAACTTGGTCTTCTCTCTTCTCTTACCATTGTATTGAGCGAACATTTGGTAGACATTAAATGTCTGAGTCGAAAGATATTCACTCTGTCTGGACATAATATTGGTGACTTTTTTCTTTTAAACTTGCTTTGTGAGTGCCCAATATTGTTTGCCTGCGGTCCATCCCCATCGCTGCTTTGATACTAATGGACTTAGTGTATCTGATCTGATTTCTAGTTGTTGTGATTTCGTCGAAAAACTCGCCTTCGCCATGTGAGCAATTATATACTACTGACAAGTTGACGCAAATGTGAAAAGGTATTGAAAAATTGGCATATAATTTTTTTTTTTTTTCATTTTGAAAAAATTCATGAATTACACCATGTAGGTCGTCTCTCTCGAAACAGTCGGACCAAACGATGAAAAAAAAAGTTAGCTGACTTAACCAATAAATTGTATAGGAGAAAATATCTGATGTTCAGGGCATCAAATGGGGGAAATGCCTCCTTCTGAATTTATGGTGGCCTATTAAGCTTTAAGGTTTGTGCTATATGAGGCAGCGACAATGAATGAGATTTTGAAGAGGAAAACTGAATATTTTTATGTTGCTTTGATATTTTGTGACAGATTAGGGGCCTGCTATATGCATGTGACACCATTCAGAGAAGAGATCCCACGGCTTTAGGCGATTACTTGCCCTGTAGACAAACTGGAAGGATGGAAGTTCATCTGATAGATCGAGTTCATTGAATGAGAAATTGCTGCTCTGTCAATTAATTATCTCCTCTAGTTTGCTAAATTGCAATGCATGAGTCTCTTGACCAAGCAAAAATAATTTATGTTCTGCGAAGCAATCGCAGCATTGCTGTCCTTAGACGGATTAAGTAATCACTTGTACAAGTACAGACCGCTTATCCACCCGAGAAACAGCCTCTACGATCGTCGCGCTCATTATAGTACTCTCGAGTACAATATTGGGAAAAGTCACAAGTCTGCAGAGTTTGTTGAACATACGATTTAAAAGGGATAGGCTGCGGCGAGTGGGATGAGATGTCGAAAACTCATATTTTTCTGTCTTGTACTAAAGCCACATAAATGCTTCCTTCCTCTTAGTAATGCTGAGGGGAACATGCCACTGGCATCATATTTGATTCCTGGTCTTCTCTCTTCTCTTACCATTATATTGAGCGAACATTTGGTAGACATTAAATCACTGAGTCGAAAGATATTCACTATGTCTGGACATAATATTGGTGACTTTGTTTCTTTTAAACTTGCCTTGTAATTCTCCAATATTACTTGCCTGCAGTCCACCTCCATCGCTGCTTTGATACTAATGCAGTTATTGTATCTGAACTGATTTCTACTTGTTGTGATTGCTTCGAAAAACTCGCCTTCGCCATGTGAGCAATTATATGCTACTCACAAGTTGACGCTAATGTGAAAAGGCATTGAAAAATTGGCAAATAATTTTAGGGTTTTCTCATCTTGAAAAATTTCATGAATTACACCATGCAGGACGTCGTCTCTCTCAAAAAAGTCGTACCAAACGATGAAAAAAAAGTTAGCTGACTTAACCAATAAATTGTATAGGAAAAAATGTGTGATGTTCAGGGCTTCAAATGGGGGAAATGCCTCATTCTGAAATTATGGTGGCCCATTAAGCCTTAAGGTTTGTGTTATATGAGGCAGCAACAATCAATGAGATTTTGGAGTGGAAAACTGATTATTTTTATTTTGCTATGATATTTTGTGACAGATTAGGGGCCTGCTATATGTATGTGAAACCCTTCAGGGAAAAGAGACGACGGCTTTAGGCAATGGCTTGCCCTGTAGTCAAACTGGAAGGTTGGAAGTTCATCTGTTCGATCGAGGTCAATGAATGAGACATTGCTGCTCTGTGTATTAATTATCTCCCGTAGTTTGCAAAATTGCAGTGCTTGAGTCTCTTGACTGAGCAAACTTAGTTTATGTTCTGGGAAGCAATCGCAGCATTCCGGTCCTTGGACAGATTAAGTAACCACTTGTACAAGTACAGACTAGTTATCCACCCGATAAACAGCCCCTACGATCGTAGCTCTCATTATAGTACCCTCGAGTACAATATTGGGAAAAGTCACAAGTCTGCAGAGTGTGTTGAATATACGATTTAAACGGGATAGGCTACGGCGTGTGGGATGAGATGTTGTCGAACACCCATACTTTTCTGTCTAGTACTAAAGCAACATAAATGCTTTCTTTCTCTTAGTAATACTGAGGGGAACATGCCCCTGGTATCATATTGGAAACTTGGTCTTCTCTCTCCTCTTACCATTATATTCAGCGAACATTTGGAAGACATTAAATGACTGAGTCGAAAGATATTCGCTATGTCTGGACATACTATTGGTGACTTGTTTTCTTTTAAACTTGCCTTGTGAGTGCCCAATATTACTTGCCTTCAGTCCACCCAAATCGCTGCTTTGATACTAATGCACTGTGTGTATCTGATCTGATTTCTACTTGTTGTGATTTCGTCGAAAAACTCGCTTTCGCCATGTGCGAAATTATATACTACTCACAAGTTGACGCAAATGTGAAAAGGTATTGAAAAATTTGCAAATAATTTTGGTTTTTTTTCATTTTGAAAAATGTCATGAATTATAACATGTAGGTCGTCTCTCTCGAAAAAGTCGGACCAAAAGATGAAAAAAAAGTTAGCTGCCTTAACCAATAAATTGTATATGAAAAAATGTCTGATGTTCAGGGCTTCAAATGGGAGAAATACCTCGTTTTGAATTCATGGTGGCCCATTAAGCTTTAAGGTTTGTTTTATATGAGGCAGCAACAATCAATGAGATTTTGGAGAGGAAAACTGATTATTTTTATGTTGCTATGATATTTTGTGTCAGGTTAGTGGCCTGCTATATGCATGTGACAACATTCAGGGAAAAGAGCCCACGGCTTTAGGCAATGGCTTGCCCAGTAGACAAACTGGAAGGTTGGAAGTTCATCTGTTCGATCGAGCTCAATTAATGAGAAATTGCTGCTCTGTCTATTAATTATCTCCCCAAGTTTGCAAAATTGCAGTGCTTGAGTCTCATGACTGAGCAAACATAACTTATGTTCTCGGAAGCAATCGCAGCATTCCGGTCCTTGTACGGATTAAGTAATCACTTCACAAGTACAGACTACTTATCCACCCGAGAAACAGCCTCTACGATCGTCGCCCTCATTATATTACTCTCGAGTACAATTTTGGGAAAAGTCACAAGTCTGCAGAGTGTGTTGAATATACGTTTTAAAAGGAGGGATAGGCTACGGCGAGTGGAATGTGATGTTGTCGAACACCCATACTTTTCTGTCTTGTACTAAAGCCACATAAATGCTTTCTTTCTCTTAGTAATACTGAGGGGACCTTGCCACTGGCATCATATTAGAAACTTGGTCTTCGCTCTTCTCTTACCATTATATATAGCGAACATTTGGTAGACATTAAATGACTGAGTCGAAAGATATTCACTATGTCTGGACATAATATTGGTGACTTTTTTTCTTTTAAACTTGCCTTGTGAGTGCCCGATATTACTTGTCTGCAGTCCACCCCCATCGCTGCTTTGATACTAATGCAGTTAGTGTATCTGAACTGATTTCTACTTGTTGTGATTGCGTCGAAAAACTCGCCTTCTCCATGTGAGCAATTGCATACTACTCACAAGTTGACTCTAATGTGAAAAGGTATTGAAAAATTGGCAAATAATTTTAGGGTTTTTTCATCTTGAAAAATTTCATGAATTACACCATGTAGGACGTCGTCTCTCTCAAAAAAGTCGGACCAAACGATGAAAAAAACGGTAGCTGACTTAACAAATGAATTGTATAGGAAAAAATGTATGATGTTCAGTGCTTCAAATGGGGGAAGTGCCTCATTCTGAATTTATGGTGGCCCATTAAGCTTTAAGGTTTGCGTTATATGAGGCAGCAACAATCAATGAGATTTTTGAGCGGAAAACTGAATATTTTTATGTTGCTATGATATTTTGTGACAGATTAGGGGCCTGCTATATGTATGTGATACCATTCAGGGAAAAGAGACGACGGCTTTAGGCCATGGCTTGCCCTGTAGTCAAACTGGAAGGTTGGAAGTTCATCTGCTCGATCGAGCTCAATGAATGAGAAATTGCTGCTCTGTGTATTAATTATCTCCCGTGGTTTGGAAAATTGAAGAGCTTGAGACTCTTGACTGAGCAAACAAAATTTATGTTCTGGGAAGCAATCGTGCATTCCGGTCCTTGGACAGATTAAGTAACCACTTTTACAAGTACAGACTAGTTATCCACCTGATAAACAGCCTCTACGATCGTAGCTCTCATTATAGTTCCCCCGAGTAAAATATTCGGAAAAGTCACAAGCCTGCAGTGTGTGTTCAATATACGATTTAAAAGGGATAGGCTACGGCGTGTGGGATGAGATGTTGTCGAACACCGATACTTTTCTGTCTTGTACTAAAGCAAGATAAATGCCTTCTTTCTCTTAGTAATACTGAGGGGAACATGCCACTGGTATCATATTGGAAACTTGGTCTTTTCTCTTCTCTTACCATTATATTCAGCGAACATTTGGAAGACATTAAATGACTGAGTCGAAAGATATTCCCTATGTCTGGACATACTATTGGTGACTTGTTTTCTTTTAAACTTGCCTTGTAAGTGCCCAATATTACTTGCCTTCAGTCCACCCCCATCGCTGCTGTGATAATAATGCACTGAGTGCATCTGATCTGATTTCTACTTGTTGTGATTTCCTCGAAAAACTCGCTTTGGCCATGTGAGCAATTATATACTACTCACAAGTTGACGCAAATGTGAAAAGGTATTGAAAAATTGGCCAATAATTTTGTTTTTTTTTTCATTTAGAAACATTTCATGAATTATACCATGGAGGTCGTCTCTCTCGAAAAAGTCGGACCAAACGATGAAAAGAAAGTTGGCTGCCTTAACCAATAAATTGTATATGAAAAAATATCTGATGTTCAGAGCTTCAAATGGTGGAAATACCTCCTTTTGAATTGATGGTGGCCCATTAAGCTTTAAGGTTTGTGTTATATGAGGCAGCAACAATCAATGAGATTTTGGAGAGGAAAACTGATTATTTTGAGGTTGCTATGATATTTTGTGACAGATTAGTGACCTGCTATATGCATGTGACAACATTCAGGGAAAACAGCCCACAGCTTTAGGCAATGGCTTGCCCTGCTTACAAACTGCAAGTTTGGAAGTTAATCTGTTCGATCGAGCCCAATGAATGCGAAATTGTGCCTCTGTCTATTAATTATCTCCCCTAGTTTGCAAAATTGCAGTGCTTGAGTCTCTCGACTGAGCAAACATAATTTATGTTCTGGGAAGCAATCGCAGCGTTCCGGTCTTTGGACGGATTAAGTAATCACTTGTACAAGTACAGACTACTTATCCACCCGAGAAACAGCCTCTTCCCATCGTCGCCCTCATTATAGTACTCTCGGGTACAATATGGGGAGAAGTCACAAGTCTGCAGAGTGTGTTGAATGTACGATTTAAAAGGGATAGACTACGGCGAGTGGGATGCTATGCTGTCGAACACCCATACTTTTCTGCCTTGTACTAAAGCCACATAAATGCTTTCTTTCTCTTAGTAATACTGAGGGGAACATGCCACTGGCATCATATTGGAAACTTGGTCTTCTCTCGTCTCTTACCATTCTATTGAGCGAACATTTGGTAGACATTAAATGACTGAGTCGAAAGATATTCACTATGTCTGGACATAATATTGGTGACTTTTTTTCTTTTAAACTTGCCTTGTGAGTGCCCAATGTTACTTGTTTGCAGTCCATCCCCTTCGCTGCTTTGATTACTAATGCACTGAGTGTATCTGATCTGATTTCTACTTGTTGTGATTGCGTCGAAAAACTCGCCTTCGCCATGTGAGCAATTATATGCAACTCACAAGTTGAAGCAAATGTGAAAAGGTATTGAAAAATTGGCAAATAATTTTGGGATTTTTTCATGTTGAAAAATTTCATGAATTACACAATGTAGTTCCTCCTCTCTCTCACAAAAGTCGGACCAAACGATGAAAAAAAATTAGCTGACTTAACCAATAAATTGCATAGGAAAAAATATGTGATGTTCACGGCTTCAAATAGGGGAAATGCCTTCTTCTGAATTTATGGTGGCCCTTTAAGCTTTAAGGTTTGTGTTATATGAGGCAGCAACAATCAATGAGAGTTTGGAGTAGAAAACTGAATATTTTTATGTTGCTATATTTTGTGACAGATTAGGGGCCTTTTATATGCATGTGACACGATTCATGGAAAAGAGCAGACGGCTTTAGGCAACGGCTTGCCCTGTAGACAAACTGGAAGGTTGGTAGTTAATATGTTCGATCGAGCTCAATGAATGAGAAATTACTGCTCTGTCTATTAATTATCTCCCCTAGTTTGCAAAATTGCAGTTCTTGAGTCTCTTGACTGAGCAAACATAATTTATGTGCTGGGAAGAAATCGCAACATTCCGGTCCCTGGACGGATTAAGTAATCACTTGTACAAGTACAGTCTACTTATCCACCCGAGAAACAGCCTCTACGATCGTCGCCCTCATTATAGTACTCTCGAGAACAATATTGGGAAAAGTCACAAGTCTGCAGAGTGTGTTGAATATACGATTTAAAAGGGATAGGCTTCGGCGTGTGGGATGAGATGTTGTCGAACGCCCATACTTTTCTGTTTTGTACTAAAGCCACATAAATGCTTTCTTTCTCGAAGTATTACTGAGGGAAACATGCCAATGGTATCATATTGGAAACTCGGTCTTCTCTCTTCTCTTACCATTATATTGAGCGAACATTTGGAAGACATTAAATGACTGAGTCGAAAGATATTCACTATGTCTGGTCATACTCTTGGTGACTTGTTTTCTTTTAAACTTGCCTTGTGAGTGCCCAATATTACTTGCCGGCAGTCCACTCCCATCGCTGCTTTGACACTAATGCACTGAGTGTATCTGATCTGATTTCTACTTGTTGTGATTGCGTCGAAAAACTCACCTTCGCCTTGTGAGCAATTATATACTACTCACAAGTTGACGCAAATGTGAAATGGTATTGATAAATTGGCAAATAATTTTAGGGTTTTTTCAACTTGAACAATTTTATGAATTACACCATGTAGGTCGTCGTCTCTCTCAAAAACGTCGGACCAAACGATGAAAAACAAAGTTAGCTGTCTTAACCAATAAATTGTATAGGAAAAAATATGTGATGTTCAGGTCTTCAAATGGGGGAAATGCCTCATCTGAATTTATTGTGGCCCATTAAATTTAAGGTTTGCGTTATATGAGGCAGCAACAATCAATGAGATTTTGGAGAGGAAAACTGAATATTTTTATGTTGCTATGATATTTTGTGTCAGATTAGGGGCCTGCTATATGTATGTGACACCCTTGAGGGACAAGAGCCGACGGCTTTAGGCAATGGCTTGCCCTGTAGACAAACGGGAGGGTTGGAAGTTCTTCTTTTCGCTCGAGCTCAATGAATGAGAAATTGCTGCTCTGTGTATTAATTATCTCCCCTAGTTTGCAAAATTGCAGTGCTTGAGTCTCTTGACTGAGCAAACATAACTTATGTTCTGGAAGCAATCGCACCATTCCGGTCCTTGGACAGATTAAGTAACCACTTGAACAAGTACAGACTAGTTATCCATCCGATAAACAGCCTCTACGATCGTCGCTCTCATTATAATACCCTCGTATACAATTTTGGAAAAAGTCACAAGTCCGCACAGTCTGTTGAATATACGATTTAAAAGGGATGGGCTACGGCGTGTGGGATGAGATGTTGTCGATCACCCATACTTTTCTGTCTTGTACTAAAGCAACATAAATGCTTTCTTTCTCTAGTAATACTGAGGGGAACATGCCACTGGTATCATATTGGAAACTCGGTCTTCTCTCTTCTCTTACCATTATATTGAGCGAACATTTGGAAGAATTTAAATGACTGAGTCGAAAGATATTCAGTATGTCTGGACATACTATTGGTGACTTGTTTTCTTTTAAACTTGCCTTGTGAGTGCCCAATATTACTTGCCTGCAGTCCACCCCCATCGCTGCTTTGATACTAATGCACTGAGCGTATCTGATCTCATCATATTGGAAACTTGGTCTTCTCTCTTCTCCTACCATTATATTGAGTGTGCATTTGGTGGCCAATTAAGCTTTAAGGTTTGTGTTATATGAGGCAGCAACAATCAATGAGACTTTGGAGAGGAAAATTGAATATTTTTATGTTCCTATGATATTTTGTGACAGATCAGGGGTCTGCTATATGCATGTTACACCATTCAGGGAAAAGAGCACACGGCTTTAGGCAATGGCTTGCCCTGTAGTCAAACTGGAAGGTTGGAAGTTCATCTGTTCGATTGAGCTCAATGAATGAGAAATTGCTGCTCTGTCTATTAATTATCCCCCCTAGTTTGCAAAATTGCAGGGCTTGAGTCTCTTGACTGAGCAAACATAATTTATGTTCTGGGAAGCAATCGCAGCATTCTGGTCCTTGGACGGATTAAATAATCACTTGTACAGGTTCAGACTACTTATCCACCCGAGAAACAGCCGCTACGATCGTTGCCCTCATTATAGTACTCTCGAGTACAATATTGGGAAAAGTCCCAAGTCTGCAGAGTGTGTTGAATATACGATTTAAAAGGGATAGGTCACGGCGTGTGGGATGAGATGTTGTCGAACACCCATACTTTTCTGTTTTGTACTAAAGCCACATAAATGCTTTCTTTCTCGTAGTAATACTGAGGGAACATGCCACTGGCATCATATTGGAAACTTGGTCTTCTCTCTTCTCTTACCATTATATTGAGCGAACATTTGGAAGAATTTAAATGACTGAGTCGAAAGATATTCAGTATGTCTGGACATACTATTGGTGACTTGTTTTCTTTTAAACTTGCCTTGTGAGTGCCCAATATTACTTGCCTGCAGTCCACCCCCATCGCTGCTTTGATACTAATGCACTGAGTGTATCTGATCTGGTTTCTAGTTGTTGTGATTTCGTCGAAAAACACGTTTTCGCCATGTGAGCAATTATATACTACTCACAAGTTGACTCAAATGTGAAAAGGTATTGAAAAATTGCAAATAATTTTGTTTTTTTTTCATTTTGAAAAATTTCATGAATTACACCACGGAGGTCGCCTCTCTCGAAACAGTCGGACCAAACTATGAAAAAAAGCTAGCTGACTTAACCAATAAATTGTATAGGAAAAAATATGTGATGTTCGGGGCTTCAAATGGTGGAAATGCCTCCTTCTGGATTTATGGTGGCCAATTAAGCGTTAAGGTTTGTGTTATATGAGGCAGCAACAATCAATGAGACTTTGGAGGGGAAAATTGATTATTTTTATGTTGTTATGATATTTTGTGACAGATTAGGGGCCTGCTATATACGTGTTACACCACTCAGGGAAAAGAACCCACTGCTTTAGGCAATGGCTTGCCCTGTAGACAAACTGGAAGGTTGGAAGTTCATCTGTTCGATCGAGCTCAATGAATGAGAAATTGCTGCTCTGTCTATTAATTATATCCCCTAGTTTGCAAAATTGCAGTGCTTGAGTCTCTTGGCTGAGCAAACATAATTTATGTTCTGGGAAGCAATCGCAGCACTCCGGTCCTTGGACGGATTAAGTAATCACTTGTACAAGTACAGACTACTTATCCACCCGAGGAACAGTCTCTACGATCGTCGCCCTCATTATATCACTCTCGAGTACAATATTGGGAGAAGTCACAAGTCTGCAGAGTGTGTTGAATATACGATTTAAAAGGGATAGGCTACGGCGAGTGGGATGATATGTTGTCGAACACCCATACTTTTCTGCCTTGTACTTAAGCCACCTAAATGCTTTCTTTCTCTTAGTAATACTGAGGAGAACATGCCACTGGCATCATATTGGAAACTTGGTCATCTCTCTTCTCTTACCATTATATTGAGCGAACATTTGGTAGACATTAAATGACTGATTCGAAAGATATTCTCTATGTCTGGACATAATATTGGTGACTTTTTTTCTTTGAAACCTGCCTTGTGAGTGCCCAATATTACTTGCCTGCAGTCCATCCCCATCGCTGCTTTGATTACTTATGCACTGAGTGTATCTGATCTGATTTCTACTTGTTGTGATTGCGTCGAAAAACTCGCCTTCGCCATGTGAGCAAGTATATACTACTCACAAGTTGACGCAAATGTGAAAAGGTATTGTAAAATTGGCAAATAATTTAGTGTTTTTTTCATCTTGAAAAATTTCATGAATTACACCATGTAGGTGGTGGTCTGTGTCACAAAAGTCGGACCAAACGATGAAAAACAAAGTTAGCTGACTTAACCAATAAATTGTATATGAAAAAATATCTGATGTTCAGGGCTTCAAATGGGGGAAATGTCTCCTTCTGAATTTATGGTGGCCCATTAAGCTTTAAGGTTTGAGGCAGCAACAATCAATGAGATTTTGGAGAGAAAAACTGAATATTTTTATGTTGCTATGATATTTTGTGACAGATTAGTGGCCTGCTATATGCATGTGACAGCATACAGGGAAAAGAGCCCACGGATTTAGGCAATGGGTTGCCCTGTAGACAAACTGGAAGGTTGGAAGTTAATCTGTTCGATCGAGCTCAATGAATGAGAAATTGCTGCTCTGTCTATTAATTATCCCCCCTAGTTTGCAAAATTGCAGGGCTTGAGTCTCTTGACTGAGCAAACATAATTTATGTTCTGGGAAGCAATCCCAGCATTCTGGTCCTTGGACGGATTAAATAATCACTTGTACAAGTTCAGACTACTTATCCACCCGAGAAACAGCCGCTACGATCGTTGCCCTCATTATAGTACTCTCGAGTACAATATTGGGAAAAGTCCCAAGTCTGCAGAGTGTGTTGAATATACGATTTAAAAGGGATAGGTCACGGCGTGTGGGATGAGATGTTGTCGAACACCCATACTTTTCTGTTTTGTACTAAAGCCACATAAATGCTTTCTTTCTCGTAGTAATACTGAGGGAACATGCCACTGGCATCATATTGGAAACTTGGTCTTCTCTCTTCTCTTACCATTATATTGAGCGACCATTTGGTAGACATTAAATGACTGAGTCCAAAGATATTCACTATGTCTGGACATAATATTGGTGACTTTTTTTCTTTTAAACTTGCCTTGTGAGTGCCCAATATTACTTGACTGAAGTCCACCCCCATCGCTGCTTTGATACTAATGCACTGAGCGTATCTGATCTCATCATATTGGAAACTTGGTCTTCTCTCTTCTCCTACCATTATATTGAGTGTGCATTTGGTGGCCAATTAAGCTTTAAGGTTTGTGTTATATGAGGCAGCAACAATCAATGAGACTTTGGAGAGGAAAATTGAATATTTTTATGTTCCTATGATATTTTGTGACAGATCAGGGGTCTGCTATATGCATGTGACACCATTCAGGGAAAAGAGCACACGGCTTTAGGCAATGGCTTGCCCTGTAGTCAAACTGGAAGGTTGGAAGTTCATCTGTTCGATTGAGCTCAATGAATGAGAAATTGCTGCTCTGTCTATTAATTATCCCCCCTAGTTTGCAAAATTGCAGGGCTTGAGTCTCTTGACTGAGCAAACATATTTTATGTTCTCGGAAGCAATCGCAGCATTCCGGTGCTTGGACGGATTACGTAATCACTTGTACAGGTACAAACTACTTATCCACCCGAGAAACAGCCTCTACGATCGTCGCCCTCATTAAGGTACTCTGGAGTACAATTTTGGGAAAAGTCACAAGTCTGCAGTGTGTTGAATATAAGTTTTAAAAGGAGGGATAGGGTACGGCGAGTGGAATGATGTTGTCGAACACCCATACTTTTCTGCCTTGTACTAAAGCCACATAAATGCTTTCTTTCTCTTAGTAATATTGAGGGGAACATGCCACTGGCATCATATTGGAAACTTGGTCTTCTCTCTTCTCTTACCATTATATTGAGCGAACATTTGGTAGACATTAAATGACTGAGTCGAAAGATATTCACAATGTCTGGACATAATGTTGGTGACTTTTTCTCTTTGAAACTTGCCTTGTGAGTGCCCAGTATTACTTGACTGCAGTCAACCCCCATCGCTGCTTTGATACTAATGCACTGAGTGTATCTGATCTGATCTCTACTTGTTGTGATTGCGTCGAAAAACTCGCCTTCGCCATGTGAGCAATTATATACTACTCACAAGTTGACGCAAATGTGAACAGGTATTGAAAAATTGGCAAATAATTTAGGGTTTTTTTCATTTTGAAACATTTCAGGAATTACACAATGTAGGTCGTCGTCTCTCTCTCGAAAGTCGGACCAAACGAGGAAAAAAAAGTTAGCTGACTTAACCAATAAATTGTATAGGAAAAAATATGTGATGTTCAGGGCTTCAAGTGGGGTAAATGCCTTCTTCTGAATTGATGGTGGCCCATTAAACTTTAAGGTTTGTGTTATATGAGGAAGCAACAATCAATGAGATTTTGAAGTAGAAAACTGAATATTTTTATGTTGTATGATATTTTATGACAGATTAGGGGCCTGCTATATTCGCTATGTCTGGACATAATATTGGTGACTTTTTTTCTTTTAAACTTGCCTTGTGAGTGCCCAATATTACTTGCCTGCAGTCCATCCCCATCGCTGCTTTGATTACTAATGCACTGAGTGTATCTGATCTGATTTCTACTTGTTGTGATTGCGTCGAAAAACTCTACTTCGCCATGTGAGCAATTATATTCTACTCACAGGTTGACGCAAATGTGAAAAGGTATTGAAAAATTGGCAAATAATTTTGGGGTTTTTTCATCTTGAAAAATTTCATGAATTACACAATGTAGGTCCTCGTCTCTCTCACAAAAGTCGGACCAAACGATGAAAAAAATTTAGCTGACTTTACGAATAAATCGTATAGGAAAAAATATGTGATGTTCAGGGATTCAAATGGGGGAAATGCCTTCTTCTGAATTTATGGTGGCCCATTAAGCTTTAAGGGTTCTGTTATATGAGGCAGCAACAATCAATGAGATTTTGGAGTAGAAAACTGAATATTTTTATGTTGCTATGATATTCGTTGACAGATTAGGGGCCTGCTATATGCATTTGACACCATTCAGGGAAAATAGCCCACGGCTTTAGACAACGGCTTGCCCTGTAGACAAACTGGAAGTTTGCAAATTAATCTGTTCGATCGAGCTCGATGAATGAGAAATTGCTGCACTCTCTATTAATTATCTCCCCTAGTTTGCAAAATTGCAGTGTTTGAGTCTCTTGACTGAGCAAACATAATTTATGTTCTGGGAAGCAATCGCAGCATTCCGGTCCTTGGACGGATTAAGTAATCACTTGTACAAGTACAGACTACTTATCCACCCGAGAAACAGTCTCTACTATCGTCGCCCTCATAATAGTACTCTCGAGTACAATTTTGGGAAAAGTCACAAGTCGTCAGAGTGTGTTGAATGTACGTTTTAAGAGGAGGGATAGGCTACGGCGAGTGAAATGATATATTTACGAACACCCATAATTTTCTGCCTTGTACTAAAGCCACATAAATGCTTTCTTTCTCTTAGTAATACTGAGGGGAACATGCCACTGGCATAATTTTGGAGACTTGGTCTTCTCTCTTCTCTTACCATTATATTGAGCGACCATTTGGTAGACATTAAATGACTGAGTCGAAAGATATTCACCATGTCTGGACATAATATTGGTGACTTTTTTCTTTTAAACTTTCCTTGTGAGTGCCCAATATTACTTGCCTGCAGACCATCCCCATCGCTGCTTTGAGTACTAATGCACTGAGTGTATCTGATCTCTTTTCTACTTGTTGTGATTGCGTCGAAAAACTCGACTTCGCTATGTGAGCAATTATATTCTACTCACAAGTTGACGCAAATGTGAAAAGGTATTGAAAAATTGGCAAATAATTTTGGGTTTTTTTCATGTTGAAAAATTTCATGAATTACACAATGTAGGTCCTCGTCTCTCTCACAAAAGTCGGACAAAACGATGAAAAAAAAGTTAGCTGACTTAACCAATAAATTGTATAGGGTAAAATATGTGATGTTCAGGGCTTCAAATGGGTGAAATGCCTTCTTCTGAATTCATGGTGGCCCATTAAGCTTTAAGGTTTGTGTTACATGAGGCAGCAACAATCAATGAGATTTTGCAGTAGAAAACTTTATATTTTTATGTTGCTATGATATTCTGTGACAGATTAGGGGCCTGCTATATGCATGCGACACCACTCAGGGAAAAGAGCCCACGGCTTTAGACAACGGCTTCCCCTGTAGACCAACTGGAAGTTTGGAAGTTAATCTGTTCGATCGAGCTCAGTGAATGAGAAATTGCTGCACTGTCTATTAATTATCTCCCCTAGTTTGCAAAATTGCAGTGCTTGTGTCTCTTGACTAAGCAAACATAATTTATGTTCTGGGAAGCAATCGAAGCATTCCGGTCCTTGGACGGATTAAGTAATCACTTGTACAAGTACAGACTACTTATCCACCCGAGAAACAGCCTCTACGATCGTCGCCCTCATTATAGTACTCTCGAGTACAATATTGGGAGAAGTCACAAGTCTGCAGAGTGTGTTGAATATACGATTTAAAAGGGATAGGCTACGGCGTGTGGGATGATATGTTGTCGAACACCCATACTTTTCTGCCTTGAACTAAAGCCACATAAATGCTTTCTTTCTCTTAGTAATACTGAGGGGAACATGCCACTGGTATCATATTGGAAACTTGGTCTTCTCTCTTCCCTTACCATTATATTGAGCGAACATTTGGTAGACATTAAATGACTGAGTCGAAAGATATTCATTATGTCTGGACATAATATTGGTGACATTTTTCCTTTTAAACTTGCCTTGTGAGTGCCCAATATTACTTGCCTGCAGTGCATCCCCATCGCTCCTTTGATTACTAATGCACTGAGTGAATCTGATCTGATTTCTACTTGTTGTGATTTCGTCGGAAAACTCCCTTCGCCATGTGAGCAATTATATACTACTCACAAGTTGACACAAATGTGAAAAGGTATTGAAAAATTGGCAAATAATTTTGGGGTTTTTTCATCTTGAAAAATTTCATGAATTACACAATGTAGGTCGTCGTCTCCCTCACGAAAGTCGGAACAAACGAAGAAAAAAAAGTTGGCTTACTTAACCAATAAATTGTATAGGAAAAAATATGTGATGTTCAGGGCTTCAAATGGGGGATATGCCTTGTTCTGAATTTATGGAGGCCCATTAAGCTTTAAGGTTTGTGTTATATGAGGCAGCAACAACCAATGAGATTTTGGAGAGGAAAACCGAATATTTTTATGTTGCTAAGATATTTTGTGACAGATTATGGGCCTGCTATATGCATGTGACACCATTCTGGGAAAAGAGCCCACGGCTTTAGGCAAAGGCTTGCTGTGTAGACAAACTGGAATGTTGGAAGTTAATCTGTTCGATCGAGCTCAATGAATGAGAAATTGCTGATCTGTCTATTAATTATCTCCCCTAGTTTGCAAAATTGCAGTGCTTGAGTCTCTTGACTGAGCAAACATAATTTATGTTCTGGCAAGCAATCGCAGCATGCCGGTCCTTGGACGGTTTAAGTAATCACTTGTACAAGTACAGACTACTTATCCACCCGAGAAACAACCTCTACGATCGTCGCCCACATTATAGTTCTCTCGAGTACAATATTGGAAAAAGTCACAAGTCTGCAGAGTGTGTTGAATATACGATTTAAAAGGGATAGGCTACGGCGTGTGGGATGAGATGTTGTCGAACACCCATACTTTTGTACTAAAGCCGCATAAATGCTTTCTTTCTCGTAGTAATACTGAGGGAAACAGGCCACTGGTATCATATTGGAAACTAGGTCTTCTCTCTTCTCTTAACATTATATCGAGCGAACATTGGGAAGACATTAAACGACTGAGTCGAAAGATATTCACTCTGTCTGGACATAATATTGGTGACTTTTTTTCTTTTAAACTTGCCTTGTGAGTGCCCAATATTACTTGACTGCAGTCCACCCCCATCGCTGTTTTGATACTAATGCACTGAGTGTATCTGATCTGATTTCTACTTGTAGTGATTGCGTCGAAAAACTCGCCTTCGCCATGTGAGCAACTATATACTACGCCCAAGTTGACGCAAATGTGAAAAGGTATTGAAAAATTGGCAAATAATTTTGGGGTTTTTTCATCTTGAAAATTTCATGAATTACACCATGTAAGTCGTCCTCCCCCTCAAAAAAGTTGGACTAAACGATGAAAAAAAAAGCTAGCTGACTTAACCAATAAATTGTATAGGAAAAAATATGTGATGTTCAGGGCTTCAAATGGTGGAAATGCCTCCTTCTGGATTTACGGTGGCCAATTAAGCTTTAAGGTTTGTGTTATATGAGGCAGCAACAATCAATGATACTTTGGAGGGGAAGATTGAATATTTTTATGTTGCTATGATATTTTGCGAGAGATTAGGGGCCTGATATATACATGTGACACCACTCAGGGAAAAGAACCCACGGCTTTAGGCAATGCCTTGCCCTGTAGACAAACCGGAAGTTTGGAAGTTCATCTGTTCGTTCGAGCTCAATGAATGAGAAATTGCTGCTCTGTCTATTAATTATCTCCCCTAGTATGCAAAATTGCAGTGCGTGAGTCTCTTGACTGAGCAAACATAATTTCTGTTCTGGGAAGCAATCGCAGCATTCCGGTCCTTGGACGGATTAAGTAATCATTGTACAAGTACAGACTACTTATTCACCCGAGAAACAGCCTCTACGATTGTCGCCATCATTATAGTACTCTCGAGTACAATATTGGGAGAAGTCACAAGTCTGCAGAGTGTGTTGAATATACGATTTAAAAGGGATAGGCAACGGCGAGTGGGATGATATGTTGTCGAAAACCCATTCTTTTCTGCCTTGCACTAAAGCCACATAAATGCTTTCTTTCTCTTAGTAATACTGAGGGGAACATGCCACTGGCAAAATATTGGAAACTTGGTCTTCTCACTACTCTTACCATTATATTGAGTGAACATTTGGTAGACATTAAATGACTGAGTCGAAAGATATTCACTATGTCTGGACATAATATTGGTGACTTTTTTTATTTTAAACTTGCCTTGTTAGTGCCCAATATTACTTGGCTGCAGTCCACCCCCATCGCTGCTTTGATACTAACGCACTGAGTGTCTCTGATCTGATTTCTACTTCTTGTGATTGCGTCGAAAAACTCGCCTTTGCCATGTGAGCAATTATATACTACTCACAAGTTGACGCAAATGTGAAAAGGTATTGAAAAATTGGCAAATAATTTTGGGGTTTATTCATCTTGAAAAATTTCATGAATTACACCATGTAGGTCGTCGTCTCTCTCAAAGAAGTCGGACCAAACGATGAAAAAAAAAGTTAGCTGACTTAACCAATAAATTTCATATGAAAAAATATGTGATGTTCAGGGCTTCAAATGGGGGAAATGCCTTCTTCTGAATTGATGGTGGCCCATTAAGCTTTAAGGTTTGTGTTATATGAGGAAGCAACAATCAATGAGATGTTTTTTTTCATTTTGAAAAATTTCATGAATTACACCATGTAGGTCGTCTCTCTAAGTCGGACTAAACGATGAAAAAAAAAGTTAGCTGACTTAAACAATAAATTGTGTATGAAAAAATATCTGATGTTCAGGGCTTCAAATGGGGGAATTGCCTCCTTCTGAATTTATGGTGGCCCATTAAGCTTTAAGGTTTGTGTTATATGCGGCAGCAACAATCAATGAGTTTTTGGAGAGGAAAACTGAGTATTTTTATGTTGCTATGATATTTTGTGACAGATTAGTGGCCTGCTATATGCATGTGACACCATTCAGGGAAAGGAGCCCACGGCTTTAGGCAATGGCTTGCCCTGCGACAAACTGGAAGGTTGGAAGTTAGTCTGTTCGATCGAGCTCAATAAATGAGAAATTGCTGCTCTGTCTATTAATTATCTCCCCTAGTTTGCAAAATTGCAGTGCTTGAGCCTCTTGACTGAGCAAACATAATTTATGTTCTGGGAAGCAATCGCAGCATTCCGGTCCTTGGACGGATTAAGTAATTACTTGTACGAGTACAGACTACTTATCCACCCGAGGAACAACCTCTACGATCGTCGCCTTCATTATAGTACTCTCGAATACAATTCCGGAAAAAGTCACAAGTCTGCAGAGTGTGTTGAATATACGATTTAAAAGGGATAGGCTACGGCGTGTGGGATGAGATATTGTCGAACACCCATACTTTTCTGTCTTGTACTAAAGCCACATAAATGCTTTCTTTCTCTTAGTAATACTGAGGGGAACATGCCACTGGCATCATATTAGAAACTTGGTCTTCTCTCTTCTCTTGCCACTCTATTGAGCGAACATTTGGCAGACATTAAATGACTGAATCGAAAGATATTTACTATGTGTGGACATAATATTGGTGACTTTTTTTGTTTCAAACTTGCCTTGTGAGTGACCAATATTACTTGCCTGCAGTCCACCCCCATCGCTGCTTTGATACTAATGAACTGAGTGTATCTGATCTCATCATATTGGAAACTTGGTCTTCTCACTTCTCCTACCATTATATTGACATTAAATTACTAAGTCGAAAGATATTCACTATGTCTGGACATAATATTGGTGACTTTTTTCATTTAAACTTGTCTTATGAGTGCCCAATATTACTTGCTGCAGTCCACCCCGTTCGCTGCATTGATACTAATGCACTCAGCGTATCTGATCTGATTTCTACTTGTAGCGATTGCGTCGAAAAACTCGCCTTCGCCATGTGAGCAACTACATATAACTCACAAGTTGACGCAAATGTGAAAAGGTATTGAAAAATTGGCAAATAATTTTGGGTTTTTTAATCTTGAAAAATTTAATGAATTACACCATGTAGGTCGTCGTCTCTCTCATAAAAGTCGGACCATACGATGCAAAAAAAAAGTTAGCTGATTTAACCAATAAATTGTATAGGAAAAAATATGTGATGTTCAGGGCTTCAAATGGGGGAAATGCCTTCTTCTGAATTGATGGTGGCCCATTAAGCTTTAAGGTTTGTGTTATATGAGGAAGCAACAATCAATGAGATTTAGGAGAAGAAAACTGAATATTTTTATGTTGCTATGATATTTTGTGACAGATTAGGGGCCTTCTACATGCATCTGACTCCATTCAGAGAAAAGAGCCCACGGCTGTAGGCAATGGCTTGCCCTGTAGGCAAACTGGAAGGTTGTAAGTTAATCTACTCGATCGAGCTAAATGAATGAGAAATTGCTGCTCTTTTTATTAACTATCTCCCCTAGTATGAAAAATTGCAGTGCTTGAGGCTCTTGACTGAGCAAACATAATTTATGTTCCGGGAAGCAATCGCAGCATTCCGGTCGTTGGACGGAATAAGTAATCACTTGTACAAGTACAGTCTACTTATCCACCAGAGAAACAGCCTCAACGATCGTCGCCCTCATTAAAGTACTCTCGAATTCAATATTGGGAAAAGTCACAAGTCTGCAGAGTGTGTTGAATGTACGATTTAAAAGGGATAGGCTACGGCGTGTGGGATGAGATGTTGTCGAACACCCATACTTTTCTGTTTTGTACTAAAGCCACATAAATGCTTTCTTTCTCTTAGTAATACTGAGGGGAACATGCCACTGGTATCATATTGGAAACTTGGTCTTCTCTCTTCTCTTACCATTATATTGCGCGAACATTTGGAAGACATTAAATGACTGAGTCGAAAAATATTCACCATGTCTGGACATAATATTGGTGACTTTTTTTCTTTTAAACTTGCCTTGTGAGTGCCCAATATTACTTGCCTGCAGTCCACCCCCATCGCTGCTTTGATGCTAATGCACTTAGTGTATCTGATCTGATTTCTACTTGATGTGATTGCGTCGAAAAACTCGCCTTCGCCATGCGAGCAATTATATACTACTCACAAGTTGACGCAAATGTGAAAAGGTATTGAAAAATTGGCAAATAATTTTGGGGGTTTTTCATCTTGAAAAATTTCATGAATTACACCATGTAGGTCGTCGTCTCTCTCAAAAATGTCGGACCAAACGATGAAAAAAAAGTTAGCTGACTTAACCAATAAATTGTATAGGAAAAAATATGTGATGTTCAGGGCTTCAAATGGGTGAAATGCCTCCTTCTGAATTGATGTTGGCCCATTAATCTTTAAGGTTTGTGTTATATGAGGCAGCAACAATCAATGAGATTTTGGAGAGGAAAACTGAATATTTTTATGTAGCTGTGATATTTTGTGACAAATTGTGGGCCTGCTATTTGCATGTGACACCTTTCAAGGAATAGAGCCCACGGCTTTAGGCAGTGGCTTGCCCTGTAGACAAACTCGAAGGGTGGAAGTTCCTCTGTACGATCGAGTTCAATAAATGAGAAATTGCTGATCTGTCTATTAATTATCTCCCTTAGTTTGCAAAATTGCAGTGCTTGAGTCTCTTGACTTAGCAAACATAATTCATGTTCTGGGAAGCAATCGCGGCTTTCCGGTCCTTGGACGGATTAAGTAATCACTTGTACAAGTATAGACTACTTATCCACCCGAGAAACAGCCTCTACGAACGTCGCCCTCATTATAGTACTCTCGAGTACAATATTGGGAAAAGTCACAAGTCTGCACAGTGTGTTGAATATACGATTTAGAAGGGATAGGCTACGGCGAGTGGGATGAGGTGTTGTCGAACATCCATAATTTTCTGTCTTATACTAAATCCACATAAAAGCTTTCTTTCTCTTACTAATACTGAGGGGAACATGCCACTGGCATCATATTGGCTACTTGGTCTTCTCTCTTCTCTTACCATTATATTGAGCGAACATTTGGTAGACATTAAATGACTGAGTCGAAAGATATTCACTATGTCTGGACATAATATAGGTGACTTTTTTTCTTTTAAACTTGCCATGTGAGTGCCCAGTATTACTTGTCTGCAGTCAACCCCCATAGCCGCTTTGATACTAATGCACTGAGTGTATCTGATCTGATTTCTACTTGTAATTTCGTCAAAAAACTCGCCTTCGCCATGTGAGCAATTATATACTACTCACAAGTTGACGCAAATGTGAAAAGGTATTGAACAATTGGCAAGTAATTTTGGGTTTTTTTCATTCTGAAAAATTTCATGAATTACACCATGTAGGTCGTCTCTCTCAAAAAAGTCGGACAAAACGATGAAAAAAAAAGTTAGCTGACTTAACAAATAAATAGCATAGGAAAAAATATCTGATGTTCAGGGCTTCAAATGGGGGAAATGCCTCCTTCTGAATTTATGGTGGCCCATTAAGCTTTAAGGTTTGTGTTATATGAGGCAGCAACAATCAATGAGATTTTGGAGAGGAAAACTGAGTATTTTTATTTTGCTATGATATTTTGTGACAGATTAGAGGTCTGCTATATGCATGTGACACCATTCAGGGAAAAGAGTCCACGGCTTTAGGCAATGGCTTCCCCTGTAGACAAACTGGAAGGTTGGAAGTTCCTCTGTTCGATCGGGCTCAATGAATGAGAAATTGCTGATCTGTCTATTAATTATCTCCCATAGTTTGCAAAATTGCAGTGCTTGAGTCTCTCGCCTGAGCAAACATAATTTATGTTCTGGGAAGCAATCGCAGAATTCCGGTTCCTGGACGGATAAAGTAATCACTTGTACGAGTACAGACTACTTATCCACATGAGAAACAGCCTCTACGATCGTCGCCTTCATTATAGTACTCTCGAGTACACTTTTGGGAAAAGTCACAAGTCTGCAGAGTGTGTTGAATCTACGATTTAAAAGGGACAGGCTACGGCGAGAGGGATGAGATATTGTCGAACACGCACACTTTTCTGACTTGTACTAAAGCCACACAAATGCTCTCTTTCTCTTAGTAATACTCAGGGAAACATGCCACTGGCATCATATTGGAAACTTGGTCTTCTCTCTTCTCTTACCATTATATTGAGCGAACATTTGGTGGACATTAAATAACTGATTCGAAGGTATTCACTATGTCTGGACATAATATTGGTGACTTTTTTTCTTTTAAACTTGCCTTGTGGATGCCGAATATTTCTTGCCTGCAGTCCACCCGCATCGCTGCTTTGATACTAATGCACTGAGTGTATCTGATCTGATTTCTGCTTGTTGTGATTGCGTCGAAAAACTCGCCTTCGCCATGTGAGCAATTATATACTAATCACAAGTTGATGCAAATGTGAAAAAGTATTGAAAAATTGGCAAATAATTTTGGGTTTTTTTCATCTTGAAAAATTTCATGAATTACACCATGTAGGTCGTCGTCTCTCTCAAAAAACCGGACAAAACGATGAAAAAAAAAAGTTAGCTGACTTAACCAAAAAATTGTAGAGGAAAAAATATGTCATGTTCGGGGCTTCAAATGGGGGAAATGCCTCCTTCTGAATTTATGGTGGCCCATTAAGCTTCAAGTTTGCGTTATATGAGGCAGCAACAATCAATGAGATTTTGGAGAGGAAAACTAAATATTTTTATGTTGCTATGATATTTTGTGACAGATTCGGGGCCTGCTATATGCATATGGCACCATTCAGGGAAAAGAGCCCACGGCATTAGGCAATGGCTTGCCCTGTATCCGAACTGGAATGTTGGAAGTTCCTCTGTTCGATCGAGCTGAATGAATGAGAAATTGCTGCTCTGTCTATTAATTATCTCCCCTAGTTTGCAAAATTGCAGTGCTTGCGTCTCTTGACTGAGCAAACACAATTTATTTTCTGGGAAACAATCGCAGCATTCCGGTCCTTGGGCGGATTAAGTAATCACTTGTACGAGTACAGACTACTTATCCACGCGAGAAACAGTCTTTACGATCGTCGCCTTCATTATAGTACTCTCGACTACTATTTTGGGAAAAGTCGCAAGTCTGCAGAGTGTGCTGAATCTACGATTTAAAAGGTATAGGCTACGACGAGAGGGATGAGATATTGTCGAACACCCATACTTTTCTGTCTTGTACTAAAGCCACATAAATGCTTTCTTTCTCTTATTAATACTGAGGGGAAGATGCCACTGGCACCATATTGGAAACTTGGTCTTCTCTATTCTTTTTCCATTATATTGAGCGAACATTTAGTAGACATTAAATGACTGAGTCGAAAGATATTCACTATGTCTGGACATAAGATTGGTGACTTTTTTTCTTTCAAACTTGCCTTGTGAGTGCCCAATATTACTTGCCTGCAGTCCACCCCCATCGCTGCTTTGACACTAATGCACTGAGTGCGTCTGATCTGATTTCTACTTGTTGTGACTGCGTCGAAAAACTCGCCTTCGCCATGTGAGCAATTATACACTACTCACAAGTTGACGCAAATGTGATAAGGTATTGAAAAATTGGTAAATAATTTTGGGTTTTTTTCATCTTGAAAAATATCATGAATTACACCATGTAGTTCGTCGTCTCTCTCAAAAAAGTCGGACAAAACGATGAAAAAAAAAAGTTAGCTGACTTAACCAATAAATTGTTTCGGACAAAATAAGTGATGTTCAGGGCTTCAAATGGGGGAAATGCCTCCTTCTGAATTTATCGTGGCCCATTAAGCTTTAAGGTTTGTGTTATATGAGGCGGCAACAATCAATGAGATTTTGGAGAGGAAAACTGAATATGTTTATGTTCCTATGATATTCTGTGACAGATTAGGGGCCTGCTATATGCATGTGACACCATTCAGAGGAAAGAGCCCACGGCTTCAGGCAATGGCTTGCCCTGTAGACAAACTGAAAGTTGGAAGTTCATCTGTTCGATCGAGCTCAATGAATGAGAAATTGCTGCTCTGTCTATTAACTATCTCCCCTAGTTTGCAAAATTGCAGTGCTTGAGTCTCTTGACTGAGCAAACTTAATTTATGTTCTGGGAAGCAATCGCAGCATTCCGGTCCTTGGACGGATTTAGTAATCACTTGTACAAGTACAGACTACTCATCCACCCGAGAAACAGCCTCTACGATCGTCGCCCTCATTATAGTACTCTCGAGTACAAAATTGGGAAAAGTTACAAGTATGCAGAGTGTGGTGAATATACGATTTAAAACGGATAGGCTACGGCGTGTGGGATGAGATGTTGTTGAACACCCATACTTTTCTGTCTTGTACTAAAGCCAAATAAATACTTTCTTTCTCTTAATAATACTGAGGGGAACATGCCACTGGCATCATATTGAAAACTTGGTCTTCTTTCTTCTCTTATCATTATATTGAGCCCACATTTGGTAGACATTAAATGACTGAGTCGAAAGATATTCACTATGTCTGGACATAATATTGGTGACTTTTTTTCTCTTAAACTTGCCTTGTGAATGCCGAATATTTCTCGCCTGCAGTCCACCCCCATAGCTGCTTTGATACTAATGCACTGAGTGTGTCTGATCTGATTTCTACTTGTTGTGATTGCGTCGAAAAACTCGCCTTCGCCATGTGAGCAATTATATACTACTCACAAGTTGATGCAAATGTGAAAAGGTATTGAAAAATTGGCAAATAATTTTGGGGTTTTTTCATCTTGAAAAATTTCATGAATTACACCATGTAGGTCGTCGTCTCTCTCAAAAACGTCGGACCAAACGATGAAAAACAAAGTTAGCTGACTTAACCAATAAATTGTAGAGGAAAAAATATGTGATGTTCAGGGCTTCAAATGGGGGAAATGCCTCCTTCTGAATTTATGGTGACCCATTAAGCTTCAAGTTGGTGTTATATGAGGCAGCAACAATCAATGAGATTTTGGAGAGGAAAACTAAATATTTTTATGTTGCTATGATTTTTTGTGACAGATTAGGGGCCTGCTATATGAATATGGCACCATTCAGGGAAAAGAGCCCACGGCATTAGGCAATGGCTTGCCCTGTATCCTAACTGGAATGTTGGAAGTTCATCTGTTCGATCGAGCTCAATGAATGAGAAATTGCTGCTCTGTCTATTAATTATCTCCCCTAGTTTGCAAAATTGCAGTGCTTGCGTCTCTTGACTGAGCAAACACAATTTATTTTCTGGGAAACAATCGCAGCATTCCGGTCCTTGGACGGATTAAGTAAACACTTGTACAAGTACAGACTACTTATCCACCCGAGAAACAGCCTCTACGATTGTCGCCCTCATTATAGTACTCCCGAGTACAAGATTGGGAAAAGTAACAAGTCTGCAGAGTGTGTTGAATATACGATTTAAAAGGGCTAGGCTACGGCGAGTGGGATGAGATGTTGTCGAACACCCTTACTTTTCTGTCTTATACTAAATCCACATAAATGCTTATATCTCTTAGCAATACTGAGGGGAACATGCCACTGGCATCATACTGGAAACTTGGTCTTCTCACTTCTCTTACCATTATATTGAGCGAATATTTGGTAGACATCAAATGACTGAGTCGAAAGATATTCACTATGTGTGGACATAATATTGGTGACGTTTTTTCTTTTAAACTTGCCTTGTGAGTGCCTAATATTACTTGCATGCAGTCCACTCCCATCGCTGCCTTGATACTAATGCACTGAGTGTATCTGATCTGATTTCTATTTGTCGTGATTGCGTCGAAAAACTCGCCTTCGCCATGTGAGCACTTATATACTACTCACAAGTTGACGCAAATGTGAAAAGGTATTGAAAAATTGGCAAATAATTTTGGGATTTTTTCATCTTGAAAAATTTCATGAATTACACAATATAGTTCCTCCTCTCTCTCACAAAAGTCGGACCAAACGATGAAAAAAAATTAGCTGACTTAACCAATAAATTGCATAGGGACAAATATGTGATGTTCACGGCTTCAAATAGGGGAAATGCCTTCTTCTGAATTTATGGTGGCCCTTTAAGCTTTAAGGTTTGTGTTATATGAGGCAGCAACAATCAATGAGATTTTGGAGTAGAAAACTGAATATTTTTATGTTGCTATATTTTGTGACGGATTAGGGGCCTTTTATATGCATGTGACACGATTCATGGAAAAGAGCAGACGGCTGTAGGCAACGGCTTGCCCTGTAGACAAACTGGAAGGTTGGTAGTTAATATGTTCGATCGAGCTCAATGAATGAGAAATTACTGCTCTGTCTATTAATTATCTCCCCTAGTTTGCAAAATTGCAGTTCTTGAGTCTCTTGACTGAGCAAACATAATTTATGTGCTGGGAAGGAATCGCAGCATTCCGGTCCCTGGACGGATTAAGTAATCACTTGTACAAGTACAGTCTACTTATCCACCCGAGAAACAGCCTCTACGATCGTCGCCCTCATTATAGTACTCTCGAGAACAATATTGGGAAAAGTCACAAGTCTGCAGAGTGTGTTGAATATACGATTTAAAAGGGATAGGCTTCGGCGTGTGGGATGAGATGTTGTCGAACGCCCATACTTTTCTGTTTTGTACTAAAGCCACATAAATGCTTTCTTTCTCGAAGTATTACTGGGGGAACATGCCAATGGTATCATATTGGAAACTCGGTCTTCTCTCTTCTCTTACCATTATATTGAGCGAACATTTGGAAGACATTAAATGACTGAGTCGAAAGATATTCACTATGTCTGGTAATACTCTTGGTGACTTGTTTTCTTTTAAACTTGCCTTGTGAGTGCCCGATATTACTTGCCTGCAGTCCACTCCCATCGCTGCTTTGACACTAATGCACTGAGTGTATCTGATCTGATTTCTACTTGTTGTGATTGCGTCGAAAAACTCACCTTCGCCATGTGAGCAATTATATACTACTCACAAGTTGACGCAAATGTGAAATGGTATTGATAAATTGGCAAATAATTTTAGGGTTTTTTCATCTTGAACAATTTCATGAATTACACCATGTAGGTCGTCGTCTCTCTCAAAAACGTCGGACCAAACGATGAAAAACAAAGTTAGCTGACTTAACCAATAAATTGTATAGGAAAAAATATGTGATGTTCAGGTCTTCAAATGGGGGAAATGCCTCATTCTGAATTTATTGTGGCCCATTAAGCTTTAAGGTTTGCGTTATATGAGGCAGCAACAATCAATGAGCTTTTGGAGAGGAAAACTGAATATTTTTATGTTGCTATGATATTTTGTGTCAGATTAGGGGCCTGCTATATGTATGTGACACCCTTGAGGGACAAGAGCCGACGGCTTTAGGCAATGGCTTGCCCTGTAGACAAACGGGAGGGTTGGAAGTTTTTCTTTTCGCTCGAGCTCAATGAATGAGAAATTGCTGCTCTGTGTATTAATTATCTCCCCTAGTTTGCAAAATTGCAGTGCTTGAGTCTCTTGACTGAGCAAACATAATTTATGTTCTGGAAGCAATCGCACCATTCCGGTCCTTGGACAGATTAAATAACCACTTGAACAAGTACAGACTAGTTATCCATCCGATAAACAGCCTCTACGATCGTCGCTCTCATTATAGTACCCTCGAGTACAATTTTGGAAAAAGTCACAAGTCTGCACAGTCTGTTGAATATACGATTTAAAAGGGATGGGCTACGGCGTGTGGGATGAGATGTTGTCGATCACCCATACTTTTCTGTCTTGTACTAAAGCCACATAAATGCTTTCTTTCTCTAGTAATACTGAGGGGAACATGCCACTGGTATCATATTGGAAACTCGGTCTTCTCTCTTCTCTTACCATTATATTGAGCGAACATTTGGAAGAATTTAAATGACTGAGTCGAAAGATATTCAGTATGTCTGGACATACAATTGGTGACTTGTTTTCTTTTAAACTTGCCTTGTGAGTGCCCAATATTACTTGCCTGCAGTCCACCCCCATCGCTGCTTTGATACTAATGCACTGAGTGTATCTGATCTGATTTCTAGTTGTGATTTCGTCGAAAAACACGTTTTCGCCATTTGAGCAATTATATACTACTCACAAGTTGACGCAAATGTGAAAAGGTATTGAAAAATTGGCAAATAATTTTGTTTTTTTTTCATTTGGAAAAATTTCATGAATTACACCACGGAGGTCGCCTCTCTCGAAAAAGTCGGACCAAACTATGAAAAAAAGATAGCTGACTTAACCAATAAATTGTATAGGAAAAAATATGTGATGTTCAGGGCTTCAAATGGTGGAAATGCCTCCTTCTGGATGTATGGTGGCCAATTAAGCTTTAAGGTTTGTGTTATATGAGGCAGCAACAATCAATGAGACTTTGGAGGGGAAAATTGATTATTTTTATGTTGTTATGATATTTTGTGTCAGATTAGGGGCCTGCTATATACGTGTTACACCACTCAGGGAAAAGAACCCACGGCTTTAGGCAATGGCTTGCCCTGTAGACAAACTGGAGGGTTGGAAGTTCATCTGTTCGATCGAGCTCAATGAATGAGAAATTGCTGCTCCGTCGATTAATTATATCCCCTAGTTTGCAAAATTGCAGTGCTTGAGTCTCTTGGCTGAGCAAACATAATTTATGTTCTGGGAAGCAATCGCAGCACTCCGGTCCTTGGACGGATTAAGTAATCACTTGTACAAGTACAGACTACTTATCCACCCGAGGAACAGTCTCTACGATCGTCGCCCTCATTATATCACTCTCGAGTACAATATTGGGAGAAGTCACAAGTCTGCAGAGTGTGTTGAATATACGATTTAAAAGGGATAGGCTACGGCGAGTGGGATGATATGTTGTCGAACACCCATACTTTTCTGCCTTGTACTAAAGCCACATAAATGCTTTCTTTCTCTTAGTAATACTGAGAGGAACATGCCACTGGCATCATACTGGAAACTTGGTCATCTTTCTTCTCTTACCATTATATTGAGCGAACATTTGGTAGACATTAAATGACTGATTCGAAAGATATTCACTATGTCTGTATGTCTGGACATAATATTGGTGACTTTTTTTCTTTGAAACTTGCCTTGTGAGTGCCCAATATTACTTGCCTGCAGTCCATCCCCATCGCTGCTTTGATTACTTATGCACTGAGTGTATCTGATCTGATTTCTACTTGTTGTGATTGCGTCGAAAAACTCGCCTTCGCCATGTGAGCAAGTATATACTACTCACAAGTTGACGCAAATGTGAAAAGGTATTGTAAAATTGGCAAATAATTTTGTGTTTTTTTCATCTTGAAAAATTTGATGAATTACACCATGTAGGTGGTGGTCTGTGTCACAAAAGTCGGACCAAACGATGAAAAAAAAAGTTAGCTGACTTAACCAATAAATTGTATATGAAAAAATATCTGATGTTCAGGGCTTCAAATGGGGGAAATGTCTCCTTCTGAATTTATGGTGGCCCATTAAGCTTTAAGGTTTGAGGCAGCAACAATCAATGAGATTTTGGCGAGAAAATCTGAATATTTTTATGTTGCTATGATATTTTGTGACAGATTAGTGGCCTGCTATATGCATGTGACAGCATACAGGGAAAAGAGCCCACGGCTTTAGGCAATGGGTTGCCCTGTAGACAAACTGGAAGGTTGGAAGTTAATCTGTTCGATCGAGTTCAATGAATGAGAAATTGCTGCTCTGCCTATTAATTATCCCCCCTAGTTTGCAAAATTGCAGGGCTTGAGTCTCTTGACTGAGCAAACATAATTTATGTTCTGGGAAGCAATCGCAGCATTCTGGTTCTTGGACGGATTAAATAATCACTTGTACAAGTTCAGACTACTTATCCACCCGAGAAACAGCCGCTACGATCGTTGCCCTCATTATAGTACTCTCGAGTACAATATTGGGAAAAGTCCCAAGTCTGCAGAGTGTGTTGAATATACGATTTAAAAGGGATAGGTCACGGCATGTGGGATGAGATGTTGTCGAACACCCATACTTTTCTGTTTTGTACTAAAGCCACATAAATGCTTTCTTTCTCGTAGTAATACTGAGGGAACATGCCACTGGCATCATATTGGAAACTTGGTCTTCTCTCTTCTCTTACTATTATATTGAGCGACCATTTGGTAGACATTAAATGACTGAGTCGAAAGATATTCACTATGTCTGGACATAATATTGGTGACTTTTTTTCTTTTAAACTTGCCTTGTGAGTGCCCAATATTACTTGACTGAAGTCCACCCCCATCGCTGCTTTGATACTAATGCACTGAGCGTATCTGATCTCATCATATTGGAAACTTGGTCTTCTCTCTTCTCCTACCATTATATTGAGTGTGCATTTGGTGGCCAAATAAGCTTTAAGGTTTGTGTTATATGAGGCAGCAACAATCAATGAGACTTTGGAAAGGAAAATTGAATATTTTTATGTTCCTATGATATTTTGTGACAGATCAGGGGTCTGCTATATGCATGTGACACCATTCAGGGAAAAGAGCACACGGCTTTAGGCAATGGCTTGCCCTGTAGTCAAACTGGAAGGTTGGAAGTTTATCTGTTCGATTGAGCTCAATGAATGAGAAATTGCTGCTCTGTCTATTAATTACCCCCCCTAGTTTGCAAAATTGCAGGGCTTGAGTCTCTTGAATGAGCAAACATATTTTATGTTCCCGGAAGCAATCGCAGCATTCCGGTCCTTGGACGGATTACGTAATCACTTGTACAGGTACAAACTACTTATCCACCCGAGAAACAGCCTCTACGATCGTCGCCCTCATTATAGTACTCTGGAGTACAATTTTGGGAAAAGTCACAAGTCTGCAGAGTGTGTTGAATATAAGTTTTAAAAGGAGGGATAGGGTACGTCGAGTGGAATGATATGTTGTCGAACACCCATACTTTTCTGCCTTGTACTAAAGCCACATAAATGCTTTCTTTCTCTTAGTAATACTGAGGGGAACATGCCACTGGCATCATATTGGAAACTTGGTCTTCTCTCTTCTCTTACCATTATATTGAGCGACCATTTGGAAGACATTAAATGACTGAGTCGAAAGATATTCACAATGTCTGGACATAATGTTGGTGACTTTTTCTCTTTGAAACTTGCCTTGTGAGTGCCCAATATTACTTGACTGCAGTCAACCCCCATCGCTGCTTTGATACTAATGCACTGAGTGTATCTGATCTGATCCCTACTTGTTGTGATTGCGTCGAAAAACTCGCCTTCGCCATGTGAGCAATTATATACTACTCACAAGTTGACGCAAATGTGAACAGGTATTGAAAAATTGGCAAATAATTTTGGGTTTTTTTCATTTTGAAACATTTCAGGAATTACACAATGTAGGTCCTCGTCTCTCTCACGAAAGTCGGACCAAACGAGGAAAAAAATGTTAACTGACTTAACCAATAAATTGTATAGGAAAAGATATGTGATGTTCAGGGCTTCAAGTGGGGTAAATGCCTTCTTCTGAATTTATGGTGGCCCATAAAGCTTTAAGGTTTGTTTTATATGAGGAAGCAACAATCAATGAGAATTTGAAGTAGAAAACTGAATATTTTTATGTTGTATGATATTTAATGACAGATTAGGGGCCTGCTATATTCGCTATGTCTTGACATATTATTGGTGAATTTTTTTCTTTTAAACTTGCCTTGTGAGTGCCCAATATTACTTGCCTGCAGTCCATCCCCATCGCTACTTTGATTACTAATGCACTGAGTGTATCTGATCTGATTTCTACTTGTTGTGATTGCGTCGAAAAACTCGACTTCGCCATGTGCGCAATTATATTCTACTCACAGGTTGACGAAAATGTGAAAAGGTATTGAAAAATTGGCAAATAATTTTGGGGTTTTTTCATCTTGAAAAATTTCATGAATTACACAATGTAGGTCCTCGTCTCTCACAGAAGTCGGACCAAACGATGAAAAAAATTTAGCTGTCTTAACGAATAAATTGTATAGGAAAAAATATGTGATGTTCAGGGATTCAAATGGGGGAAATGCCTTCTTCTGAATTTATGGTGGCCCATTAAACTTTAAGGTTTCTGTTATATGAGGCAGCAACAATCAATGAGATTTTGAAGTAGAAAACTGAATATTTTTATGTTGCTATGATATTCGTTGACAGATTAGGGGCCTGCTATATGCATGCGACACCATTCAGGGAAAAGAGCCCACGGCTTTAGACAACGGCTTGCTCTGTAGACAAACTGGAAGTTTGGAAATTAATCTGTTCGCTCGAGCTCGATGAATGAGAAATTGCTGCACTCTCTATTAATTATCTCCCCTAGTTTGCAAAATTGCAGTGTTTGAGTCTCTTGACTGAGCAAACATAATTTATGTTCTGGGAAGCAATCGCAGCATTCCGGTCCTTGGACGGATTAAGTAATCACTTGTACAAGTACAGACTACTTATCCACCCGAGAAACAGCCTCTACTATCGTCGCCCTCATTATAGTACTCTCGAGTACAATTTTGGGAAAAGTCACAAGTCTGCAGAGTGTGTTGAATGTACGTTTTAAAAGGAGGGATAGGCTACGGCGAGTGGAATGATATGTTGTCGAAAACCCATAATTTTCTGCCTTGTACTAAAGCCACATAAATGCTTTCTTTCTCTTAGTAATACTGAGGGGAACATGCCACTGGCATAATTTTGGAGACTTGGTCTTCTCTGTTCTCTTACCATTATATTGAGCGACCATTTGGTAGACATTAAATGACTGAGTCGAAAGATATTCACAATGTCTGGACATAATATTGGTGACTTTTTTCTTTTAAACTTTCCTTGTGAGTGCCCAATATTACTTGCCTGCAGACCATCCCCATCGCTGCTTTGAGTACTAATGCACTGAGTGTATCTGATCTGATTTCTACTTGTTGTGATTGCGTCGAAAAACTCGACTTCGCTATGTGAGCAATTATATTCTACTCACAAGTTGACGCAAATGTGAAAAGGTATTGAAAAATTGGCAAATAATTTTGGGTTTTTTTCATGTTGAAAAATTTCATGAATTACACAATGTAGGTCCTCGTCTCTCTCACAAATGTCGGACCAAACGATGAAAAAAAAGTTAGCTGACTTAACCAATAAATTGTATAGGGTAAAATATGTGATGTTCAGGGCTTCAAATGGGGGAAATGCCTTCTTCTGAATTCATGGTGGCCCATTAAGCTTTAAGGTTTGTGTTATATGAGGCAGCAACAATCAATGAGATTTTGCAGTAGAAAACTGAATATTTTTATGTTGCTATGATATTCTGTGACAGATTAGGGGCCTGCTATATGCATGCGACACCACTCAGGGAAAAGAGCCCACGGCTTTAGACAACGGCTTCCCCTGTAGACAAACTGGAAGTTTGGAAGTTAATCTGTTCGATCGAGCTCAATGAATGAGAAATGGCTGCACTGTCTATTAATTATCTCCCCTAGTTTGCAAAATTGCAGTGCTTGTGTCTCTTGACTGAGCAAACATAATTTATGTTCTGGGAAGCAATCGCAGCATTCTGGTTCTTGGACGGATTAAATAATCACTTGTACAAGTTCAGACTACTTATCCACCCGAGAAACAGCCGCTACGATCGTCGCCCTCATTATAATACGCTCGAGTACAATATTGGGAGAAGTCACAAGTCTGCAGAGTGTGTTGAATATACGATTTAAAAGGGATAGGCTACGGCGTGTGGGATGATATGTTGTCGAACACCCATACTTTTCTGCCTTGAACTAAAGCCACATAAATGCTTTCTTCCTCTTAGTAATACTGAGGGGAACATGCCACTGGCATCATATTGGAAACTTCGTCTTCTCTCTTCTCTTACCATTATATTGAGCGAACATTTGGTAGACATTAAATGACTGAGTCGAAAGATATTCATTATGTCTGGACATAATATTGGTGACATTTTTCCTTTTAAACTTGCCTTGTGAGTGCCCAATATTACTTGCCTGCAGTCCATCCCCATCGCTCCTTTGATTACTAATGCACTGAGTGAATCTGATCTGATTTCTACTTGTTGTGATTGCGTCGGAAAACTCCCTTCGCCATGTGAGCAATTATATACTACTCACAAGTTGACACAAATGTGAAAAGGTATTGAAAAATTGGCAAATAATTTTGGGGATTTTTCATCTTGAAAAATTTCATGAATTACACAATGTAGGTCGTCGTCTCTCTCACGAAAGTCGGAACAAACGAAGAAAAAAAAGTTGGCTTACTTAACCAATAAATTGTATAGGAAGAAATATGTGATGTTCAGGGCTTCAAATGTGGGATATGCCTTGTTCTGAATTTATGTAGGCCCATTAAGCTTTAAGGTTTGTGTTATATGAGGCAGGAACAATCAATGAGATTTTGGAGTGGAAAACCGAATATTTTTATGTTGCTAAGATATTTTGTGACAGATTAGGGACCTGCTATATGCATGTGACACCATTCTGGGAAAAGAGCCCACGGCTTTAGGCAAAGGCTTGCCATGTAGACAAACTGGAATGTTGGAAGTTAATCTTGTCGATCGAGCTCAATGAATGAGAAATTGCTGATCTGTCTATTAATTATCTCCCCTAATCTGCAAAATTGCAGTGCTTGAGTCTCTTGACTGAGCAAACATAATTTATGTTCTGGATGCAATCGCAGCATTTCGGTCCTTGGACGGTTTAAGTAATCACTTGTACAAGTACAGACTACTTATCCACCCGAGAAACAGCCTCTACGATCGTCGCCCACATTATAGTTCTCTCGAGTACAATATTGGAAAAAGTCACAAGTCTGCAGAGTGTGTTGAATATACGATTTAAAAGGGATAGGCTACGGCGTGTGGGATGAGATGTTGTCGAACACCCATACTTTTCTGTTTTGTACTAAAGCCACATAAATGCTTTCTTTCTCGTAGTAATACTGAGGGGAACAGGCCACTGGTATCATACTGGAAACTAGGTCTTCTCTCTTCTCTTAACATTATATCGAGCGAACATTGGGAAGACATTAAACGACTGAGTCGAAAGATATTCACTCCGTCTGGACATAATATTGGTGACTTTTTTTCTTTTAAACTTGCCTTGTGAGTGCCCAATATTACTTGACTGCAGTCCACCCCCATCGCTGTTTTGATACTAATGCACTGAGTGTATCTGATCTGATTTCTACTTGTAGTGATTGCGTCGAAAAACTCGCCTTCGCTATGTGAGCAACTATATACTACGCCCAAGTTGACGCAAATGTGAAAAGGTATTGAAAAATTGGCAAATAATTTTGGGGTTTTTTCATCTTGAAAATTTCATGAATTACACCATGTAAGTCGTCCTCTCTTTCAAAAAAGTTGGACTAAACGATGAAAAAAAAGCTAGCTGACTTAACCAATAAATTGTATAGGAAAAAATATGTGATGTTCAGGGCTTCAAATGGTGGAAATGCCTCCTTCTGGATTTACGGTGGCCAATTAAGCTTTAAGGTTTGTGTTATATGAGGCAGCAACAATCAATGAGACTTTGGAGGGGAAGATTGAATATTTTTATGTTGCTATGATATTTTGCGAGAGATTAGGGGCCTGATGTATACATGTGACACCACTCAGGGAAAAGAACCCACGGCTTTAGGCAATGCCTTGCCCTGTAGACAAACTGGAAGTTTGGAAGTTCATCTGTTCGTTCGAGCTCAATGAATTAGAAATTGCTGCTCTGTCTATTAATTATCTCCCCTAGTATGCAAAATTGCAGTGCGTGAGTCTCTTGACTGAGCAAACATAATTTATGTTCTGGGAAGCAATCGCAGCATTCCGGTCCTTGGACGGATTAAGTAATCACTTGTACAAGTACAGACTACTTATTCACCCGAGAAACAGCCTCTACGATTGTCGCCATCATTATAGTACTCTCGAGTACAATATTGGGAGAAGTCACAAGTCTGCAGAGTGTGTTGAATATACGATTTAAAAGGGATAGGCAACGGCGAGTGGGATGATATGTTGTAGAACACCCATTATTTTCTGCCTTGCACTAAAGCCACATAAATGCTTTCTTTCTCTTAGTAATACTGAGGGGAACATGCCACTGGCATCATATTGGAAACTTGGTCTTCTCACTACTCTTACCATTATATTGAGCGAACATTTGGTAGACATTAAATGACTGAGTCGAAAGATATTCACTATGTCTGGACATAATATTGGTGACTTTTTTATTTTAAACTTGCCTTGTTAGTGCCCAATATTACTTGGCTGCAGTCCACCCCCATCGCTGCTTTGATACTAACGCACTGTGTGTCTCTGATCTGATTTCTACTTCGTGTGATTGCGTCGAAAAATTCGCCTTTGCCATGTGAGCAATTATATACTACTCACAAGTTGACGCAAATGTGAAAAGGTATTGAAAAATTGGCAAATAATTTTGGGGTTTATTCATCTTGAAAAATTTCATGAATTACACCATGTAGGTCGTCGTCTCTCTCACAGAAGTCGGACCAAACGATGAAAAAAAAACTTAGCTGACTTAACCAATAAATTGCATATGAAAAAAATATCTGATGCTCAGGGCTTCAAATGGGGGAAATGCCTCCTTCTGAATTTATGGTGGCCCATTAAGCTTTAAGGTTTGTGTTATATGAGGCAGCAACAATCAATGAGATTTTGGAGTGGGAAACTGAGTATTTTTATGTTGCTATGATATTTTGTTACAAATTAGTGGCCTGCTATATGCATGTGACAACATTCAGGGAAAAGAGCCCACGGCTTTAGGCAATGGCTTGCTCTGTAGACCAACTGGAAGGTTGGAAGTTCCTCTGTTCGATCGAGCTGAATGAATGAGAAATTGCTGCTCTGTCTATTAATTATCTCCCCTAGTTTGCAAAATTGCAGTGCTTGCGTCTCTTGACAGAGCAAACACAATTTATTTTCTGGGAAACAATCGCAGCATTCCGGTCCTTGGGCGGATTAAGTAATCACTTGTACGAGTACAGACTACTTATCCACGCGAGAAACAGTCTTTACGATCGTCGCCTTCATTATAGTACTCTCGACTACTATTTTGGGAAAAGTCGCAAGTCTGCAGAGTGTGCTGAATCTACGAATTAAAAGGGATAGGCTACGACGAGAGGGATGAGATATTGTCGAACACCCATACTTTTCTGTCTTGTACTAAAGCCACATAAATGCTTTCTTTCTCTTATTAATACTGAGGGGAACATGCCACTGGCACCATATTGGAAACTTGGTCTTCTCTATTCTTTTTCCATTATATTGAGCGAACATTTAGTAGACATTAAATGACTGAGTCGAAAGATGTTCACTATGTCTCGACATAATATTGGTGACTTTTTTTCTTTTAAACTTGCCTTGTGAGTGCCCAATATTACTTGCCTGCAGTCCACCCCCATCGCTGCTTTGACACTAATGCACTGAGTGTGTCTGATCTGATTTCTACTTGTTGTGATTGCGTCGAAAAACTCGCCTTCGCCATGTGAGCAATTATACACTACTCACAAGTTGACGCAAATGTGAAAAGGTATTGAAAAATTGGTAAATAATTTTGTGTTTTTTTCATCTTGAAAAATATCACGAATTACACCATGTAGTTCGTCGTCTCTCTCAAAAAAGTCGGACAAAACGATGAAAAAAAAAGTTAGCTGACTTAACCAATAAATTGTTTCGGAAAAAATAAGTGATGTTCAGGGCTTCAAATGGGGGAAATGCCTCCTTCTGAATTTATCGTGGCCCATTAAGCTTTAAGGTTTGTGTTATATGAGGCGGCAACAATCAATGAGATTTTGGAGAGGAAAACTGAATATTTTTATGTTCCTATGATATTCTGTGACAGATTAGGGGCCTGCTATATGCATGTGACACCATGCAGAGGAAAGAGCCCACGGCTTCAGGCAATGGCTTGCCCTGTAGACAAACTGAAAGTTGGAAGTTCATCTGTTCGATCGAGCTCAATGAATGAGAAATTGCTGCTCTGTCTATTAACTATCTCCCCTAGTTTGCAAAATTGCAGTGCTTGAGTCTCTTGACTGAGCAAACTTAATTTATGTTCTGGGAAGCAATCGCAGCATTCCGGTCCTTGGACGGATTTAGTAATCACTTGTACAAGTACAGACTACTCATCCACCCGAGAAACAGCCTCTACGACCGTCGCCCTCATTATAGTACTCTCGAGTACAAAATTGGGAAAGTTACAAGTATGCAGAGTGTGGTGAATATACGATTTAAAACGGATAGGCTACGGCGTGTGGGATGAGATGTTGTTGAACACCCATACTTTTCTGTCTTGTACTAAAGCCAAATAAATACTTTCTTTCTCTTAATAATACTGAGGGGAACATGCCACTGGCATCATATTGAAAACTTGGTCTTCTTTCTTCTCTTACCATTATATTGAGCCCACATTTGGTAGACATTAAATGACTGAGTCGAAAGATATTCACTATGTCTGGACATAATATTGGTGACTTTTTTTCTCTTAAACTTGCCTTGTGAATGCCGAATATTTCTCGCCTGCAGTCCACCCCCATAGCTGCTTTGATACTAATGCACTGAGTGTATCTGATCTGATTTCTACTTGTTGTGATTGCGTCGAAAAACTCGCCTTCGCCATGTGAGCAATTATATACTACTCACAAGTTGATGCAAATGTGAAAAGGTATTGAAAAATTGGCAAATAATTTTGGGGTTTTTTCATCTTGAAAAATTTCATGAATTACACCATGTAGGTCGTCGTCTCTCTCAAAAACGTCGGACCAAACGATGAAAAACAAAGTTAGCTGACTTAGCCAATAAATTGTAGAGGAAAAAATATGTGATGTTCAGGGCTTCAAATGGGGGAAATGCCTCCTTCTGAATTTATGGTGACCCATTAAGCTTCAAGTTTGTGTTATATGAGGCAGCAACAATCAATGAGATTTTGGAGAGGAAAACTAAATATTTTTATGTTGCTATGATATTTTGTGACAGATTAGGGGCCTGCTATATGAATATGGCACCATTCAGGGAAAAGAGCCCACGGCATTAGGCAATGGCTTACCCTGTATCCTAACTGGAATGTTGGAAGTTCATCTGTTCGATCGAGCTCAATGAATGAGAAATTGCTGCTCTGTCTATTAATTATCTCCCCTAGTTTGCAAAATTGCAGTGCTTGCGTCTCTTGACTGAGCAAACACAATTTATTTTCTGGGAAACAATCGCAGCATTCCGGTCCTTGGACGGATTAAGTAAACACTTGTACAAGTACAGACTACTTATCCACCCGAGAAACAGCCTCTACGATTGTCGCCCTCATTATAGTACTCCCGAGTACAATATTGGGAAAAGTAACAAGTCTGCAGAGTGTGATGAATATACGATTTAAAAGGGCTAGGCTACGGCGAGTGGGATGAGATGTTGTTGAACACCC
Organism: Pictodentalium vernedei; assembly: GCA_031216915.1. NCBI lineage: Eukaryota > Metazoa > Mollusca > Scaphopoda > Dentaliida > Dentaliidae > Pictodentalium > Pictodentalium vernedei. The sequence continues at coordinate 363,294,903 of CM062292.1, read as the reverse complement.
ATACTTTTCTGTCTTATACTAAATCCACATAAATGCTTTATATCTCTTAGCAATACTGAGGGGAACATGCCACTGGCATCATACTGGAAACTTGGTCTTCTCTCTTCTCTTACCATTATATTGAGCGAATATTTGGTAGACATCAAATGACTGAGTCGAAAGATATTCACTTTGTGTGGACATAATATTGGTGACGTTTTTTCTTTTAAACTTGCCTTGTGAGTGCCTAATATTACTTGCATGCAGTCCACCCCCATCGCTGCCTTGATACTAATGCACTGAGTGTATCTGATCTGATTTCTACTTGTTGTGATTGCGTCGAAAAACTCGCCTTCGCCATGTGAGCACTTATATACTACTCACAAGTTGACGCAAATGTGAAAAGGTATTGAAAAATTGGCAAATGATTTTGGGATTTTTTCATCTTGAAAAATTTCATGAATTACACAATGTAGTTCCTCCTCTCTCTCACAAAAGTCGGACCAAACGATGAAAAAAAATTAGCTGACTTAACCAATAAATTGCATAGGGACAAATATGTGATGTTCACGGCTTCAAATAGGGGAAATGCCTTCTTCTGAATTTATGGTGGCCCTTTAAGCTTTAAGGTTTGTGTTATATGAGGCAGCAACAATCAATGAGATTTTGGAGTAGAAAACTGAATATTTTTATGTTGCTATATTTTGTGACGGATTAGGGGCCTTTTATATGCATGTGACACGATTCATGGAAAATAGCAGACGGCTGTAGGCAACGGCTTGCCCTGTAGACAAACTGGAAGGTTGGTAGTTAATATGTTCGATCGAGCTCAATGAATGAGAAATTACTGCTCTGTCTATTAATTATCTCCCCTAGTTTGCAAAATTGCAGTTCTTGAGTCTCTTGACTGAGCAAACATAATTTATGTGCTGGGAAGGAATCGCAGCATTCCGGTCCCTGGACGGATTACGTAATCACTTGTACAAGTACAGTCTACTTATCCACCCGAGAAACAGCCTCTACGATCGTCGCCCTCATTATAGTACTCTCGAGAACAATATTGGGAAAAGTCACAAGTCTGCAGAGTGTGTTGAATATACGATTTAAAAGGGATAGGCTTCGGCGTGTGGGATGAGATGTTGTCGAACGCCCATACTTTTCTGTTTTGTACTAAAGCCACATAAATGCTTTCTTTCTCGAAGTATTACTGGGGGGAACATGCCAATGGTATCATATTGGAAACTCGGTCTTCTCTCTTCTCTTACCATTATATTGAGCGAACATTTGGAAGACATTAAATGACTGAGTCGAAAGATATTCACTATATCTGGTCATACTCTTGGTGACTTGTTTTCTTTAAAACTTGCCTTGTCAGTGCCCGATATTACTTGCCTGCAGTCCACTCCCATCGCTGCTTTGACACTAATGCACTGAGTGTATCTGATCTGATTTCTACTTGTTGTGATTGCGTCGAAAAACTCACCTTCGCCATGTGAGCAATTATATACTACTCACAAGTTGACGCAAATGTGAAATGGTATTGATAAATTGGCAAATAATTTTAGGGTTTTTTCATCTTGAACAATTTCATGAATTACACCATGTAGGTCGTCGTCTCTCTCAAAAACGTCGGACCAAACGATGAAAAACAAAGTTAGCTGACTTAACCAATAAATAGTATAGGAAAAAATATGTGATGTTCAGGTCTTCAAATGGGGGAAATGCCTCATTCTGAATTTATTGTGGCCCATTAAGCTTTAAGGTTTGCGTTATATGAGGCAGCAACAATCAATGAGCTTTTGGAGAGGAAAACTGAATATTTTTATGTTGCTATGATATTTTGTGTCAGATTAGGGGCCTGCTATATGTATGTGACACCCTTGAGGGACAAGAGCCGACGGCTTTAGGCAATGGCTTGCCCTGTAGACAAACGGGAGGGTTGGAAGTTTTTCTTTTCGCTCGAGCTCAATGAATGAGAAATTGCTGCTCTGTGTATTAATTATCTCCCCTAGTTTGCAAAATTGCAGTGCTTGAGTCTCTTGACTGAGCAAACATAATTTATGTTCTGGAAGCAATCGCACCATTCCGGTCCTTGGACAGATTAAATAACCACTTGAACAAGTACAGACTCGTTATCCATCCGATAAACAGCCTCTACGATCGTCGCTCTCATTATAGTACCCTCGAGTACAATTTTGGAAAAAGTCACAAGTCTGCACAGTCTGTTGAATATACGATTTAAAAGGGATGGGCTACGGCGTGTGGGATGAGATGTTGTCGATCACCCATACTTTTCTGTCTTGTACTAAAGCCACATAAATGCTTTCTTTCTCTAGTAATACTGAGGGGAACATGCCACTGGTATCATATTGGAAACTCGGTCTTCTCTCTTCTCTTACCATTATATTGAGCGAACATTTGGAAGAATTTAAATGACTGAGTCGAAAGATATTCAGTATGTCTGGACATACTATTGGTGACTTGTTTTCTTTTAAACTTGCCTTGTGAGTGCCCAATATTACTTGCCTGCAGTCCACCCCCATCGCTGCTTTGATACTAATGCACTGAGTGTATCTGATCTGATTTCTAGTTGTTGTGATTTCGTCGAAAAACACGTTTTCGCCATTTGAGCAATTATATACTACTCACAAGTTGACGCAAATGTGAAAAGGTATTGAAAAAATTGGCAAATAATTTTGTTTTTTTCTCATTTGGAAAAATTTCATGAATTACACCACGGAGGTCGCCTCTCTCGAAAAAGACGGACCAAACTATGAAAAAAAGATAGCTGACTTAACCAATAAATTGTATAGGAAAAAATATGTGATGTTCAGGGCTTCAAATGGTGGAAATGCCTCCTTCTGGATTTATGGTGGCCAATTAAGCTTTAAGGTTTGTGTTATATGAGGCAGCAACAATCAATGAGACTTTGGAGGGGAAAATTGATTATTTTTATGTTGTTATGATATTTTGTGTCAGATTAGGGGCCTGCTATATACGTGTTACACCACTCAGGGAAAAGAACCCACGGCTTTAGGCAATGGCTTGCCCTGTAGATAAACTGGAGGGTTGGAAGTTCATCTGTTCGATCGAGCTCAATGAATGAGAAATTGCTGCTCCTTCGATTAATTATATCCCCTAGTTTGCAAAATTGCAGTGCTTGAGTCTCTTGGCTGAGCAAACATAATTTATGTTCTGGGAAGCAATCGCAGCACTCCGGTCCTTGGACGGATTAAGTAATCACTTGTACAAGTACAGACTACTTATCCACCCGAGGAACAGTCTCTACGATCGTCGCCCTCATTATATCACTCTCGAGTACAATATTGGGAGAAGTCACAAGTCTGCAGAGTGTGTTGAATATACGATTTAAAAGGGATAGGCTACGGCGAGTGGGATGATATGTTGTCGAACACCCATACTTTTCTGCCTTGTACTAAAGCCACATAAATGCTTTCTTTCTCTTAGTAATACTGAGGGGAACATGCCACTGGCATCATATTGGAAACTTGGTCATCTTTCTTCTCTTACCATTATATTGAGCGAACATTTGGTAGACATTAAATGACTGATTCGAAAGATATTCACTATGTCTCTATGTCTGGACATAATATTGGTGACTTTTTTTCTTTGAAACTTGCCTTGTGAGTGCCCAATATTACTTGCCTGCAGTCCATCCCCATCGCTGCTTTGATTACTTATGCACTGAGTGTATCTGATCTGATTTCTACTTGTTGTGATTGCGTCGAAAAACTCGCCTTCGCCATGTGAGCAAGTATATACTACTCACAAGTTGACGCAAATGTGAAAAGGTATTGTAAAATTGGCAAATAATTTTGTGTTTTTTTCATCTTGAAAAATTTGATGAATTACACCATGTAGGTGGTGGTCTGTGTCACAAAAGTCGGACCAAACGATGAAAAAACGATGAAAAAAAAAGTTAGCTGACTTAACCAATAAATTGTATATGAAAAAATATCTGATGTTCAGGGCTTCAAATTGGGGAAATGTCTCCTTCTGAATTTATGGTGGCCCATTAAGCTTTAAGGTTTGAGGCAGCAACAATCAATGAGATTTTGGAGAGAAAAACTGAATATTTTTATGTTGCTATGATATTTTGTGACAGATTAGTGGCCTGCTATATGCATGTGACAGCATACAGGGAAAAGAGCCCACGGCTTTAGGCAATGGGTTGCCCTGTAGACAAACTGGAAGGTTGGAAGTTAATCTGTTCGATCGAGCTCAATGAATGAGAAATTGCTGCTCTGTCTATTAATTATCCCCCCTAGTTTGCAAAATTGCAGGGCTTGAGTCTCTTGACTGAGCAAACATAATTTATGTTCTGGGAAGCAATCGCAGCATTCTGGTTCTTGGACGGATTAAATAATCACTTGTACAAGTTCAGACTACTTATCCACCCGAGAAACAGCCGCTACGATCGTTGCCCTCATTATAGTACTCTCGAGTACAATATTGGGAAAAGTCCCAAGTCTGCAGAGTGTGTTGAATATACGATTTAAAAGGGATAGGTCACGGCATGTGGGATGAGATGTTGTCGAACACCCATACTTTTCTGTTTTGTACTAAAGCCACATAAATGCTTTCTTTCTCGTAGTAATACTGAGGGAACATGCCACTGGCATCATATTGGAAACTTGGTCTTCTCTCTTCTCTTACTATTATATTGAGCGACCCTTTGGTAGACATTAAATGACTGAGTCGAAAGATATTCACTATGTCTGGACATAATATTGGTGACTTTTTTTCTTTTAAACTTGCCTTGTGAGTGCCCAATATTACTTGACTGAAGTCCACCCCCATCGCTGCTTTGATACTAATGCACCGAGCGTATCTGATCTCATCATATTGGAAACTTGGTCTTCTCTCTTCTCCTACCATTATATTGAGTGTGCATTTGGTGGCCAATTAAGCTTTAAGGTTTGTGTTATATGAGGCAGCAACAATCAATGAGACTTTGGAAAGGAAAATTGAATATTTTTATGTTCCTATGATATTTTGTGACAGATCAGGGGTCTGCTATATGCATGTGACACCATTCAGGGAAAAGAGCACACGGCTTTAAGCAATGGCTTGCCCTGTAGTCAAACTGGAAGGTTGGAAGTTTATCTGTTCGATTGAGCTCAATGAATGAGAAATTGCTGCTCTGTCTATTAATTATCCCCCCTAGTTTGCAAAATTGCAGGGCTTGAGTCGCTTGACTGAGCAAACATATTTTATGTTCTCGGAAGCAATCGCATTCCGGTCCTTGGACGGATTACGTAATCACTTGTACAGGTACAAACTACTTATCCACCCGAGAAACAGCCTCTACGATCGTCGCCCTCATTATAGTACTCTGGAGTACAATTTTGGGAAAAGTCACAAGTCTGCAGAGTGTGTTGAATATAAGTTTTAAAAGGAGGGATAGGGTACGGCGAGTGGAATGATATGTTGTCGAACACCCATACTTTTCTGCCTTGTACTAAAGCCACATAAATGCTTTCTTTCTCTTAGTAATACTGAGGGGAACATGCCACTGGCATCATATTGGAAACTTGGTCTTCTCTCTTCTCTTACCATTATATTGAGCGACCATTTGGAAGACATTAAATGACGGAGTCGAAAGATATTCACAATGTCTGGACATAATGTTGGTGACTTTTTCTCTTTGAAACTTGCCTTGTGAGTGCCCAATATTACTTGACTGCAGTCAACCCCCATCGCTGCTTTGATACTAATGCACTGAGTGTATCTGATCTGATCCCTACTTGTTGTGATTGCGTCGAAAAACTCGCCTTCGCCATGTGAGCAATTATATACTACTCACAAGTTGACGCAAATGTGAACAGGTATTGAAAAATTGGCAAATAATTTTGGGTTTTTTTTCATCTTGAAAAATGTCATGAATTACACCATGTAGGTCGTCGTCTCTCTCAAAAAATCGGACAAAACGATGAAAAAAAAAGTTAGCTGACTTAACCAATAAATTGTAGAGGAAAAAATATGTGATGTTCAGGGCTTCAAATGGGGGAAATGCCTCCTTCTGAATTTATGGTGACCCATTAAGCTTCAAGTTTGTGTTATATGAGGCAGCAACAATCAATGAGATTTTGGAGAGGAAAACTAAATATTTTTATGTTGCTATGATATTTTGTGACAGATTAGGGGCCTGCTATATGAATATGGCACCATTCAGGGAAAAGAGCCCACGGCATTAGGCAATGGCTTGCCCTGTATCCTAACTGGAATGTTGGAAGTTCATCTGTTCGATCGAGCTCAATGAATGAGAAATTGCTGCTCTGTCTATTAATTATCTCCCCTAGTTTGCAAAATTGCAGTGCTTGCGTCTCTTGACTGAGCAAACACAATTTATTTTCTGGGAAACAATCGCAGCATTCCGGTCCTTGGACGGATTAAGTAAACACTTGTGCAAGTACAGACTACTTATCCACCCGAGAAACAGCCTCTACGATTGTCGCACTCATTATAGTACTCCCGAGTACAATATTGGGAAAAGTAACATGTCTGCAGAGTGTGTTGAATATACGATTTAAAAGGGCTAGGCTACTGTGAGTGGGATGAGATGTTGTCGAACACCCATACTTTTCTGTCTTATACTAAATCCACATAAATGCTTTATTTCTCTTAGCAATACTGAGGGGAACATGCCACTGGCATCATACTGGAAACTTGGTCTTCTCTCTTCTCTTACCATTATATTGAGCGAATATTTGGTAGACATCAAATGACTGAGTCGAAAGATATTCACTATGTGTGGACATAATATTGGTGGCGTTTTTTCTTTTAAACTTGCCTTGTGAGTGCCTAATATTACTTGCATGCAGTCCACCCCCATCGCTGCCTTGATACTAATGCACTGAGTGTATCTGATCTGATTTCTACTTGTTGTGATTGCGTCGAAAAACTCGCCTTCGCCATGTGAGCACTTATATACTACTCACAAGTTGACGCAAATGTGAAAAGGTATTGAAAAATTGGCAAATAATTTTGCGGTTTTTTCATCTTGAAAAAGTTCATGAATTATACCAAGTAGGTCGTCGTCTCTCTCAAAAAAGTCGGACCAAACGACGAAAAAAAAAAAAGTTAACTGACTTAACCAAGAAATTGTATAGGAAAAAATATGTGATGTTCAGGGCTTCAAATGGGGAAAATGCCCCCTTCTGAATGTATGGTGGGCCAATTCAATTCAATTTCAATTCAATTCAGTTCAATTTATTCAACAGTACACACGATAATAATTTCAGATAACATATTTTAGATTTTAGAGGTGTATTCTGTTAGGGAGTACCGTAGCCCATCTGGCTGTCTTCCTGGTATTCCCTGAGAAACAATAAAGTTCATACCCGGCAGCACGCACACTTCATTATGCAAAATCTTAATCACAAGTATATGTTAAGAACCCTGGACCTGAGGAAAATCGGGTTGGAAGTTTATGAGGGTAACGTTGATAATTCAGAAATTTGGAAAGTTCCAAGTGTCTTTTATTTTTATTTTTATTTTTTTTAAAGTCTTTCAAATGGCGAAACGCACGTTCATTTGTGCGCCCAGCCAGTCCAATGACGTTGACTAACCATTCGATTCCTATTTGGCGAAGAACTTTCCTTTATTCTATTTAATGATGAGATGAGAATGCTACTTTTTATGTCCTTTGACTCTTGCCAATATTGTGCCAATTCTGTTGTTTAGCAAATTGTGAATTGTAAATATTGTACAATTGCTGCCCATCCGCTTGATCGATACGAGGATCCATGGAGCGCAGGGAACATATCGACCGGGACCGAAGGCCGAGGCAGACGTTCTCCCCGCCCTGCATGTATCCCCACACCGTCCCAGCGGAGAGGGTGGCAACTGTTTTATTACATTCACCCGGTGTAGGATTAAAATAATCAGGCGTTGTCAGCACAGTCTGGGCATTCCGAATAATCACAGTTTACTGTATCGCAATATTGGTCAAGGAAGTTGTCTGTTGTGTTTTTTTTGAATTGTTGGCGAGACAGAGTTTGCATGGATGGGTCAATTCCATTCCATACTCTTGGGAAAGTGTGGATAGGAAGGTCGGCTGAGAATTTTGTTCTTGGTTTTTTCTATATATACCTTGCCCCATTGCCTGGTTACCATGCCCGAAGGATTTTCATATAATTTAAAGTATTTATTAAAACCTTCCGGTAGTTGATTATTGGCCCAGTCATGCATAAATAGAAGGATAGAGAGAGTGTAAACATCATTAAATTTGAGAATTCGGTGGTACTTGAACAATGGGTCAGTATGGGAGGTATGCTTTTTATTACTGATAATACGAATAGCCAATTTTTTGCAACTTAAAAACTCTATTTGTTTGTGGGGCGTGTTCCCAGACATGGATACCATATAGCAAATGGGTGTGAACAAGAGAAAAGTACAGGGATTTGAGGGTACTTAATGGAAGAATTGTTTTTTGCCCTATTTATTGCATAGATGGCAGAAGCCATCTTTGAGCATACCGCCGAAATGTGACTCTTAAAGTTTAAATTTTCGTCAAGATGAATGCCAAGGAATTTAACACTTGTCTTATCTTGGCCATTCCCAATCGGTGCAATGTCAATTTCATTTAGAGCTAATAATCGGTTTGTAATGCCGTATGAATCGCTATTTGGGTGAAGTAACATGTAGTTGGTTTTCCTCTCATTCAATATTAGTTTATTTACGGAGCACCATTCACTAAGTTTTCGCAACTCAGTGTTGGCATTTTCAAAGAAGGTATCAAGGTTATCATTTGAAGCATGTGCTGTTGTGTCATCGGCAAATGATAAAATGTTTAGAACAGTGGAATTGCTTAAATCATTAATGTATATCAAAAATAGGAAGGGACCGCGAACAGAGCCTTGCGGCACCCCCACTGGTATATCTTCAACATCAGAAGTTATATCAAGGTATTGGGCATACTGTTTTCTGTCTGTTAAGTAATCTTTGAACCAGTTAAGAGCTATTCCACGAATGCCATAATGTTCTAATTTTTTTAGAAGAATGAGGTGATCAATGGTATCAAAGGCTTTAGAGAAATCGAGAAAAATTGATATAGTACAATCTTTGGTCGGTTTGTCATTCATATGGGCGACATCATTGATGAGGTGAAGAACTGGGTGTACAGTGGAGTGTCTCTTCCTAAAACCAAATTGGTACTGATAAAATACATTTTGGGTTTCTAAATAGCTCGAAAGGCGACTCTGCATAAGTTTTTCTAAGATCTTTGAGAAGGCAGGTAGGATACTGATGGGTCTGTAGTTATTGAAAGATTGTTTATCTGCAGATTTATAAACAGGGGTGACCTTGGCTATCTTCATTTTTGTGGGGACGATGCCAGAATTGAATGATAAGTTAATAATGTGGGTTAGAGGCATAACAATTTCCGTGATGATTTCTTTTAATAACTTACTAGAGACATCAATATAATCTTTACTCTTTTTGATGTGCATTTTCTGTACACACTGCAATATTTCAGCCTCGCATGTGGGGGAAAACAAAAAAAGAGTCACTGGAACTTGTTTTTAGGTAATCGGAAAAATGTTGGCAGGATGGAGTGGCATCGTTTTGTAGCTTCATACCAACATTAACAAAAAAGGAATTAAATTTGTCGGCTATTGTTTTGGGATCAGTGAATTCAACCCCACTTTCGACAAACGAGGATGGTAGACCAATAGTCCCCCTTGATTTGTTAATTGCTTTCTTCAAGAGTTCCCATGATTTCTTCAGGTTATCATTCAAGGCAACTGTATAATAATCTTCTTTACATTTACGTTTTAGGCGATTAAATAATATACAGTGAGCTTTATATCGTTCTGTGTTAATAGGGTTTGGAGATCTGAGTTTTTAGCATATAGATTTTTTTTAGTCAGTGATGATTGTAAGAGGCCATAGGTCATCCATGGTTCCCGCTTGACGTGTTTCTTTGGGACTTTTACTATCTTCAGGGTGAACGCTTGGTTAAATGCCCTCTGGGAGGTATTAAGAAAGTTGTTGCATGCGTTATTGGAACATGTTGCGTTCAAAACATCTGAAAAGTCACTTTCCGATAGTAAAGCTCGATTTTCCGCAATATCAGTAATAATAATTCCAGAAGTATAATTATTTGGGTTATTGGAAATGATGTGTTCGATTATGGTCGCTGTCGAGTCGGTTACTCTTGTTGGTTTAGTAATGGTTGGCATGAAGCCATAGCTGAATATCGTATCAACATACAAATTTGTTTTGGGATGGCGATTGAAGCCAAGCAGGTCAATGTTGAAATCTCCCATAAGGTACGCTACTTTGTTTTCGTTATTGATTTTTTCAACAAGCCGAAACAGGCTCATCAAAAACTCATCTAAGTCTGCTCGCGGGGCAGTGTTAGGTCTATATATAATACCTAGAATACATTTGTGCTTAGATGTTATTTCAACAAAGATGGACTCAAATACATGGGGAATAAAAATTGAGAGATCGTCGCATATTTTATAGCTAAGGTCGTCCTTAATAAATAGTCTAACTGCACCCCTTCCATCATCGTTGTCTGGTCGTGTCCGTTTCATAAGCGAGTGGTTACCTTCTAGCTCATATGAGATGTTATCTTTGATGCTAAATAGCTCCGTAAGACCAATGACATCTAGAAGGTTTCATGTCGGTTGCAAGTCACATATTAAATTTTGCAGTTGGTCCCAGTTAGCATTCAAACTGCGACACTTGATATTAAACATTGAAAACAATTTGGAGTTTGCCGCAGATAGATTGGAGATTTGTTGAGGGGAATAATAATTGCACGTGTGATTGTCAACGTTAAAAGGTGAGACCGCAGTGTTGTCTGAATCCATAGTGAGCGTTTCATTAAATAGATTTATAAGGTCTCGCAGAACTAAATATTTAGTTTAGAGTGATCTTCCTTGAAATGTTGCACTCGGATATTGCATCATAGTCTAAAATAAGACACCTAGAAAAAAACTTATTGCTTGAGAAAACTGTTAAAGCATTTTATTAGGTTTTTACAACAATACTGAATATTTCACAAGAAAAAGGAGATTTTCTAAGTATTTTCTGGGTCTTTAAAATTCAGTTAAATATTTGTGTATTTTTGTTGGGAATTCCCAGAAAAAACTAAGTTCAAGGACGGTACTTCAATTCCTGGTGGATTTTCTCTCTTATTTGTTGCATGACCCATGTTTTCTGGCCAGAGAAAGTTGTGTGAAGGTCTGTACTTTATGTAGGTATTTAAATATTTAATTTAAAGTGATGCGATCATATTTTTTTCCACATAAGTGTTATAATGGTCGCCTATGGGAAAATATTTAGTTCTGTGAGACCTATAGGAATGCTGTTTTTCTGCATTTCCTTGGTGATTGTTGCTAACAGAATGAAGATGCACGTGCATTATTGTCTATTTTCAAGAATGGCATCATTTTTTGACAAGCTCAAAGAAAGAATTATGTTTAGATCTTCAAGGGATGGGGGTGGACATGCTTGTTTGTTGTGGAGGGGGGCAAAAAATAGCCGAGGATATGGCTTAATAAGAGTAACATGGGGAGATTCTAATAATTCACTGGAATATGTACACAGAACCATGTACATGGCTGTCAATGCACTGATGAAGGATGAAATGCCACATTTTGGTGCAAATGGACAGCAGCTAGATGTTAGCCACTTGTGTCATCAGAAGCTTTGTGTTGAGCCTGGGCACCTAGTTTTGGAGAGCCATTCTACCAATGAATACAGGAAATTGTGTCTCCAAAATGGTATTTGTTCGAATGAACATACCCCTGCATGTATTTTATAGGTTATTACATACATTTATAAATAATTATTAATAGATGGCCAATTTCAGCAGCTAGGGCTATAGCTTCAGAAAAAGTGTGAATTCTATGGCAAATTTCATGGCCGATTGACTATCCATTTGAAAAAAAAGTATTCAGACTGGCAAAATTAATCCAGGCTACTCATTTAGTTCAGTTAATACTTGTTAAACTATTTCATTTTGTTTTAAAGTGTCACACTATGTTCCAAGTGGACAGGATAGAAAGAGTGTGTGGGGGGGGGGGGGGGGGGGGGGGTGGCGGCGGCAGGCAAGCAAGTGCAAGAATGAAATCTTACCAGAAAATTATTGCTCGTGATATCTGTGGCGATCTTTCTTATTTTTTTACTTTTGCTATGGCCCTTTGAGCTTTGGCTTCTTCCTTGTCCAAGGCTTTTCTGTAAATTTCATCTTCTTGGTGTTCTTCATATAATTTATACATTTTTGTGCGTTTTTCACATCGCTGAAGTTTGAATTCTATTGATTTCTGTCTCTTTTTATCTGAATCATTTTTGCTCTGCAACTGCTTCAGCTGTTTTGCTGCTTGAGAACCAGATGCCACTGGGCACTCACACTTTTTACAAAGTTTCACAATAGATTCTCCTGGGCCATTGTTCACTGAATGTATAGCACTGTGGGCTCTTCCCGGAAAGTTCCTAGCAAAGGTGATATTACGTGCCAAAGACCTCCGTAGACAACGATTCACTGCCTCAACTTTTTGGGTATTGCTATGAAGTTTGGTCTTCAGTATATTGCACCTGGACAGTCGTATATTAGCACATTTTCGTAACCTTTGACTTGCCATTGGTGATAGAGGAATTTTAAATGAATTTGACAAATATGCACTCTTGGAAAGCCAAGTTTTCTTGATAGAACAAACATATGAATATCGCTTGCACAATTTATGATTTCCTTGGTAACAATCGACAATTGCATCTACAGCATATGACATGGCATTTATAACTTTATTTATGTTTCCAAAATGTTTCTTGTGACAAGCTGACAGTTCAGCTGTGCATCTGGCTGCTATATCCAATGCAAAGCGGTTACAGTGTGTTTGTCTTTCAGTCTTTGTCTTCCCAGGCATTATTGCAACAATACTCTTGTCATTCTTTATTTTCTTTCTGTGATTTGCAGATAAGTGCCTTGTATCCAGTAAATGTTCAGGACGTATTGAACTCCTTTTATTCTTGTAAATGTTCTCAGCTGCTTTAAAGGCTTTAGAATCAGAATCAGTTGTCATGTACTGGACCTCCAAGTCATCTGATTTTAGTTGTTCTAGGCAAGAAGTATTCCATGCCTTTTCATTGCCAATACTTTCTTTCATATTCAATGTTACTGTGCACTCTGGGTTTTCCGGCCCACAGGGCTGTTGGTTAATGTGTTTTCCTCTCCTGGAACATAGTTTATTCTTATTACAAACTGAAATCACTTGTTTTTTGCTGGTAACATTCTCTGCATGAATATAAGTACACTGAGTAGCAGGTTGGAATGGTGTTTTCCCTATACCTGAATACAGTGGATTATTGTACACTGCATCACATTCAACACTTATAATATTTCGCTTCACACTTCTCAAAGTGTTGATTTCTTTGAGTTCTTCACGTCTGGTCTTCATTTCATTCTCATTAGTTTTCTCTATTTGTGAACATACCACATTCCCTGTCTTCTGCATCCCTTTTTCAGAAGGGGCAGGTGAATTTAGTGTCATGCACAACCTGCGGAAACTTGCATTACCTATACTAGTCTGTGAGAGCCCCACTTGAAGTGCTCTGTTTGTGCATGCTGATCTGCGACCCTGTTTTGGGCTGGAAATTTCCTCATATAAAGAGAATCGAGTAGAAACATAGGAGCAGGTATTGCAGATGACTCGCTCCCTCCAAACAAGTCCACGCCTCTCCTCCCCATTCGGATCAAAAGATAGGTATCCATCACATTCTGGATTAAGTTGCCTGTGTTTTTTGAAAACAGTATTCCACATCTCTGCCATTTTACCCACATGTACCAGTCTGTAACTATCTTCTTCAGGCCTGAAATTTGAAGAAAATTGCTCAGATATGAATGAATGAATGAATGAATGAATGAATGAATGAATGAATGAATGAATGAATGAATGAATGAAATGAACTGAAATGAAATGAAATGAATGAATGAAATGAACTGAAATGAAATGAAATGAATTGGATGGATGAGTGAGTGGATGGATGGATAGATGGATGGATGAAAGAATGAGTTATGTTTCTTTCTGAGCAATTTTTTCCAAATTTGTATCTTTATACTAACTAACAATAATCAGGTGGATTTGTAGGCAGGCTGGCTGGCTGGCTGGCTGGCTGGCTGGCAGGCAGGCAGGCAGGCAGGCAGGCAGGCAGGCACGTTGGATGCCTACCCATCTCCGTCCGTCCGTCCGTCCGTCCATCCGTCCGTCCATCCGTCCGTCCGTCCGTCCGTCCGTCCGTCCATCCATCCGTCCATCTGCCTGCCCGCTCGCTCGCTCGCCCGCCCGCCCGCCCGCCCGCCCGACCGGAACCACACGCACGCCCGCCTGCCTGCCTGCCTGCCTGCCTGCAGGCAGGCAGGCAGGCAGGCATGTATGTTTGTATGTCTTGATAACTGTCCATATGATTATTTACCATTTTTCATCTATTTTCTCATTGCAGATGTCGAGCTCAGATTTTAATCTTGACAATGGGCGTAAGAGTTTGAAGCTCTTTCCAGGCTCTTCTATTGCTGCTGTCACTGGAAGTGGACTTGAAGTAACCTTATCATGCTTTTCTTGTGTGAGTCTTACATATTTACTACATTTTCAGGTTCTGCACTTGTAGTAGCCACACACTTGGAAATATTGCAAGGCGGATGATTTTTCTGAAATGCAAATTTTCTCAGATGTGTCCTGCGATTAAATTTTAATTTTCTTGCACTCATTTCGAGAAAGAATTGAAAAAATATGCTTAATAAATTCTAAAAATCAGGTAGACTTCTCAGGAATTGTATCACTCAAGAACTGTTACACATGATAGTTGTGTTTCAAGTGTGATTTGGTAGCTTGAACTCAGCATGTGATTTTCTGTGAAACATCCTCACATCTGTTGGGACATTAATCACCAACCCATCGGGTGGTATACCTTTCTATTTTAGTAAATAGATAAAGTATACATGAATTATGATATTTGGAAGGTTTTTAGATTAAAATTGTACTTTTGAACAGCTTTTTTGTGAATGATACCTGTGTAAATATTCTCTCTCGGACATAAATTTTCAGCTATTTGACACATAAATCACCAATTTTTTCTCGAATTGAGTTCTTCTATGCCGATATTGGACTTTTATCAGGTAAACTGGCTAAATTCCAGTAAAAAACATCAATTGGTGAACTGCTCTGTCAAATAGATTGGCAGCAGAATCAAGATAAGTAACGAAAGCGGTATACTGAAATTTCCTAATTTTTGGGGCTTTTTTTCACAATTTAACAACTTTTTTAAAAAAGCTATATTTTTAATCTTATTGGATGAATAGAAGCCAAATCTTGTATTTTAGTGTAGAAATGATTGTTTTATCACATAAAACAGGAAAAATGAAATTAGGGCATGGGTGAGAAGTATTATAGGTCTCGCAGAACTAAATATTTAGTTTAGAGTGATCTTCCTTGAAATGTTGCACTCGGATATTGCATCATAGTCTAAAATAAGACACCTAGAAAAAAACTTATTGCTTGAGAAAACTGTTAAAGCATTTTATTAGGTTTTTACAACAATACTGAATATTTCACAAGAAAAAGGAGATTTTCTAAGTATTTTCTGGGTCTTTAAAATTCAGTTAAATATTTGTGTATTTTTGTTGGGAATTCCCAGAAAAAACTAAGTTCAAGGACGGTACTTCAATTCCTGGTGGATTTTCTCTCTTATTTGTTGCATGACCCCATGTTTTCTGGCCAGAGAAAGTTGTGTGAAGGTCTGTACTTTATGTAGGTATTTAAATATTTAATTTAAAGTGATGCGATCATATTTTTTTCCACATAAGTGTTATAATGGTCGCCTATGGGAAAATATTTAGTTCTGTGAGACCTATAGGAATGCTCTTTTTCTGCATTTCCTTGGTGATTGTTGCTAACAGAATGAAGATGCACGTGCATTATTGTCTATTTTCAAGAATGGCATCATTTTTTGACAAGCTCAAAGAAAGAATTATGTTTAGATCTTCAAGGGATGGGGGTGGACATGCTTGTTTGTTGTGGAGGGGGGCAAAAAATAGCCGAGGATATGGCTTAATAAGAGTAACATGGGGAGATTCTAATAATTCACTGGAATATGTACACAGAACCATGTACATGGCTGTCAATGCACTGATGAAGGATGAAATGCCACATTTTGGTGCAAATGGACAGCAGCTAGATGTTAGCCACTTGTGTCATCAGAAGCTTTGTGTTGAGCCTGGGCACCTAGTTTTGGAGAGCCATTCTACCAATGAATACAGGAAATTGTGTCTCCAAAATGGTATTTGTTCGAATGAACATACCCCTGCATGTATTTTATAGGTTATTACATACATTTATAAATAATTATTAATAGATGGCCAATTTCAGCAGCTAGGGCTATAGCTTCAGAAAAAGTGTGAATTCTATGGCAAATTTCATGGCCGATTGACTATCCATTTGAAAAAAAAGTATTCAGACTGGCAAAATTAATCCAGGCTACTCATTTAGTTCAGTTAATACTTGTTAAACTATTTCATTTTGTTTTAAAGTGTCACACTATGTTCCAAGTGGACAGGATAGAAAGAGTGTGGGGGGGGGGGGGGGGGGGGGTGGCGGCGGCAGGCAAGCAAGTGCAAGAATGAAATCTTACCAGAAAATTATTGCTCGTGATATCTGTGGCGATCTTTCTTATTTTTTTACTTTTGCTATGGCCCTTTGAGCTTTGGCTTCTTCCCTGTCCAAGGCTTTTCTGTAAATTTCATCTTCTTGGTGTTCTTCATATAATTTATACATTTTTGTGCGTTTTTCACATCGCTGAAGTTTGAATTCTATTGATTTCTGTCTCTTTTTATCTGAATTATTTTTGCTCTGCAACTGCTTCAGCTGTTTTGCTGCTTGAGAACCAGATGCCACTGGGCACTCACACTTTTTACAGAGTTTCACAATAGATTCTCCTGGGCCATTGTTCACTGAATGTATAGCACTGTGGGCTCTTCCCGGAAAGTTCCTAGCAAAGGTGATATTACGTGCCAAAGACCTCCGTAGACAACGATTCACTGCCTCAACTTTTTGGGTATTGCTATGAAGTTTGGTCTTCAGTATATTGCACCTGGACAGTCGTATATTAGCACATTTTCGTAACCTTTGACTTGCCATTGGTGATAGAGGAATTTTAAATGAATTTGACAAATATGCACTCTTGGAAAGCCAAGTTTTCTTGATAGAACAAACATATGAATATCGCTTGCACAATTTATGATTTCCTTGGTAACAATCGACAATTGCATCTACAGCATATGACATGGCATTTATAACTTTATTTATGTTTCCAAAATGTTTCTTGTGACAAGCTGACAGTTCAGCTGTGCATCTGGCTGCTATATCCAATGCAAAGCGGTTACAGTGTGTTTGTCTTTCAGTCTTTGTCTTCCCAGGCATTATTGCAACAATACTCTTGTCATTCTTTATTTTCTTTCTGTGATTTGCAGATAAGTGCCTTGTATCCAGTAAATGTTCAGGACGTATTGAACTCCTTTTATTCTTGTAAATGTTCTCAGCTGCTTTAAAGGCTTTAGAATCAGAATCAGTTGTCATGTACTGGACCTCCAAGTCATCTGATTTTAGTTGTTCTAGGCAAGAAGTATTCCATGCCTTTTCATTGCCAATACTTTCTTTCATATTCAATGTTACTGTGCACTCTGGGTTTTCCGGCCCACAGGGCTGTTGGTTAATGTGTTTTCCTCTCCTGGAACATAGTTTATTCTTATTACAAACTGAAATCACTTGTTTTTTGCTGGTAACATTCTCTGCATGAATATAAGTACACTGAGTAGCAGGTTGGAATGGTGTTTTCCCTATACCTGAATACAGTGGATTATTGTACACTGCATCACATTCAACACTTATAATATTTCGCTTCACACTTCTCAAAGTGTTGATTTCTTTGAGTTCTTCACGTCTGGTCTTCATTTCATTCTCATTAGTTTTCTCTATTTGTGAACATACCACATTCCCTGTCTTCTGCATCCCTTTTTCAGAAGGGGCAGGTGAATTTAGTGTCATGCACAACCTGCGGAAACTTGCATTACCTATACTAGTCTGTGAGAGCCCCACTTGAAGTGCTCTGTTTGTGCATGCTGATCTGCGACCCTGTTTTGGGCTGGAAATTTCCTCATATAAAGAGAATCGAGTAGAAACATAGGAGCAGGTATTGCAGATGACTCGCTCCCTCCAAACAAGTCCACGCCTCTCCTCCCCATTCGGATCAAAAGATAGGTATCCATCACATTCTGGATTAAGTTGCCTGTGTTTTTTGAAAACAGTATTCCACATCTCTGCCATTTTACCCACATGTACCAGTCTGTAACTATCTTCTTCAGGCCTGAAATTTGAAGAAAATTGCCCAGATATGAATGAATGAATGAATGAATGAATGAATGAATGAATGAATGAATGAATGAATGAATGAATGAATGAATGAAATGAACTGAAATGAAATGAAATGAATGAATGAAATGAACTGAAATGAAATGAAATGAAATGAATTGGATGGATGAGTGAGTGGATGGATGGATAGATGGATGGATGAAAGAATGAGTTATGTTTCTTTCTGAGCAATTTTTTTCCAAATTTGTATCTTTATACTAACTAACAATAATCAGGTGGATTTGTAGGCAGGCTGGCTGGCTGGCTGGCTGGCTGGCTGGCAGGCAGGCAGGCAGGCAGGCAGGCAGGCAGGCAGGCACGTTGGATGCCTACCCATCTCCGTCCGTCCGTCCGTCCGTCCATCCGTCCGTCCATCCGTCCGTCCGCCCTCACGAGAGTACACTTATGAGTTGTGTTTCCAGTAGGCGTCAGACTTGTGGGGATTTTTAGCACTTATGGGGTGCAACTCGGAAGTACACCTTCACAAACGAGTCCAGAAGATATTTCTGAGGTTTTAAAACAAAAAGGTCTCTTGCACCCCACAGTGTTTCGGACACACATTTTCCGTCCGTTCTTGGACGGCCAATCACCGAACGGACAAAGCCTCCCGCTGATCGTCTAAAATTGACAGCCATCCTGAACCAACCAATCAAATCTCTCGATTCTATTACATCCCATAAGTTGGCAGTGTACGCGTTTCTCTTTTTGTCTTGAGAGGGAACCAGTTTTATCATAATGATTTATTTTTCTTAACCGCAGTTTTCATGCCAATCATCTATGGAACTTGGAAGAGTTCGAAACGTAAATTTAAAGTAAGTTACCATTTAAACGAAATATGTTGAATTTTGCGTGTAAAAATCCAGTCTTAACGCCTGAGACGTCCGAGTCTTTCATTTTTCGATACATCCAGATGAAGTTATGCAAGCATGCGTAATTTATTTTGCCTAATTTCGCGGCACTGCAACCTACCTGAATTGTCGAGTGTTGCAGAAGCAGTGAAACCACAGGCTTCAGTGAGAACAAATCAACTCAGTGCTTTCATTATCACGGGGCCGCAACAATAGTTAAATCTAGGGCCCTGGGAATCGAGAATTTTAGTTCGAATCGAATCATGTCAGATATTCGCGAATTGAGATTTTCTACAGGCCTTTTGACTTTTGCTTGCTTCCGTACGGCATCCTTATTTTGAACATGTTGGGTTTTAACTTTTACCCATGGGCTTTGAATAAACAACAGGGTACGATTAGCACCGGGAAATAAATTAAAAACGTGAGCAACTGTTTCTTAGCTTTGGAAAAAAAATCACACTCCTAAATCTTTCACATTAGTAGTTCAGCGATCTGAACGTAGTGGCTACCCATCTACATTTAGATTCCTCCCGAGTACCTTTCAAGTCTGAACCCGTCGAAGCGTCAACCATCGCTTCCATATCGTCCATGTCAGTTATTGTCATTATACGCCTGTATTGGCTATAAAATAATGTTGCGTCCGAGAAAGTCAGCTTAACATAAGCTGCGCCATAAGATTAAAATTTAAAAAAGAACAATTTTATAGTCAGGAGACCGACACCACCCGTGCTTATTTAAGGCCCTGTGATACCTTCTAAATCATCATGGGAAGGCGTAGTCAAGTGTAGTCACTAGTGCAACAATGAGCGATTAGCCCAGTGGCGTCATGCCAACGGTGCACGGGGGGGGGGGGGGGGGGGTTCTCCCCACATATTTTCGGTGAAGGCCTGGGAAGTGCCATTTCCGGCAACATGGGAGGCATTTTTGCCAAATTGTTTAGGCACGCTACGCGCCAAACGATGGTGACGCTCCGCTTAGAAGGTGTTACCGATCCGCTCCCCCCTCCCTCCCAGATTTTTCTCTAGCATGACGCCTCTGGTTCAGCCAATTAATAATGGCCCACTTCACAAGTTCTAGTACTAATATGATCTCACCCCGAGGTTGCTAAGATCGCATGCCCTTGGGTAGGCAGTAATAAGTACCCTTATAAAAAAGTACCATGGTAAATCCCAAAATACCCTGGTAATACCATGGTATTACCATGGTATTACCAGGGTATTTTGTGATTTACCATGGTTTACCATGGTACTTTTTTATAAGGGTAGGAAAGCAGACACTAATGGGCAAGACTAGTGAATGACGAAATCTATAGATGGAGTATGGTTACATTTCATCCTTTGGGGTGAATGAGGGGGGGGGGGGGGTGGTAATACTGGATAATGAAAGTGGATGGATGAAGCAGGAGCTGTAACCAAGGTGGCAATTACCAATAAAGCATGTTTTTAAATGAAGACACTGGAAAACTTAACTTATTTTTATTAATGATAAATTACTTTAAGCCATTATGTTTATCTTGAACACAGTTGATAAATAATAAATCGTTATAAATGAATGATAGAATGACATTCGACTTGTACAAACTACAGGATGTGGCAAGACAAATTTTCACAAATAAAGGAGCAACATAACCCCAGTTAAATTTGGGTTATGTTTCTCCCATATGGGTGATGGGATTATTGGAGAAATTCCACCCTTGGGCTTCAATATCTCCTATATGGGGGAAACACTCTATCAGTACTGTGTAAAGGTGAGTCTTCAACTGAAAGAGATGAGGAGAACTCACCTGAATATAATAAGAATGACCAAATATACATAAGAGATAATAGAGCTAATAGAGGACAGCTACATGTATTCTCGGACACACTGAACATAGGGTGATATCCGCCAATATGGAAGAAATATTCTCCAGCAGGCCTCAACTGAGGGAGGAGTAACCTGTGGGAGAGGATTTCTCCTATATTGATAGAATACGGGCATGCCTATACGCGTCTTTAACTTGTCTTGCTAAGTTTGAACGGAAGGGTTAGTTATATCTGGTATACAATGGATCGCGGTGACAAGTGATATCCCTTATTATTATTTAATATTTATTGATGTTTAAGGTCACATATTTATGCACAATGACTAATCACGACCGTGACAGTTTTACGGGTGGAGGAAGCCGGAGTACCCGGAGAGAACCACCGAGCAACGACGAGCAGCTGCCAGCTCCCCAACACCGTAACTCCGCACTGCAGCACAGGCAGGGTTAGATTGGTTGAAGACATGCGTACCATCGACGTGCAGTACGCCTTAGTACGCGGCGTCATCGTGCCCCCACAGTGATATCCCTTAAATTTCTGCATCACAATGTGAGGGAGAAATTTATGAAAAGGCCCTGTTACCATTTCGGGTTATAACTGAGAAGAAATGTCCTAGATAACATGAAGAAGCTCTAACAGTAAAAATTTCTTGTCTTTGGAGAATGTAAAGATAAATCTGTAAAATTAACCCTTTACCCGAAGTAACGGAAAAATCGGCCAGCTGGCGCTATTCACAAAAATCACCAATTAATTTTCATTATTTTTTTCAGTTTTGTGTCAAAAACGTAGGTTATGACCCTCTTTGGAACGAGCTCGTTTCAACGAGGGTTCATAACCTATGTGTTTGACACAAACAAAAAAAATGAAAAAATAGTTATTCAAGAATTTTGTTGAGGAGTGTCGTCTGCTTTTCATGTTAAGGGTTAAAATGAATACTGTTCCATTTTTATGCTTAAGTTATACAATTTATAGAGCTGACGTTCAAATGTAGTTTCTTGCAAAATGGGTTAAAAACTTAGACAACTGATGAGGCAGGGCCCATCCACCTAACTTTCTAGCCTATTGAATACAAACATTACTACATAATCAGACGACTCACCGCAGTCATATTTATAATTCTCTTCTAATTCAACCCCCTCCACCTTGCACCGTGTCAGAGTAGGTGAAATGTAGCAAAACAAACTGTAACTTATTTTGGTGGGTCCCGTACGGAGCAGAAGTCTCGGTATTTATAGTAAAAGGCCAGCCAATGAAATTGTAGCACCTACATTGGAAAACCCGATTCCAAACTGTAATTGTAAACACGGAGAAAATCTGAAATGGCACTCGCTTCAAACTTGAATAAATCAAAATATATGTTATAAACATTTTGATCAACGATCATATGAAGATAATAGAACCTTGATGCATGGCTAAGATGAAATTCTGTAGAATAATGATATGGGATACAGTAGTTACGTGATAATAAATGCCGAAATGTGAGAGCACGTTTATTTTATACATGTAAGTTGTAACTGAATCTGACCAGAGCAAAATACGAGGCAGAACAAATTGACGGTTTCTTGAGAATTACAACATGTTAAGACGTGGAAGATATAAAATAGTTTTTTTAAACAGGGTAGGGAATTGAGTGATATACGTTGCAGATGATTTTAATTTCGCAACAATGACAAGATGAATACTTGGTTAATGAGTTGCCTAAATCCGTGTAATATTACGAATGGGTAATTACCGAAATGAGAATAAAATATGTGAAGAAGTGATATAAAAAATCAAAGGGGGAAATTTTCCTGATAGATAGTGTTACACAGAATATGAAGGTAATTGTTAAATTGCCTCGTCCTCTGGAAAATGGGGGTTCAGGCTGAGACAGCATAACAATAATAACCCGAAGTTGCATCTGAACAAAGATCGATGCGGAAACAGGCATAGAGGAGGTCGATTATGATCATTACCGGGTAATTTTACTAGGAGTTATCGTTTCCGCATCAATATTCTTTTCGGGCAGCAACTCGGGTTGCACAAAAACATGGACGATATCGAAGCGATGCTTGACTCTTCGCAGTGTCTAGTCTCAATAAATAAAGAATAAAACACAGTTTGGATCAATAAACACAAATGTAAGGAAATATTTGTACTACCAAATGCAGCCAGTGATAAGGGTGAAAGCTTGCCCGTGTTTTGAGTTGCCAATTAAACTTGTTGGGGAATTTTACTACAGATTTGAATGGGAGGAATCTGAACATTGAGGGGTAGCCACACTGCATGTGTGATTTTTCACACCTCTGCAATTTTCCGAGGTGTCACTGTGTTGTGTTATTCATAAAATACCTTTGGACATTTGGAAACAGGTCAATCCCGCCCCAAAGATGATCCATCCCCAGATGATCTGTCGTTTCCTCAACCCAGACGATATGACCCCAGTCATTCCGTCCCCAGACGAGCTGGTCCATGCACAATTCATTAGCTGTGACAACGTATTGATTTTCGGTTTAAAAAATATAGAAAAAAAACCCAGAATGAATGCATGCATGGTGAAGAACTGAACGAATGGGTCACTGATGACATTGAAAGTGTCGTTGGTGATACTGATCCCAAATTCATTTTATGTTTCCATTTCATTTTTAGCTTAACTTGACAAAGTCAAGATAAGCTATTGCCATCACACATGCAGAAGTCTGTGAGTCACTTCACATTTTCCTTTAGCACAGGCTACACTCCCGTAGTTCTTATCTGATTGTCACAAAATTTCATATGCACGTTTGAGGTCATGTTTAGATGAGAACGTCCCCTTTTGGTCGCGATACGTCAAACGTGACAGCTGCCTGAGGTGAAAACCCAAGAAACTTCAGCACAGTCTAC
This sequence comes from Pictodentalium vernedei, assembly GCA_031216915.1. Taxonomy (NCBI): domain Eukaryota; kingdom Metazoa; phylum Mollusca; class Scaphopoda; order Dentaliida; family Dentaliidae; genus Pictodentalium; species Pictodentalium vernedei. The sequence goes on along the minus strand of CM062292.1, from coordinate 363,270,978 downwards.
AGGTCATATTTATGGAGAGATTTCATGGTAACTTGGTGGGATGACTCTGTTTTATATCTAGATGAGAAAGTCCCCTTTTGGTGATGATCTGTTGACTGTGACGGCTGCCCATGCCAAAAACCCAAAACATTTAGCACAGTCTACAGTCTGTATATATGAAGGGATTTCATTGTAACTTGAGAGGATGACTCAGTGTTACTGTGTAATGACTACATGAGGACGTCCCCTTTTGGTTGCGATCGGTCAGCCGTGATGGCTACACAGAGCAAAGCCCGAGAACCTTTAGCACAGTCTTCATGCATAATTTATGAAGGGATTTCATTGTAACTTGATAGGATAACTCGTTATTGAATAATTTCACTGTAACTTGGTAATTTTGGTTGACATACATTAACTGTGAGGGCCACATTAAGCAACCTCTCACTTCTTTAGTACAGTCTGCACGCCAAATTATTTTTTATTGAAAACATAGCATCCAGGGAACTGAAATTAACATATTCCCAATTATCACAATTCTTGTCTTATTTCATAATCCTTTCATAAACATTGAACATTATCCTTTTCATCAAACACAACACACAGTCAAGTTAAGCTACAGTGTCATTGACACTTTCATTATTTTTGTATTTATTTTTTTGGAGGGGGCGGGGGGATGGGGGGATGTGGGTCCACATCACTGGTTATGGTGACTAATTGTTACAGTATCGGGGTAAAATCTAAGAAACCACCCGCAACCATTGAAAAGACTTTTGCTAATCTATTAAACTTGTAAACTTCTTTTTTTTTTTCCAATTTTTTACAAACAAACATCCATACAAAAAAGTCTCTATTCATTGTAATGAGCACAGTAAATTTGTGCCATTGAGATGTCGCCTGAAATGTTTTTGTAGAATGTTTTTGAAAAATGATTTTTTAAAGCCCAATTTATAACTTGTGTGGATTAGTGCAGCAGGTTTGTAAATAGAGGGTCAACCCACAAACAAGTCAGACAAACGGCAATGCCACATCATGATTTTCAATATTGCGGATGTGTGTGAAATCTTCTTCACAACAGGCTGAGTATATATGGTCAGTTACTTGCCTTAATGTTTGAACCAACATCCAACATATACCTCAGTATTATTTATTTATTGGTGTTTAAGGTCACATATTTATGCACAATGGCTAATCATGAACGTGACAGTTTTACGGGTGGAGGAAGCCGGAGTACCCGGAGAGAACTACCAAGCAATGGTGAGCAACTGTCAGCTCCCCAACATACTAACGCCACACAAGTAGGGTTAACATTGGTTGAAGACAAGTGCACCATCGATGTGCAGTACACCTTAGTACACAACACCACCGTGCCCCCATGTGGGCAATGGAGATAAAGTGTCTTGCCCATGGACACAACGCGGTTGCCACAGGTGGGATTCAAACCCAGCCTGCACCTCTACCTACTGAGCCACTGCGCTCCCATATAACTCAGTAAATGCTGTTAATTTGTTTTATACATTATCTTTATCTTATGGGTTTTGTTTATACAATGAGAAAGGTGGACTGTTGGGGCAAAATGTCAAGGTCAGGATGAGTGAGAACACCATTTTTATTTTGAACTACCATGCCCACATATATATTGTGAAAGTATGTGACAAGTTCCGAACATTTATTGTTGTTATTTTGTTGAGTTGAATAAGTATAGATAAGGCCACACAAAGTAGATCTTCTATTTCTCAGGCCATTATTTGTAAAATTTCATGTGGGTGAGCATTTTATTTTTCTTTTATTTTTAGCTCACCTACATCTGTAAGATGTGGTGAGCTATTGTCATAACCTCGGGCGTCAGCGTCGGCGTCCGGCGTGTCCAATATTGTAATATTTAATGTTAAGGTTAATTTCTCAAACATCAGTGGGCTCAGGCCTTTTATATTGCATATGTAGGTTGTAGGGGACTATCAGAACAGTATTTAACCCTGATACTATGACTTTTTTCCAAATTTCACCTGAAATTTTCTGCCAAAAGTTGTTGTAAGAATTTGCGTTTAGGTGTTGTAAGAATTTGCGTTAAAGTCAGCTTTTGTGCAGATTGTGCTGCTTTAACTTCTCATTACTGTTGATTTTCATATTTCAATAACAACTGTAGGTATTATCCCTACTGTATGCAGAAATTTAACGGAAATTTTCTTTCTTTTTCAGTCAAAATTGTCATGTTTTTCTCGGACTTAGTAAATTTTAAGTTGTAAAACTTTGTGTTTAAGTGAGTTGTGTTTCTATGTGTCTTTCCAGGCGATTAATATTCTACACCTGGGTTACTGAACTCCATTACAGTAATATTTAACCCTCATTACATGCATATTTGAGGAATTTGAGGCTGATTTTCTGCCAAAACTTGTTGTAAGAATTAGCATTTAGGTGTTGTAAGAATTTGCGTTAAAGTCAGCTTTTGTGCAGATTGTGGTGCTTTAACTTCTCATTACTGTTGATTTTCATATTTCAATAACAACTGTAGGTATTAACCCGACTGTATGCAGAAATTTAACGGAAATTTTCTTTTTTTTCATTAAAAATTTTCATGTTTTTCTCGGACTTAGTAAATGTTAAGTTCTAAAAGTTTGTGTTAAGATCAGGTGTTAAGGTGAGTTCTCAAAGATCAGTGGGCTCAGGCCTTTGATATTGCATATGTAGGTTGCAGGGGACTATCAGAACAGTATTTAACCCTGATACTACGACTTTTTTCCAAATTTCACCTAAAATTGTCTGCCAAAAGTTGTTGTAAGAATTTGCGTTAAAGTCAGCTTTTGTGCAGATTGTGCTGCTTTAACTTCTCATTACTGTTGATTTTCATATTTCAATAACAACTGTAGGTATTATCCCTACTGTATGCAGAAATTTAACGGAAATTTTCTTTTTTTTCAGTCAAAATTGTCATGTTTTTCTCGGACTTAGTAAATTTTAAGTTGTAAAACTTTGTGTTTAAGTGAGTTGTGTTTCTATGTGTCTTTCCAGGCGATTAATATTCTACACCTGGGTTACTGAACTCCATTACAGTAATATTTAACCCTCATTACATGCATATTTGAGGAATTTGAGGCTGATTTTCTGCCAAAACTTGTTGTAAGAATTAGCATTTAGGTGTTGTAAGAATTTGCGTTAAAGTCAGCTTTTGTGCAGATTGTGGTGCTTTAACTTCTCATTACTGTTGATTTTCATATTTCAATAACAACTGTAGGTATTAACCCGACTGTATGCAGAAATTTAACGGAAATTTTCTTTTTTTTCATTAAAAATTTTCATGTTTTTCTCGGACTTAGTAAATGTTAAGTTCTAAAAGTTTGTGTTAAGATCAGGTGTTAAGGTGAGTTCTCAAAGATCAGTGGGCTCAGGCCTTTGATATTGCATATGTAGGTTGCAGGGGACTATCAGAACAGTATTTAACCCTGATACTACGACTTTTTTCCAAATTTCACCTAAAATTGTCTGCCAAAAGTTGTTGTAAGAATTTGCGTTAAAGTCAGCTTTTGTGCAGATTGTGCTGCTTTAACTTCTCATTACTGTTGATTTTCATATTTCAATAACAACTGTAGGTATTAACCCTACTGTATGCAGAAATTTAACCGGAATTTTTTTTTTTTCAGTCAAAATTTTCATGTTTTTCTCGGACTTACCGGGTAGTAAATTTTAAGTTGTAAAACTTTGTAAACTTTGTATTTAGGTGAGTTGTGTTTCTATGTGTCTTTCCAGGTGATTAATATTCTACACTTGGGTTACTGAACTCCATTGCAGTAATATTTAACCCTCATTACATGCATATTTGAGGAATTTGAGGCTGATTTTCTGCCAAAACTTGTAAGAATTAGCGTTTAGGTGTTGTAAGAATTTGCGTTAAAGTCAGCTTTTGTGCAGATTGTGGTGCCTTCACCACTCATTACTGTTTATTTTCTCATTTCAATAACAACTGTAGGTATTAACCCTACTGTATGCAGAAATTTAACTGATTTCTTTTCTTTTTTTCAGTCACAATGTTCACGTTTTTCTCTGACTTACTCAATTTTAAGTTCTAAAACTTTGTGTTAAGGTGAGGTGTTAAGGTGAGTTCTGTTTCTATGTGTCTTTCCAGGCAATTGATATTGTATGCATGGGTTACTGAACTACATTGCGGTAACGTTGCACCCTTATTACATGCATATTTGAGGAATTTGAGGGGTATTTTGGGGACTTATATTCACTTTCTTCCCAAAAAAATTTTTTTAACTTTTTATTTTTATTTAATACTTTCTCATACTTGTTACTAGTAACATTAAGGCTTATTTTAGTTGTTGATGTGATGTATTTTTTTGTTGGGACTTATAGTCACTTTCTTGAATGAATGTTTTTCTGCATCTCCTTTTTAACCAATGAATGTACTTCAATTACAATTTCAGTGATTTATGAAAGCCTTTTCTAATTCTTATTTATGATTTAATATCTGGCCTCACGATTCATATTCTTAATCATAAACATTTCTAAAAGAAAAAAATGCTTTTATATCCAATGATTCTATGTTGAATTGATATATAATAAGTGCAGAAATATAGACTTTCCAAAGGCATCACATAAACCACATTAATCATTTGATGCCTAGTTAATGATTTATATTAACTAAATATTAAACATGTTACATTGGAACGACATTATCAAGTGCGAATGTAGGTGAGCATTGGGATGTAACATCCCTCTTGTTTATTTCTGCAATTATTTCTCTGCCATCAAAAGTTTGTGTTCTAATGTATGGAAGAAAATGGGTGGTGGTGTATTTTGTCCCTTGAGTGCAACAAGACATTGCAATGCTAATGCTAAAGCATTGCAAAGCCTTCTTGCTCTAAGGAGGCAAAGTTATCAATTTTTTTAACTAGGGTAAAATATCAAACATAAACCTTTTAATAATTATTTTTTAAGTTTACATTGGTTGTAAAAGGATAGCATGCTGGTTGCAGGCCTGGGGTGGAAGAGGGTACAGGAAGGGGTTGCCCCTTCCTGTAGGTGGGGGCCTCCATCAGGAATATTTGGGAAATTGGATGCCTCAAGAGCAAATCTAGGGGCCTCTGAGTCAGCATTTTAAACTTTACCAAAAAATAAATTTGAACAATTTTTTGAGAATGGATTTTTAAATTTCAAGATTTTTTTTCATAGCATATTCATGGCAATTTTGATAAAAACAACCCCAAAATAAAGTTCCACTGGTTTATTTGGGATGATGAAATCTCAAAAGCCATAGTGTCATGAATCAGGCAATTTTGTGTGTGCTTTCATTGAACTGTTGATGAAGAAAATGTTTTTTTATTTTTTTTTTTTTTGGGGGGGGGGGGGGAGTTTAGATGTCCAAACTGGTTACTGGTAGGAAGACACCCCTGAATCCAGCACGGGGGTTAAATGTCAGATGGGGAGCATGGTGGCTCAGTGGTAGACTGTTGGACTTCCTGTATGGGACGACCATCTTGTGTCCTTGGGCAGGCACTTTATCTCGATTACCAACGTGGGGGCACGATGACGCTGTGTACTAATGCGTACTGCATGTCGATGGTGCACATGCCTTCAACCGCTGTAACCCTTCTTGAGTGGAGCTTGAACAGAGTTAGAATGTTGAGGAGCTGACAGCTGCTCGTCAATGCTCGGTGGTTCTGTCCGGGTTGTCTGTCTTCCTCCACCCATAAAACTGTCACAGTCACGATTAGTCATTGTTTATAAGTATGTGACCTTAAACACCAATAAATAAATAAATGTCAGATGAGCTGAATATCGCTCTCCATCATTTTCCAAAATCGAAGGACTGCAAAAATGAGGCAATATTTTGGCATTATTAACACCATACATTTAATGTTGCCAAATGGTACACTTTGTTATAGGTTGCTCTGTAGGAGGAGCTGAAACATGGGGAGCATAAACTGATCGAGTCATAAACATACACATATGCATAACAGAGGGACACACCTAGGACATTAACAACATGTCAGGAAGGTCAAAGAAATCACGCTTCCTTTAATTAGAATATTGCAATATCCAGAATTGCCATAAAAAGTTAGTGAAATCAAAACAATGATGGAGGGGGAGGATTTTGAAATAATGGGCTTAAGTGAGACATAGATAAGGCAGGGCAAGCGTGTTGAAGTTGGGCAAACTTAAGGGGAGAGAAAACCATCTTAATGGCTGTTACATGTACATTAAATTTTTCCTTGTTAACATTATTGGTTGCTGGATGAATGATTCCAAGTTAGCATGTTGTATACATTGTAGTAGGAGCAGGGTATTTTTTTTTTTAAAAAAAAACTTGGTTCGCAGTTTTCATCTTGGTTTCAAAAAGTGATGATAAATAGTGAATATAAGGTGAATATGAAGGAAAAATGGTTAGCATTTGGACATTTTTGTACAGCATTTTGCGATGCAAATCCAGTCATCAAATACCATGAGGAGCTGAATATGTTAGGGTACAGATGTCTGTAACTTACAGGAAATGTCGACCAACATTATGGGTTGCACGATGGATGATTCCTATTAGAATGTTATATAGTAAGAGCTGAATAATGTAGGGTACAGATGTCTGTAACTTATGGGGAATGTTGGCCAACATTATGGGTTGCACGATGAATGATTCCAAGTTAGCATGTTGTATAGTAGGAGCTGAATAACATGGTGTGCAGATGTCTGAAACTTAAGGGGAATGTTGGCCAACATTATGGGGTGCACGATGAATGATTCCAAGTTAGTGCATTTATATTATGAGCTGAATAACGTGGGGTGCAGCTTTCTGTAACTTACGGGGAATGTTGACCAACATTATGGGTTGCACAGTGGATGATTTCAAGTTAGCATATTGTATAGTAGGAGCTGAATAACGTGTGATGTAGATGTCTGTAACTTAAGGGGTATGTCAGCCAGCATTATGGAGTGCACAATGAATGATTCCAAGGTAGCATGTTGTATTATAGTAGGAGCTGAATAATGTGGGGTGCAGATGTCTAACTTACAGGGAATGTCAGCCATAAATGTAGGTTGCAGATTGAATTATTCCAAGTTTGCATATATTATATATTGATATATATCGCATTACTCACATTTTGAAAATAATATTACCGAATAGTACACTTTGTTATAGACTGCACATGTACATACCGTACAGTAAAATATGAGCACATTTAAAACTTTTCTTGATTGTTCCATCTTTACATAGGATGTTAAATGAAAATTCAGGAAATGCAAATTATATTTTACTGGTATAATAGCACCCTGTATCCAATGCCTGTAGTGGATGTCCTCCATTTAAAGTGGGCAATGACTTTAACTGGTTGAGTGCTGGAAGTCCATATGTGGGCTTTACTCTGAAGTTCAGGTACCAGAACTGTCCCAATGGGAGGCTTGAAAGGCTGGCCTTAATCAGCTTCGTACGAACATGAATTGTATGAGCTGCAGTGTGACTAACTGCTTTGAAGTAGACTAGCAGCGAACCGAGAGGGAAATTGTCAACTCTTTCAATAACATGTTATTGATTGAGTTCAGTGGTCAAAGTTATTCAAGGTGGGCTTCTACTGCTGGCTGCAAAATGTAACTGTAACGTGAGGAGGGTGTTTACCACCCATGGTAATTACACTATTTGAGTGTAGGTCTGCAATTGATTGTCTTCATGTAAATCTTCCTTGCAGTACGTGGAGGATGGATTGCAAATAAATTGCTGTTCTGATTTTCCTTAATTTTGTTCAGTTCCACCAGTGAAAATCTTTTAATATTTGGTATACAACATCTCAAGGGGGAGGCAGATTCCATTTTGTTCAAATCGTGTCCCAGTGTTAATTTTAGGGCTCTCTGTTGGAGCCAGAAATTTAATTTAGCAATACGACATAATGAGGAATATTTAAAACTCTTCTTCTTTAGATCCACCACTGACAATTTTAATATTTGGTATACATCTCTTTGGTGGGGAGGGGGATTTAACTTGTTTTAAATTGGGGCTCTTGGTAAATATTTAGGCTTTCTATTGGAGCCCAAATTTCAACTAATATAGTATAAGAAAATTTCTTTAAAAAGCTTCAGATCCGCAAGTCAGACTCCTTTCATCGTATTTGGTATCAACATATCTAGGGTGGCTTAGATTTAAGTTTGTTCAAATCAAGTCACTGTGCTGATATTTGGGCTCCCTGTTGGTGCCCGGATTTAGTGCTGTTTGATGAAAATTCCTCAAAAATCTTCAAGTTTACAAGTGAAAATTTTTCGATATTTTGTGTACATCATTCATAGCTGGTCACAATCAGGTTTGTTCAAATCAATTCTCTGAATTCCTATTTGGGCATCTTGTGAGACCCCAAACTTTAACTTATTATCATAGGGCAATATGAGGAACAGTCTTTAACCATCCTCGTTAGATCAACCATTTTGAATCCTTTGATATTTGGTTAACAATATTCAGGCAGATTCAAGTTTGTTCAAATCCAAGCCCTAGTGTTTTTCCATCAATAATGTCTTTCAAACTGCAGTGGCATAACATCTCTTTGAAGTTTTGTAGTGCATGTCTGCAGTTGGTAGAGTTGGATCCAGTCGGAAAGACCTATGACAATAATCACTGACATGGACACCAGAATGTTGTTATGACTTCTTGCCACTGTAGTGTTGATGAGCCATGACTAGCTGAATGTGACCTAAAATACTTCTTTGATCTAATTTGTTAGGTGACTGATTAAGGGCCCATGTGGCCTCTTGTTGTTTACATGAAAGAATTACCAATGATTTTTTTTTAATTGGAAGGAAGGCAGTAGAGTAAGCTTGTGGGAAACTTGTAATGAGCTCAGCAGTTTTTCAAGCTCACACTGCAAGCATGTGCAGGCTAACACTGATATTGCAAGCCTATTGAACTTTTACAGTCTTGCAATTTCATTTTTTACCATATTTTTATCTTCAGCATTCCCTAAACACAGGCTGACCTCACATTAAAATCACTATAAGCATTGTAATGTTTCTGTGTAATTAGTCTTTTATCTTCATTCATCATAATGTGTCTTTGGATTTTAACAAAAGTGTCTTTAACAGCAAAACTATTTTATCGCCAAGATATGAACTTAGTTATTAATTTGCTGATCAGCACTAATAAATCATAAATAGCAAACTAACAATGCAAGCTAAATATAGAAGCCTGTGGAAACCTTGCCGAGTTAGCTTGCACTAAACTATACATTATACTTGTGTTGTTGTTGTTGTCATATTAGCCTATGCAGCTAAAAGTAATCGTAAACACCAATAAATGAACAAAAGGCTTGGCGAGCATGCATAAGGTAACACTGCGTGCTTGCACAAGCTAACAATTGAGTTTGCAATGTTTCATGTACATTTGAAAGTTAGCTTGTGCAGGCTTATTATCTTAGCATAAACTTGAACATGAAACATTGCAAGCTTATTTTAAGATAACAATTTTGTGAGTCTGTAAGTCTGTTCACATTTTCCTTTAGCACAGGCTACACTCTATAGTTCTCATCCGATCGTCACTTAATTTGATATGCTGGTTTGGAGTCATGTCTAGATGAGAACATCCCCTTTTGGTCACGATTGGTCAACTGTGATGGCTGCCCAAGCCAAAAACCCCAAAACTTTTATCACAGTCTGCAGGTCATATTTAATATGGAGGAATTTCATTGTAACTTTGTAGGAAGACTCCGTTTGATGTCTGGAGGAGACTCGTTTTCAAATAATTTCACTGTAAATTGGTAACTTTCGTTGATATATATTAACTGTGAGGCCACATTAACCCACCCCTCAATTCTTTAGTACAGTCTACACCTCATATTATTTTTATTGTAAACATAGTATACAGTTAACAAAACTTAACATATTCCCTATTATCACAATTCTTTTGTTATTTCATAATCCCTTCATAAACATTGAACATTATCTTTTTCATCAAACATAACACACAGACAAGTGTCATTGACACTTTCATTTGGAGTCTGCGGAAAATTTTATTTTAGTTGAGAACACGATTTTGCCATCTTTTATAGTCGCCAGATGTAAAATATGTGGAACATTTTATGTTTCTTACATTCAGTTATGCCTTCTTTTGAAGGAAATTAATTATTTTTGGATAGAATTATAAAATCTTTGCACAGTGCTAGGTTGTTAGTATTGGCTTCATGCTATAAAAAGGAAATTTTGGTACCATATATATCAACCCATGTAGTAAGAAGGCTTAATAAAGAGTCTCCAAGTCCTGGATTTACAGTGAGACTCACAGAATGAGTTCAGTAAAATATAGTTGGACCGAGCCTCTGGAGAGGTACATGCTTAATTTAACCCATATGTTTCATAAATTTCGCTTTCAACTGGGGACAAGTTGAGTCTATTTATCATTTGATCCCTATTCCAATACAAGATGCTTAACTATTCACTCAAATACAGACAGTGCTGTAAATAAAATAAAAAAAAAACATCTTTTGTAGGCAACTCAGGTTTCTTAAAGTGGTAATCCAGCATGTCATTGAATGATAGGGCTTTACAACTTTTAAGTTTTCATAAGTTTTATCTAGGTTAAAGCATTTTCATAGCTTACTGTAAATTATTTTAAAAAGATTTTTTCATTGTGTGGTCATATATAGTGACAACTGCTGTCATTTACCTTAATAAACACTAATAAATAACAAAATAGTTTTTCTCAAAGTTTCCTGAAGTAAAAAAAACTTAAATTGAAAACTCAGGTAAAGGTAAATTACTTTTTTTAATCTCAATTTTCTCAAATGCACTCACCCACCCAATCACACCAACCCACCCCACCCGAGGACAACCGGGAAGTGAAGGTCATCATGTCTGCTGAGGTAGATTTGTTTTCCTCCACCAGTGAAATAGGACCTGGTAACCAATGCTGCTTGGGTGCAATCCCTCAGTAAATGGGTAACATAAACATAAATGATTCACAAAACTTGTCTTTATACTTATGTCATGGTCCTCTAAAATGGGCAACATGTTGATTAACGATTGTCTAAGCTTGACTTCATCTCCATGTTGTGTCACGATTAGCCATGGTGCATAACTATGTGACGTTAACCACCAACAAACAAATACTTATGTCATGTCATGATGTAGCTCAGATGCTGACATTAAACATCTATATATAAATATTTTTTTCCAAACCCATATTCTCATTCTCCATAGGTATTCATTAATTATAGAGAGTTTGGCATACTAGCTTGACTCTAATGGATTTTGACTGACCAAATAATTACTTTTTGACAATCTAAGGCACAAGAAAATGATTTTCACAAAATCTTATTTACCTGCATTTACAGGGCTACAGGAGTAGGGGTTAAAGAGTTCAAGAATGACGTGAAGTATCCCTAGTGTTTGGAGAACTTTTTCTACTAAACCATTCAGTCAGATCTTTTGATACAGTGGAACTCCTGTTACTGGAATAGCCACTTGGTTACTTTCCTATATTCTACAGATAAATTGGGCATTTATTCAATTATATCTTAAGGGAAGCTGAATAACATGGGGTGCAGATGTCTGTAACTCAAGGGGAATGTCGGCCAACATTATGGGGTGCACAATGAATGATTATTTATTTATTGGTGTTAAGGTCACATATTTCTGCACAATGGCTAATCATAACCATGACGGTTTTACGGGTGGAGGAAGCCGAAGTACCCAGAGAGAACCACCAAGCAACGGCGAGCAACTGTCAGCTCCCCAACATACTAACTCCACACAAGCAGGATTAGCATTGGTTGAAGACAAGTGCACCATCGATGTGCAGTACGCCTTAGCACACAACGCCACCATGCCCTACATGGGCAGTGGGGGTGAAGTGTCTTGCCCAAGGACATAACATGATTGCCGCAGGTGGGATTCGAACTGAGGACCTCTCGGCTTGCAGCCTGCACCTCTGCCTACTGAGCCACCATACCCCCACAATGAATGATTCCAAGTTAGTGTGTTTGTATTATGAGCTGAATAACATGTTGGTGCAGATGTCTGTAACTTTGGGGGATGTTGTCCAACATTATGGGTTGCACAATGAATGATTCCAAGGTAGCATATTGTATAGTAGGAGCTGAATAACGTGGGGTGCAAATGTCTGTGACTTAAGGGGAATGTCGGCCAACATTATGGGGTGCACTATGAATGATTCCAAGTTAGCATGAAGTATTCCCAGTGTTTGGAGAATTTTTCTACTAAACCATTCAGTCAAATCTTTTGGTACAGTGGAACTCTGTTGCTTGAATAGCCACTTGGTTACTTGAATAGCCAACTGGTTACTTTCTTGTATTCTACAGATAAACTGGGCATTTATTCAATTATATATTGCTTGACAGAGCTCTGTGATCTCTGTCAAACAATATATAATACAATGAATGACTGTATTGGACGTACTGAGGCAAAAAGCTCCATAAACAAGGGAAATTTGTTGTTTATCAGAGCAATTTCTCAACATATTGCAGTATTTTTTATTCAGTTAACAGGAATCTGCTCCATAACCTGTAAGCAATTAACAGGTCAAATTTGTACTGAAGGTATGGTAAATGAATTTGTGTTTGTAAATATTATTCAGTTAACAGGGGTATTCAATTAAGAGAGAACCAATTAAGTGGGCTTCATTGTATTTGCTATTTAGCATTGGAAGGTGCACCAAATTACATTTCTTCAAGGCATGCAACTTGACTGGTTTTCAGGATCACCAGAGGAGGGTGTTGGAGTGGTGGTGGAGTCAGAAAATAACGCTTGACCCAATATATTCTCTTTTCAGTCTTCCTTGTCCAATTTTTTTAATAACATTTCCAGAAGAAATCAGCAGAGACATATCATATCAGACCTCACAGGAACAAGCTCACTGACACTTTGGAAGGAGCCCCAAATTTTATTTGTTTCAGGGATGCAACTTAAATGGTATTTGGTTGAGGTCACCAGATGAGGGGTGTTGGGTGGTGGTGAAGTCAGAAAACATGTCACCCTTTAATTCTGTTTTCAGTCAAACTTGGCCTGTTTTTTTTTTTAAGTTTCAAAAAATGTCAGCAAAAAGTATCTCATATTACACCTGACAGAAATGAGCTCATCAGGATTTCCTGCCCTTATTGTATTGTTCTTGATGGGAACCCTGGGAAATGAATCGGTGCTCATTTACTGAGGTGAACAATTATGTTTTACTAGTAGAATAGGTCCTGGTAACCTAAACCGCTGGGATGCAGTCCCTCATTCAGTGGGCAACATGGGCATAAACGATTAGCAAAACATCATTTTATGCTTATGTTGAGTCATCATATAGCCCAGAGATGCTGACACCAATAAATAATTAAATGTATGTGTCTGTTGTACTGAAGTAATTAATGATGGAAAAACTTAAAGACATGCAAATTTTATATGATCATCATAAATCCATTCTGACAATGTAAATGAGGTGGGCATGACTTATCAGATGAGCATTCTGGCCCTGTGGGAGCCTCTTGTTTTTAAATGTGGCTGGCTGCTATTTTTAATTCAGTTTTTTCTCTTCTAAACCTCTACTTATAGTATGGCTAGGTTGGCAGGCATATGCTGTTGTATGGCGTTGACAGCCATAACTCAAGAATGGCTGGATGGATTCTCATGATACTTGGTAATCTGAGTTATTTGGCCAAGTTGGACGGAGCTAATCAAGAATTCCACCTTGATCAAAATTTCTTGGCAGAATTATGCCCCTTAGTTAATGGATTTTCATGAATTTTGAGTTTGTTAGTATGAAAACTCGGAACAAACATTGACCATTGACCAATCTGGCTGATTTTTAGCTCACCGAAGGGAGCTAAACTTATCACTTTCCGTCCGTCGTCCATCCGGCATCGTGGACATTTTTCAAACGACTTATCCTCTGAAACCGCTAGGTCGATTTGCCAGAAACTTGGTATGGATGTTCATTACCATATGTCAATTCATATTGTTCAAATGAAATGGCCACGTCCCTTGGGGGCTCTGTATGGAGCATAACTCTGATATCACCGTATGAATTATAGAAAAATTATTAAAAAATCTTCTCGAGAACCAGTGGGCAGAATCTTTTGATACTTGGTATGTAGCATCTTGGTATGGATCTGATTCAAGTTTATTCAAATCGCCCCCCTGGATTCATATTTGGGCTCACTATAGAAGCCCAAATTCGAACTTAGTGCATTTCAGGCAAATTTCTTAAAAAATCCTCTTCTCCAGATCCAGAAGTCAGAATCTTTTGATATTTGGTATGCAACATTGTGGGGTGGATCTGATTGAAGTTTGTTCAAATCGGCCCCCTGGATTCATATTTGGGCTCAGTATAGAAGCCTGAATTCGAACTTAGTGCATTTCAGGCAAATTTCTTAAAAAATCTTCTTCTCCAGATCCAGCAGGCAGAATGTTTTGATATTTGGTATGCAACATTGTGGGGTGGATCTGATTCAAGTTTGTTCAAATTGACCCCCTGGATTCACATTTGGGCTCATTATAGAAGCCTGAATTCGAACTTAGTGCATTTCAGGCAAATTTCTTAAAAAAAACTTCTTCTCCAGATCCAGCAGGCAGAATCATTTGATATTTGGTATGCAACATTGTGGGGTGGATCTGATTCAAGTTTGTTCAAATTGGCCCCCTGGATTCACATTTGGGCTCAGTATAGAAGCCCAAATTCGAACTTAGTGCATTTCAGGCAAATTTCTTAAAAGATCTTCTTCTCCAGATCCAGCAGGCAGAATGTTTTGATATTTGGTATGCAACATTGTGGGGTGGATCTGATTCAAGTTTGTTCAAATTGACCCCCTTGATTCACATTTGGGCTCATTATAGAAGCCTGAATTCGAACTTAGTGCATTTCAGGCAAATTTCTTAAAAAAAACTTCTTCTCCAGATCCAGCAGGCAGAATCATTTGATATTTGGTATGCAACATTGTGGGGTGGATCTGATTCAAGTTTGTTCAAATTGGCCCCCTGGATTCTCATTTGGGCTCAGTATAGAAGCCCAAATTCGAACTTAGTGCATTTCAGGCAAATTTCTTAAAAAATCTTCTTCTCCAGATCCAGCAGGCAGAATCTTTTGATATTTGGTATGCAACATTGTGGGGTGGATCTGATTCAACTTTGTTCAAATTGGCCCCCTGGATTCATATTTGGGTTCAGTATAGAAGCCTGAATTCGAACTTAGTGCATTTCAGGCAAATTTCTTAAAAAATCTTCTCAAGATCCAGCAGGCAGAATCTTTCGATATTTGGGATGCAACGTTGTGGGGTGGATCTGATTCAAGTTTGTTCAAACCGGCCCCCCTGGATTCATATTTGGGCTCACTATAAAAGCTCGAATTCGAACTTAGTGCATTTCAGACAAATTTCTTAAAAAATCTTCTTCTCCAGATCCAGCAGGCAGAATCTTTTGATATTTGGTATGCAACATTGTGGGGTGGATCTGATTCAAGTTTGTTCAAATCGGCCCCTGGGTTCATATTTGGTCTCAGTATAGGAGCCCAATTTGAACTTAGTGCATTTCAGGCAAATTTCTTTAAAATCTTCTTCTCAAGATCCAGCAGGCAGAATCTTTTGATATTGGGTATGCAGCATGCTTAATGGGGTTCAGATTCAAGTTTGTTCAAGCCAAGTTCCTGGGTTCATATTTGGGCTCACTGTGGTAGCCCGAATTATAACTTAGTTCAAAATGAGGAATTTTCTTTAAAAATCTTCTTCTTCAGATCCAGCAGTCGGAATGGTTTGATATTTGGTATGCAGCATTCTTACGGGGGAGGGTGGGGGGCATTCAAGTTTGTTCAAGCCATGTCTCTAGGTCCATATTTGGGCTCACTGTGGGAGCTTGAATTAGTTTGAAATGAGGAATTTTCTTAAAAAATCTTCTTCTTCAGATCCAGCAGTCGGAATGTTTTGATAAGTGGTGTGTAGCATCCTTGGGGGGAGGTGAGATTCAACTTTATTAAAGCCAAGTCCCTGGGTCCATATTTGGGCTCCCTATGGGAGCCTGAATTATAACTTAGTCAATTTGAGGAATTTTTCTTCAAAAATCTTCTTCAGATTCAGCAGGTGGAATGTTTGGATATTTTGGATATTTGGCATGCAGCATCCTTAGGGGTGAGATTCATGTTTGTTAAAGCCAAGTCCCTGGGTTCATATTTGGGCTCACTGTGGGAGCCCAAATAATAACTTAGTTCAAAATGAGGAATTTTCTTTAAAAGTCTTCTTCTTCAGATCCAGTAGATGAATGCTTTTGATATTTGGTATGCAACATCCTTAGGGGGGTAAGATTCAAGTTTGTTCAAGCCATGGCCCTAGTTCCATAAAATTTATCTCTCATGACTTCATTCCTTTGTAGTGTTGATGAACCACCACTTTGGCTGGTGAGCGATTAAGGCTCCTTGGAGCCTCTTGTTGTTATGAGTTGATCTCAATAATATCTTGATCAAGTTTGGTAACCATTCCTGTCTGATTTTTCCATCCACAGTTAACCTAACTTAATAGATTTGTATGAATATTTAGCTCATTCGTGTGATAACTTGGAACAACGTAGTGAGCAATCTGGATGATTTTTTAAAAAAATGTTTGGCTCCAAAATGAGTTTTGGAGGATTTAGATTGATATTATGCGGAAAATGACCATATGATCCCTCGTCCTGCTCAGATGATATTGTTTGTTCCAAAATGTGTTTTGAAGGATTGGTGGTGGGGGGGGGGGGGGGGGGGGGGGCTTTTAGGTGATTTTTCTGTTCCAAAAAGCATTTTGAAGGATTTAGATTGATTTTATTTTCCTATAAAAAAGTGTCTTTTGTATTCAGTACCCTCTAGGGGTGTGTAACTAAGATTTACTAAGATAGGTTGTATCAAGCGGTTTCATAGGGGAGTTTTACATTTTACATTATCATCAACTGAAGAAGAGGCATGATGCCTGGATTATTTTGTCGCTCCTGAGGGATTCAAGGTTTGAGAGCGTATCCTATGGAGATGGATTGCTTGATGTAGACTCATTCTTGGACCCTGTTTATATTGTGTTCTGTTCAAGATGAGCGAATCAGGCCTCGTGGGGCCTCTTGTTTATATTTTTATATCTAATTTAAAGGGTTCAAAATCTTCATATCAAGCTTGACTTGAAAATGTTTTCATTCATGCCCAAATTGAAGTGCCTGAAAACTGTTCCTCTGTAAATTCCCGAAGAGTGACTTCATGTTGGCTTAGTAGCATGAAATATGTTGTATCAGGCCAGGCTTCTTGCTGGATTTCAAGTTGTTCAGTCAAGTTGGACTAATTGGATCAGTGCATGTTTATTGTTGTACACAAGTTCTGTTTTAGTGGTACAATAGGATGCAGTAACCAAGGCATCTGGTTGTCAGTATAGATATTACCATTGGTGAAGCTTGACTTTATACTGATAGTGTAGCCATAGATGCTGGAAGTTACCTCAAACACTCATAATTAAATTGCAGGTAATATAATAATAACACTTTGGCTGGCCGCTGATTTGTTGCGGTTCTCGGGTGAGGAGGCCTTGGTTACCCCTGTACTCCCAACTGCCTCCCTCTTCCCACCCTTCTTCTCTCCTCCCAACACTCGGAGGCAAACTGCTTGATAACACCCCCTCACCGCATTCATTCATCCCAATCTCTCCGATTAGCATATTAACCCTCTCCGTTGAGTCTCACACTAACCACTCTCCCCCTCATTCTCCCATCCCACTTCCCCATTATACTCCAAGTGAATCTTATTCTTTTAGACTGTTATTTTCGGCATTCTAGTAGAAAGTGTTCTAGGGTCTCCACCACGTCTAAATTACACATCTGGCTCTCCTTTTCACCGTTTTCCCCATTTTCCCCTCAGATTCAGGGACCGCGACCTCAGCTGGAACAACAGTGACCACCCAAAGATGTCATCAAGGTACTTTTCAAAACCAGGCTTCTCTTTATCACCCATGCTACCCAGAGACCTCTTCGATCTGACACCCCCCCCCCCCCCCCGCCAGTTAAAGTTTCCATCCTCCATCACCCTTTCTCTGACGATTTGTTTTACCCTGGTTTGCCCCTATTTCTTGGTCCAATATCTCCAATGAGTAGTTCTCTATTAGCTCCCTCACTTGGACCATCCACCCTGTCTTTATATTTGAGTCCTATATACTCTAGAACATTACTTTACACCATCGGCTGGCGTTGAGATTTATCAAATAATTAAGGTACATGCAACCGAGTTCCAATAAGTGTATCCTGTCCTTGACCCTCATCCACCTAAGCCCCCCCCCCCCCCCCCCCTTGATTGGTTTCTTGTGTCGCGGCATTACTCGAGCCAGTTATCCATCGGCCTGCAGGTTTCCAATCTCTTTACAGCCGTTTGGTTTAGGGGTACCACTTCTGTATCATATATTATTCTGACAGACCCACCATTTCCCAAATTATTTTCCCCACGAAAACCTTATTGAATCTGTTTCTCCCTATAAGTTCCATTTTGTGAAGCATTCACCTCCCCTTAAGAATCAATTTATTTGTGTGGCTTCGGTAGATGCCTCTTCCTGTTATGTTTATATTTACCCCCAAATACTCGTAGTCACCTGTCTCTCCTACACTAAGAAGTTGGCTGCTACCTCCCCCCCCCCCCCCCACACACACACACTCTCCACCTTCGAGTGGGGTCCACTATGCGACCCCGTGATATAAATTTGCTCTTGCTTTCATTAAGTTCGAGTCTCCAGTTGTTCCCATATTTCCCAACTATTGCCAGCATTTTCGATAGTCCCTCTTCGCTTTCTGACACTAGCACCAAATCGTCTGCAAAAAATAGACCTGGGATCTTCAAGTCAACTGCTACCCCATCGTCGCGACGCAGGAGTACCGGTATAATGTAGAACCAATGCCCGTGATCATTCGCCAGTCGGGAGTGATCTAGAAGTGACCGATTGCTGGCAGAATAAACTTTGCTTTTTAATGGTGTATTTCGTGATATTTCACGATATATTTTGAGATTTTGGGGTTTTTCAGTTGGTAGTGCGACCCACCCTAAGGGATTTGCTAATTAGACGTGAGTAATAATAACACTTTGGCCAGCCGCTGATTTGTCGCGGTTCTCGGGCGAGAAGGCCATGGTTACCCCTGTACTCCCAACTGCCTCCCTATTCCCACGCTTCTCCTCTCCCCCCAACACTCGGAAACGAAC
The DNA here is from genome assembly GCA_031216915.1 of Pictodentalium vernedei. Lineage (NCBI taxonomy): Eukaryota > Metazoa > Mollusca > Scaphopoda > Dentaliida > Dentaliidae > Pictodentalium > Pictodentalium vernedei. Next base: position 363,251,864 of record CM062292.1, on the reverse strand, counting down.
TGCTTGATGATATCCCTTGTCCCATTCTTCCCAATCTCTCCGCTTAGCATATTAACCCCCTCCTTTGAGTCTCCCCCTAACCACATGTCCTTCATTCTCCCATCCCACTTCCCCATTATACTCCCAGTGAATCTCATTCTTTTAGACTGATACTTTGGGCATTCTAGAAGAAAGTGTTCCAGGGTCTCCACCATGTCCAAGTTACACATCTGGCACTCCCTTTCACCGTCTTTCCAATTTTTCCCCTCAGCTCCAGGGATCGCGACCTCAGCTTGAACAACAGTGACCCCCAAAGGTGCCATCAAGGTACTCCCTTTCACCATCTTTCCCAATTTTTATCCTCAACTTCGGGGATCGCGACCTCAGCTTGAACAACAGTGACCCCCCCCCCCAAAGGTGCCATCAAGGTACTCTTCAAAACCTGGCTTCTTTTTATCACGCAGGCCATCCAAAGACCTCTTTGATTTGACCCCCTCTCGCCAATTACGGTTACAATCCTCCATGACCCTTTCTCTGGCGATTTTTTTACCCGGGTTTGCCCCAACGTCCAGGTCCGAGATCTCCAATGAGTAGTTCTTTGCTAGCTCCCTCACTTGGACCATCCACCCCGTTTTGATATTTGAGTTGAAAATTCTCAGGAACATTACTTTACACCATCGGCTGTCGGGGAGATTTACTAAATAATTAAGATAACCGAGCTTCAACAGGTCTATCCTGTCCTTGATCCTCATCCACCCAAGCTCACCCCTGATTGCTTCTAGTGCTGCGGCATTACTCGACCCCGTTATCCATCGGCCTGCATCGTTCTGCAGGATTTCCAAGCTCTTTACGGCCGTCTGGTTTAGGGGTACCACTTCCGTACCGTATGTTATACTTGGCAGCCCCACCATTTCCCAAATGGTTTTCCCCACGAAGTGAGTGATGCGATGGAGTAATAAATAACATTTTCTCTCCTTCTTGTGCAATTTTGACATTGTGATGCCTCTAAAGTGAGTCTTGTCGAAGTACAAAGATAAATATTAACTATTCCCTGTGGGAAGTGGAGCACTGTTGGTTCACCGTGGTAAGCAAGCTCTATTTTATTTGTAAAATAGGACCCGGCAACCAACACCTGGGGTGAAAGTCCCCTACCGCGTGCAGCGTTGTAAACGTCAGGTAGTCTTGCCATTATACTTCTTGTGATCATATTTAGAAACAGAAAAAAACACTTAAAAAATATCGATTTGAAGGGTCCTGAGTCGAATTTCGAGTGCAAGCAACAGGAAACTTATTGAGTCCTCCCCCCCCCCCCCCACACCCCCTCACCGCACAGCATTAATGGAAAACCTAATATCATTTAGAAATTAGTCCCTCCCCACCGATGAGGAGAAATCAGGCGCCACCACTGAACATTAGGCAGCTTTCTGCTGGAACTTTCCGTCTTTATCCCTATCATTACGGGAAAAATAGCAGTCATCATTCACAAAAATCCCCATGTCCTGCTGGACGTTTTTTATGCAGGCATGACAATAAATGAATATAAACCGTACACGTATTTTTCATATTATCGAGATTTTGCTTCACTGTGAAGAGATATGGTACATACTGAACCTAAAATAAATAGATAACGCTGATAAAATTCGAAATTATTTGTGGAAATTTTGTTTTATACTCTATTTAGTTTGGAGATATTAATACAGGTTTGCAATGACTGATATGTTTGTTTTCATCACACTGTCAATGGCAACCAACTCGTGACGTCACGTCTGACTTCTCTATAGACTGGAACCCTGCTGCGCACCCCAAACGTGATGGACAAAAACGACCACTGCACCCCACCTCAAAATAGACAGAAATGCCCACAATAACGGCCAGCTAGGGTGCTACCCACAACACCAATTCATACTCTTAACACACCCCACGAGTCAAAATTTGCACAAGTGTATATATACCCGTACGTCCGTCCGTCCGTCCATCCATCCGTCCATCTGCCTGCCCGCTCGCTCGCTCGCTCGCCCGCCCGCCCGCCCGCCCGACCGGAACCACACGCACGCCCGCCTGCCTGCCTGCCTGCCTGCCTGCAGGCAGGCAGGCAGGCAGGCATGTATGTTTGTATGTCTTGATAACTGTCCATATGATTATTTACCATTTTTCATCTATTTTCTCATTGCAGATGTCGAGCTCAGATTTTAATCTTGACAATGGGCGTTAGAGTTTGAAGCTCTTTCCAGGCTCTTCTATTGCTGCTGTCACTGGAAGTGGACTTGAAGTAACCTTATCATGCTTTTCTTGTGTGAGTCTTACATATTTTACTACATTTTCAGGTTCTGCACTTGTAGTAGCCACACACTTGGAAATATTGCAAGGCGGATGATTTTTCTGAAATGCAAATTTTCTCAGATGTGTCCTGCGATTAAATTTTAATTTTCTTGCACTCATTTCGAGAAAGAATTGAAAAAATATGCTTAATAAATTCTAAAAATCAGGTAGACTTCTCAGGAATTGTATCACTCAAGAACTGTTACACATGATAGTTGTGTTTCAAGTGTGATTTGGTAGCTTGAACTCAGCATGTGATTTTCTGTGAAACATCCTCACATCTGTTGGGACATTAATCACCAACCCATCGGGTGGTATACCTTTCTATTTTAGTAAATAGATAAAGTATACATGAATTATGATATTTGGAAGGTTTTTAGATGAAAATTGTACTTTTGAACAGCTTTTTTTGTGAATGATACCTGTGTAAATGTTCTCTCTCGGACATAAATTTTCAGCTATTTGACACATAAATCACCAATTTTTTCTCGAATTGAGTTCTTCTATGCCGATATTGGACTTTTATCAGGTAAACTGGCTAAATTCCAGTAAAAAACATCAATTGGTGAACTGCTCTGTCAAATAGATTGGCAGCAGAATCAAGATAAGTAACGAAAGCGGTATACTGAAATTTCCTAATTTTTGGGGCTTTTTTTCACAATTTAACTACTTTTTTAAAAAAGCTATATTTTTAATCTTATTGGATGAATAGAAGCCAAATCTTGTATTTTAGTGTAGAAATGATTGTTTTATCACATAAAACAGGAAAAATGAAATTAGGGCATGGGTGAGAAGTATTATAGGTCTCGCAGAACTAAATATTTAGTTTAGAGTGATCTTCCTTGAAATGTTGCACTCGGATATTGCATCATAGTCTAAAATAAGACACCTAGAAAAAAACCTTATTGCTTGAGAAAACTGTTAAAGCATTTTATTAGGTTTTTACAACAATACTGAATATTTCACAAGAAAAAGGAGATTTTCTAAGTATTTTCTGGGTCTTTAAAATTCAGTTAAATATTTGTGTATTTTTGTTGGGAATTCCCAGAAAAAACTAAGTTCAAGGACGGTACTTCAATTCCTGGTGGATTTTCTCTCTTATTTGTTGCATGACCCCATGTTTTCTGGCCAGAGAAAGTTGTGTGAAGGTCTGTACTTTATGTAGGTATTTAAATATTTAATTTAAAGTGATGCGATCATATTTTTTTCCACATAAGTGTTATAATGGTCGCCTATGGGAAAATATTTAGTTCTGTGAGACCATAAAATCGTAACAAGCGTTATTCTCAATCTCATCAAATACAATTTCATCAGCCATTGTCCAGTAAATTTGAATTTGGGACAACGTCAAATCCCTTGGATAAATATATCGGGTTGTGCCATCCTAGAGTGCCGTGAAGTGCTGGCAAACACAGTAAGCTGTTGCTACCAGGTATCAAGAAAATATATAAATATAACATGATGAAACAGATACTTATGGATAATTCTGTCCTTTTGCAGCCTCACATCAGGAATAGGACTCTTGGGCGGAAATCAAATCGTCCCATGGTGCTCTAGAGCGCCCACTAAAGCTCCGAGGAACTACAGTGGTTGCCCCAATGACTCAATGGGGTGGCACCTTTCAATGAATTAATAATTAAACCAATCAGTCTATTACATGGTCCCGCTCAACAAATGCAGTCCAAATGACTCCATGGGGTGGCACCTTTCAATGAATTAATAATTAAAGCAATTAAAGCAATCGGTCTATCACATGGTCTCGCTCCACAAATGCAGCTTTATCAGAATTTACTGAGTTGATAGTTACAGGTATGTTTTATTGCTCTCTAAATTTCAGGAGTGATTTTTCACTAGAAAATAAATACACCAAGCGGAACATTTGCTGAATAATACACATTGTTTTGCAAATTTAATGAAATGGAATGAAATCCCACCATGTGAACCCCCAATGGAGCGAACTCATCAAGGTCGCGACAGAGGGAGCTCACACGGCGGGGCCTGTTTGAATGTTTTTTCTAATTATTACATATCCACAGTTTCTTGTTTCACGGAGCGCACGGGCGGTTGTACCAATTTGTTTGGTAAAGTGAAGAGTTGGGTTTCTAATCCGCCAATAAACTATAAAAATCAGCAAACAACAGAATGCGGTCAGCAGTGGCAATCAAATCAAGAGTTAAGTTCAATAACTGACGCAAGGATGGTCTTCTTTTCAGCAGGACTAAATACTGTTGCTGAATAAAGTTGGCACATTTCAGTGAGTACATAGCGACATATGCATTTGTATTCGTACATCTATAGGGGAATAGATTTTTACAATTACTATAAATGAATTTGGGCATCACTTTATCAATTTGGTACTTATACTAAAGCTCCGATCTGTTAAACAAGACCATGTAACAGACCGATATGGTATGTGTACATCTGTGGGAGAGTGGAGTCATCTGTCTACTATAGATGAATTTGGGCATCACTGTCAATTTGGTACTTATACATTTAGTACTTGGGTCGGGAATTAAGGCACATATAAGTAAGTGCATAACTACATATACAATGGGATTTGCACATGTGGGGGTGGGGGAGGGTGGAGTGGAGTTATATAATTACTATAGATGAATTTAGGCGTCACTTTGGCACATATAAGTAAATACATGACTACATATACAATGGCATTTCTACATATGTGTGTGTGTAGGGGGGGGGGGGGTAGAGTGGGGCAAAACAGTTACTATTAATGAATTTAGGCGTTTCTTTGTCCGTTTGGTACTTACACATTTAATATTTTGTCATGGAGTTAAGGCACATATGAGCGAGTTCGATGCCTGCATATACATATGTATGTATTTGTACTCATGTGAGGCCTGTAGTAATGTAATAACTATAAATGAGTTTGGGTCAGGGATTTGAGACACATATGAGTGAGTACATCACCACATATACAATGGTATTTGTACATCTCTGGGGAAGTGGAGTTATGTAATTACTAAAATAAATTTGGGAATTATGTTGATAATTTGATGCTTATACACTTAAAACTTGGGTCAGGAATTTGTGGCACATATGGGTAAATACTTAAATACATATACATTGGGTGAGTACATAGATACATATACATTGGGACAGACAGTGGACAGTTCACACACTTCACTGGCTGTGACAATTCAATGCATATTACAATACCAGCTGCACGTTACTTCTGTTTCCTTATTCAAACAATTATTCCATTGTGTGAGTGTGTGTGTGTGTGGGGGGGGGGGGGGGGGGGGTAGAGTTAGGGTGCATATGAGTTAGTACATCATATTTAAAACTTATGGTATCACTTGACAGTTGGTTTCTTACACATTTAATACTTAGGTGAGGGATTTGAGGCACAAATGGGTAAATACATAAATACATATGCGTTGAGATTGACATCGTACAGTATACACACTGTTCACTGTCCTTAACAATGGATATTCCCAGAGTTATATAATTACTATGCACATGCATACATATATATTGGGACAGACATCAAACAGTATACGCACTGTTCACTGTCCTTAACAATGGTTACTCCCAGGGTTATATAATTACTATGTACATAAATACAGATGGTATAGACATCAAACTGTATACGCTCTGTTCACTGTCAGCGCCAGTTGCTATTCCCAGGGTTATAATGAATTTGGGCATCACTTTGACAGTTTGGTACTTGGGTATTTAACACCTGTGACAGGGATTTAGGGCACTTATTAGTGTGTACATGACTGCAAACACAATGGCACCTATACATCTATACATCTGGAGGGAGCGGAGTCGTGTTATTATTAACACTTTGGCCAACCGCTGATTTGTCGCGGTTCTCGGACGAGAAGGCCATGGTTACCCCTGCACTCCCAACTGCCTCTCTATTCCCACGCTTCTCCTCTCCTCCCAACACTCGGAGACGAACTGCTTGATAATATCGCTTGTCCCATTCTTCCCAATCTCTCCGATTAGCATATTAACCCTCTCCTTTGAGTCTCCCCCTAACCACATGTCCTTCATTCTCCCATCCCACTTCCCCATTATATTCCCACTGAATCTCATTATTTTAGGCTGATACTTTGGGCATTCTAGAAGAAAGTGTTCCAGAGTCTCCACCATGTCCAAGTTACACATCTGGCACTCCCTTTCATCGTCTTTACCAATTTTTTCCCTCAGCTCCAGGGATCGCGACCTCAGCTTGAACAACAGTGACCCCCCAAAGGTGTCATGAAGGTACTCTTCAAAACCTGGCTTCTCTTTATCACGCAGGCCACCCAAAGACCTCTTTGATTTGACCCCCTCTCGCCAATTACGGTTACAATCCTCCATGACCCTTTCTCTGACGATTTTTTTACCCTGGTTTGCCCCAACGTCCAGGTCCGAGATCTCCAATGAGTAGTTCTCTACTAGCTCCCTCACTTGGACCATCCACCCCGTTTTGATATTTGAGATGAAAATTCTCAGGAACATTGCTTTACACCATCGGCTGTCGGGGAGATTTACCAAATAATTAAGATAACCGAGCTTCAACAGGTCTATCCTGTCCTTGATCCTCATCCACCCAAGCTCACCCCGATTGCTTTTAGCGCTGCGGCATGACTCGACCCCGTTATCCATCGGCCTGCATCGTTCTGCAGGATTTCCAAGCTCTTTACGGCCGTCTGGTTTAGGGGTACCACTTCCGTGTAATTACCTTACATGAATTTATGCAACTACACAACGCCACCCGTCACCCCCCACAGATGCACAGACATCACTATATAGACAGACAGTATACACACTGTATACTAGCCATACTAGCTGCACATTTCTTGTGTTATAGTCTACTATATATAAATTTAGGAGTCATCTTAACAATTTAATGCTTTTACATTTAGTACTTGGGTCAGGAATTTAAGGCACATATAAGTAAATGCACGACTAAAAATACAATGATATTTGTACATCCGCTGGGGGGGGGGGGGGGGGGCGGTAGAGCTATATAATTACCACAAATGAATTTAGGCGTCACTTTGATATTCATTTGAGTGAGTCCATGCCTACATATCCATTTGTATTTTTGTATTTGTACATCTGTGGGGGCCTGGGGTTATGTAATAATTATAAATGAATTTAAAATAACTAAAAATGAACTTATACATTTAAAACGTGGGTCAGGGATTTGGGCACATATGGGCGAGTGCATAAATATATATACACTGGGACAGTTTGGTACTTATACAACGTGGGTCGGGAATGTGGGCACATATGGGTGAGTACATAAATACATACACTGTTCACTCTCTGTGATAGTGGATATTGCCATACTAGCTACACATTACTTCTGTTTCCTTGTTCAAATAACAATTATTCCATATATGTGAGGGAATGGAGTTAGGGCACATATGAGAGAGTACATCACCACATATACATTGGCATTTGCACACCTGTGGGGTGGAGTTATGTAACAATTAAAAAAATTGGGGTATTACTCTGATAGCTTGGTACTTTTACGTTTAAAACTTGGGTATTTCATATTGGTATCCGTTCATCTGTGGGGTTATGTAATTACGAAAATGAATTTGGTTATTACTTTGATAGTTTGATACTTATACATTTAAAACTTGTGGCAGGGATTTGGGACACATTTGGGTGAGTACATAAATACATATACACTGCTGCATACAGGAGAAGTAAAAAACTTAAGGGGGTGGAAAGCAATGAGGCCATGGTAGCAAAGGAAGAATACCAACAAGCACGAAATAAAGTAAACAAGATTAAGGACGACAACCGGAGAGTGCGAAATAGCAGTCTTATTAGGACGATAAGAACGACAGGGGGGTCGAGTTCGAGCATATTTTGGAAATGGGTGAACAAACGTAACAAAGGGAATAACCAACAGAGCATTAAAGTAGATGGCAGAGTTACAGAAGAGCGAGATCAAATCGCATTAGAACTAGTCAAGCACTGGGAAAAGGTAAACGATAAGCGATGGGGCATGGGGAACCCACCGGGGTGTCCAAACCAGGTCGAGGAAAATCTCTCGGACTTCGTGTGCAGCGAAATCAAAACTGAGGAGGTGCGAAGGGTGATCTCAAAATTGAGGAATGGAAAAGCGGGAGGGGTGGACGAAATTCCTAACGAGTTTACCAAGAAAGGGGGAGAGGAACTCTTGGAAAGCCTAACTGCCCTATTCAATTTAGCCATAGAAAAACAAGAGGTCCCAAAGGAGTGGAGGAAAAGTAAAGTGACATTTATTCACAAAAGGGGGGAAAAAGACGTCTTGGATAACTATCGAGGGATCTCTGTCAGCAGCAACATTGGAAAAGTCTTTTGTAAGGTCCTGTATGGGAGATTAGAGGAGGTGATTGAGGAGAAGGGTTTTTTGGGAGAAATCCAGAATGGCTTCAGGAAGGGAAGGAGAGTCACAGACCATCTTTTCACGCTATCCCAAATGATAGAATCCGCGAAAGCAAAAAAGAAAAAAGATGTTCATGGCCTTTTTGGATGTTAAAAAGGCATACGATAAAGTATGGAGGGAGAGCGCAAGCTGGAGGCTCTGGGCTTGGGGGGGGGGGGGGGAGTTTGTTAGGATTATGAAAGCATTATATAAAGATGTACAGAGTGAACTTAGCCTGGGTAACATTACAACAAAACGTGTGCCTATGAAGATAGGCCTAAAACAGGGGTGTACCCTTTCGCCAATTCTTTTTGCATTGTACATCAAAGGTTTAGGAGATGAACTCCTGCATAGCGACGAGGTGGTTGCAGTTGGTGACTTGAAGATCCCAGGGCTATTTTTTGCAGACGATATGGTGCTCGTGTCAGAAAGCGAAGAAGGGTTAGAGAAGATGCTGGGAATTGTTGGGAAATATGGGAGCAAATGCAGACTCGAACTTAATGAAAGCAAGAGCAAAGTTATACCCGTGGGCCGCAAAGTGGACCCCACTCGAAGGTGGAGAGTGGGGGAGCTCTGCATTCCGGAAGGTAGCAGTAGACTTCTTAGTTTAGGAGAGACTAGTGACTATGAATACCTGGGGGTAAATATAAACATCACAGGAAGAGGCATCTACCGAAACCACACAAATAAATTGATTCTGAAGGGGAAGCGAATCCTTTACCAAATGAAACTTATAGGGAGAAAGAGTTTCAATAAGGTTTTCGTGGGGAAAACCATTTGGGAAATGGTGGGTCTGCCAAGTATAACATACGGTACGGAAGTTGTACCCCTAAACCAGACAGCTGTTAAGAGCTTGGAAATCCTGCAGAACGATGCAGGCCGATGGATAACAGGCTCGAGTAATGCCGCAGCACTAGACGCAATCAGGGGCGAGCTTGGGTGGATGATGACCAAGGACAGAATAGACCTATTGAAACTCGGTTATCTTAATTATTTGGTAAATCTCCCCGATAGCCGATGGTGTAAAGTAATGTTCCTGAGAACTTTCAACTCAAATATCAAGACGGGGTGGATGGTCCATGTGAGGGAGATAGTAGAAAACTACTCAATGGAGATCTCGGACCTTGACGTTGGGGCAAACCAGGGCAAAAGGATCGTCAGAGAAAGGGTCATGGGGGATTGTAACCGTAATTGGCGAGAGGGGGTCAAATCAAAGAGATCTTTGGGTGGTCTGCGTGATAAAGAGAAGCCTGGTTTTGAAGAGTACCTTGATGGCACCTTTGGGGGGTCACTGTTGTTCAAGCTGAGGTCGCGGTCCCTGGAGCTGAGGGGAAAACTTGGGAAAAACAGTGAAAAGGAGTGCCAGATGTGTAACGTGGGCGTGGTGGAGACCCTGGAACACTTTCTTATAGAATGCCCAAAAATACCAGTCTAAACGAATAAGATTCACGGGGAGTATAATGGAGAAGTGGGATGGGAGAATGAAGGACATGTGGTTAGGGGGCGACTCAAAGGAGAGAGTTAATATACTAATCGGAGAGATTGGGAAGAATGGGGCAAGGGATGTCATCAAGCAGTTCGTCTCCGAGTGTTTGGAGGAGAGAAGAAGCGCGGGAATAGGAGGAGGCAGTTGGTAGAACATGGGTAACCAAGGCCTTCTCATACGAGAACCGCGACAAATCAGCGGCCGGCCGAAGTGTTATTATTATTACTGGGACAGAGAATGAACAGTATACACACTGTTCACTGCCTGTGACAATGGATATTTCCAATCCAGGTGCACATTATTTCTGTTTCCTTGTTCAAACAACAATTATTCCATATATGTGAGGGGGTAGAATTAAGGCACATATGAGTGAGTACATCACCACATATATTGGTATTTGTACACCTATAGGTGGAGTTATGTAATTACTAAAATGAATTTGGGTATTACTTTGATAGCTTGGTACTTATACATTTAAAACTTGGGTATTTGGTATTGGTATTCGTACATCTGTGGGTGAGTGGAGTTATGTAATTACTAAAATACATTTGGGTATTACTTTGTCAGTTTGGTACTTATGCATTTAAAACTTGGGTATTTGGTATTGGTATTCGTACATCTGTGGGGGAGTGGAGTTATGTAATTACTAAAATACATTTGGGTATTACTTTGTCAGTTTGGTACTTATGCATTTAAAACTTGGGTATTTGGTATTGGTATTCGTACATCTGTGGGGGAGTGGAGTTATGTAATTACTAAAATGAATTTGGGTATTACTTTGATAGTTTGGTACTTGTGCATTTAAAACTTGGGGCAAGGATTTAGGGCACAGTTGGGTGAGTATATACATATACACTGGGGCAGAGAGTGAACAGTACACACACAGTTCACTGTCTATGACAATGCATATTACCATACATAGTGTGTAGTCTAGATTCCTACCGTGCCCGGATTGGTACATTCAGTACTGCAATATATGTCTGTGACCTCAAACGAAAACTAAGCAAGGAGCAGTCCCTGTGTCTTCTAACGTATTTGTATTTGCGCAGTGTAGGGATCAGTCTTCAGGTTAGCTTAACTGTGCTGTCAGCCTTGTTTCATCTTTCCGATTCACAAGATCAACCACTTGATAGGTGTGTGGAATTTACGAGACCCAACTTTCTTGGAGGAGGTGCTAGAACCCCACTGACACCAAACTCAATGGCTCCAAAACTAATCGAGTCCGATATGTGGCATCTTACAATTTTGGTAGCATTGTTCCTGGCCCCACTCTTGTTATTGTCCGGGGACATTGAATTAAACCCTGGGCCTGCCTCCGTAAACACTTCTTGTAGCCAAAATTCATTGAAAATCTTCCATATAAACATTCAAAGCCTCAAGCCAAAATTGAACATTATAGAGTATGAATCGTCATCAAATGACATACTAGCCTTCACCGAGACTTGGCTTCAAAGCTGCGACCAAATATCTGATATAATGATTAGTGGCTTCCAGGAACCATTGCGGCGTGACCGCTTATCGAGGGGAGGGGGCGTTGCCATGTACATAAAGGATGGCTTGTGCTTTCGGCGTAGAACCGACCTCGAGGTAAATAACACTGAGTGCCTTTGGGCTGAGGTGTTTACAAATTACAGTAAATCAATACTAGTTGGAGTATTCTACCGACCACCCAATAGTACTTCAGATATCTGGGATAGCATTACAGCTTCTGTTGATAGAGCCAAAGATACTTCAATCTCTGACCTAATCATTACTGGGGATTTTAATGAAAACCAAAATGGTTCCTCCCGAGGACATTTCCGTGAATTAAGCAACTATTTTAATCTGAGGCAGCTTGTGGAAGAACCAACGAGCTTTACTGAGTCATCTGCTACACTGATTGATCTGTTTGCTGTAAGTGATACAGTTCCTGTACTAGAATGTGAAGTTCTAGAGCCCCTTATTCCTGACATGTCTCGATATCATTGCCCAATTTCAATTGAGGTTGAATTTAAAAAAACAACGTCCAAACACTTTAGGAGACGCATTTGGCTGTATCCGGAAGGGGATTACAATGCTTTGAACAACGCCTTCAACAGTGTAGACTGGAATAGCCTGTTCGATAATTCATGTCCAGACACTGTAATCTCTAACTTTACCGAGATCCTACTTAACACGGCATCTAAATTCATCCCCAACAAAGATATAACTTCCAGGCCCAATCAACCCAAATGGATGCATAACCAGATTCGCTTACTGATTAGGCAAAGGACCCGATTATATCGCAGAGCAAAGCGCTCAGGTTTACCGTACGACTGGGATAAATATAAACGTAAACGTAATGAGGTCGTATCAGCAGTTAGGAAGGCCAAAGCCACGTATATTTCAAAAGTTCAATCAACATTGAGTTGCCCAAATACATCATCGTCGGAGTGGTGGAAAACCTTAAAAACATTTATCAGTAGAAATACCCCAGAAATCCCAACTTTAAATCACTTGAATAAACTCTATTCAACCAATCTTGAGAAGGCGGAAGTGTTCAACGGATACTTCTGTTCCATTTCAACATTGGATGACACAAATGCAACTTTACCCGACTCATCTGAACCAGTCCTGCATTCATTTGATAAAATAATTTTAGTAAGCACTGAAGTGTATGAAGCAATGAAGAGTATTAAGATATCGAAGGCGTCCGGCCCTGACCTCATAAGTCCACGGCTCCTGAAGGAATGCAGAAGTTCATTATGTGTACCACTTACGACATTATTTAATATCCTTTTAAAAAACTGTTATTTTCCACAATTATGGAAAAAAGCCAATGTGGTGCCGGTATTAAAAAAGAAACCTTCTAATGCTGTTACCAATTATCGCCCGATATCACTAATTAGCTGTACTGGCAAGTTACTTGAAAAGTGTGTGTTTAAAAGATTATGGCATTTCCTATGCGATAACAATATACTGAGCCAGTTCCAGTCAGGGTTTACCCCAGGTGACTCAACGGTATTACAACTGACAGATCTCTATGATGAATTTTGTCATGCCCTTGACGACGGTAAAGAAGTTAGAGTTGTTTTTTGTGATGTCAGTAAAGCGTTTGATAAGGTATGGCATGTTGGTCTTATTTACAAGCTTGAGAAAATAGGGATATCTGGCGATCTACTTTGTTTTTTAAAATCTTACCTCTCTGACCGGTATCAGCGGGTTGTGGTAGCCTCTGAGGTGTCCTCCTGGAGACAAGTAACGTCTGGTGTTCCACAAGGTTCCATTCTGGGCCCACTCTTATTCCTGATATACATTAACGACATTACGGAAAATTTACTGAGCAGCATTCGTCTATTTGCAGACGATACATCCTTATATCTCATAGTAGAGAATCCTGATCAAGCTGCAGTCTTAATCAATCGTGATTTGGCAACAATCGAAGATTGGGCCAAAACATGGCTGGTTGAGTTCAATGCTCAAAAAACAGAAACTATGCTAATATCCCGTAAAATTAATGTTCCTGGACATCCACCCTTATATCTAAGTGGAACAGGAATTACTGAGGTTACCAGTCATAAGCACTTAGGTGTAATATTGAACAAAAATTGTACGTGGAATGACCATATTGACCACGTTTGCTCTAAAGCTTGGTCACGTATCGATATGCTTAGAGCCCACAAGTTTACTCTTGAACGAAAAGTCCTCGAACGAATATATTTTGCTTTCATTAGACCTCTATTAGAATATGCTGGCTGTGTCTGGGACAACTGCTCAGCAATGCAAACAGCTGACTTGGAGAAAATACAGATAGCGGCAGCAAGAATAGTTACTGGTGCCACTGTGAGCGCCAGTAGAAGCCTCCTCTATACTGAAGTTCAATGGGATACACTACAAGAAAGACGCCGTAAGCACAAGCTTACTCAGTTCTTCAAGATGTATCATGAGCTAACACCTCCATATATCTCTATCAGAGTTCCCCCCATCAGTGCATCCATCAATCAAAGTCACAATCTCCGATCTGCAATTAACCACCGTATTCCCTTCTGCCACACTAACTTATACCAATCCTCATTTATCCCGGATGTTACCAATCAGTGGAACAGATTACCAACCTCGGTAAAAGAAAATTCTTCCCTCACAAATTTTAAAAGGTTCTTAAATAGTGCAAACCAACGACCACCGATATTTTACACTGGTGCTAAATCCCGTGCTGCACAAATCTATCATTGTAGGCTACGCTTGCATTGTAGCGGTATCAATGCCCACCTCTATGACAACCATCTATCGTCATCCCCACTGTGCCAGTGTGGTGACCCAGAGACAACTGAACATTTTCTCCTGTATTGTCCAATACATGATGCTGCACGCGACTCAACAATCAATACATTGCCTTTCACATTTGACCTCTCCACGCTTCTGTTTGGGTCTGAATGGTTGGACAACTCTAAAAATGCGCTTGTATTCGGAATTGTACAGGATTATATCACACTGAGTGGGCGCTTCCAGTGAGTCATTTCCATTTGTAGTTCTTTGGGGAATGATTTATCATCATTTCACATATTCGTTATTCAAACATTTGTGACTGATGTGATGACTTTCCAGCACGGAATATATGTCTTTGGTGTCGACGGTTTGGGAGTCGAGTGTGGCCGCGGCCGTTGTCGGGGCTGGTTGGCTGCTCTCTTCTCGGTGGTGGGTGAGGGGGAGTGGCATTTGTGGTGTGACAGGTGTTGCTCCCCCGCATCCGTTGTTTGGGGGGGAGGGGGGGGGGGCTTGTCGGTCCTGCCGGTGGGCGCGGCTATGCACGTTTCTCAAATTGTGGATAGTACATGCATCTGAAGTGTGAATAATGCAGCCTTATTTGCATTCTGAGCGTTAGTGCCACAGGACGCCAGGCTACGACGGAGCCGTCGTGGGCAATTCGGGCTCCGCGCCTGGGCTGTGTTTCCTCGCGTGCATCGATCTAGGAAGTCTAGGATAAACAAGATGTAGATTTTTTGTGGCTTTTAATAGATTAAATTTGATTGATAGTTTGTAAATGCTAGATGCACGCGCGTTAATGGCGGCTCAGGTGTGGATCCCGGGTGAGTCCGCTTTAATGACACCGCTAGCAGCATATTCTCTGAGGTTGCGTATAATAACTCTCATTTGTCGGGTGTGCGTTGAGCTCAGTTTGGTTGAAACTATATCTCTCTCTCTCTCTCTCTCTCTCTCTCTCTCTCTCTCTCTCTCTCTCTCTCTCTCTCTCTTTCTCTCTTCTCTCTTTTTGTATACCCCCATTTCATGTTTAAACAATATTTTACATAGTGCAAGCAACTACCTGCATTTTTTTTCAGACTTTCTTGGGAGACAGCTTAACATAAGCTTATAGCTTACTGCTGAATCCCACCCATACAACTTGTATATCAACTATGTTGAAATACCTTTATGCATACACCTGTATTACAAGTCTCCATGAACATTATGTAATTATCATTTACCTGTATGTATAATATTATAATTCATGAATAAATATTGTTTAAACTATATTACCATACAAGCTGCACTTTACTTCTGTTTCCTTATTCAAACAACAATTATTCCATGTGTGTGTGTGTGGGAGGGGGGGGGGGGGGGTAGAGTTAGGGCACATATGAGTGAGTACATCACATTCAAGACTTATGGCATCACTTTGACAGTTGGTTTCTTACACATTTAATACTTGGGTCAGGGATTTGAGGCACAATTGGGTAAGTGCATAAATACATATGCATTGGGATAGACACCATGCAGTATAAGCACTGTTCACTGTCGTTAACAATGGATATTCCCAGAGTTATATAACTATGCACATAAATACATATACATTGGGACAGACATAAAACAGTATACGCACTGTTCACTGTCTCTAACAATGGATACTCCCAGTGTTATATAATTGCTGTGTGCATAAGTACATATACATTGGGGCAGACATCAAACAGTATACGCACTGTTCACTGTCTCTAACAATGGATACTCCCAGTGTTATATAATTGCTGTGTACATAAGTACATATACATTAGCATAGACATCAAACCGTATAAGCACTGTTCACTGTCTGCGACAATGGATCTTCCCAGGGTTATAAAATTACTGTGAATGAATTTGGGCATCCCCTTGACAGTTTAGTACTTGGATATTTAACACCTGTAATAGGGATTTAGGGCACTTATGTGTGTGTACATGACTGCAATCACAATGGCACCTATACATCTGTACATCTATACATCTGTACATCTGTGGATCTGTGGGGAAGCGGAGCCATGCAATTACCATAAATGCATTTATAGCATAAATTTGGGCATAACTTTATCAATTTAGTGCTTATACATTTAGTACTTGGGTCAGGAATTTAAGGTACCTATAAGTAAGTACACGACAATATATACAATGATATTTCTACATCCGCTGGGGTGGGGGGGGGGGGCGGACAATGACTATAATTTAATTTAGGCGTCACTTTGGTACTTATACATTTAATACTTGGGTCAGGGATTTAAGGCACATATGAGTGAGCCCATGCCTACATATACATTTGTATTTGTACATGTGTGAAGGCCTGGGGTTATGTAATACCTATAAACGAATTTAAAGTAACTATAAATGTAATTACCAAAATGAATTTGGCTACTACATTGACAGTTTGGTACTTATACATTTAAAACGTGGGTCAGGAATTTGGGCACATATGGGTGAGTACATAAATACATGTACACTGGGACAGTTTGGTACTTATACATTTAAAACGTGGGTCAGGAATCTGGGCACATATGGGTGAGTACATGAATACATATACACTGGGACAGTTTGGTACTTATACATTTAAAACGTGGGTCAGGAATCTGGGCACATATGGGTGAGTACATAAATACATATACACTGGGACAGACAGTGAACAGTATACACACTGGTCACTGTTTGTGACAATGGATATTACCATACTAGCTACACATTACTTCTGTTTCCTTGTTCAAACAACAATTATTCCATATATGTGAGGGGGTGGAGTTAGGGCACATAAGAGTGTATCACCACATATACATTGGTATTTGCACACCTGTGGAGTGGAGTTACGTAACAATTAAATGAATTTGGGTATTACTCTGATAGCTTGGTACTTATACGTTTAGAACTTGGGTATTTCATTGGTATCCATACATCTGTTGGGAAGTGGAGTTATGTAATTACTAAAATGAATTTGGTTGTTACTTTTATAGTTTGGTACTTATACATTTAAAACTTGGGACAGGGATTTGGGGCACATTTGGGTGAGTACATAAATACATATACACTGGGACAGACACTGGACAGTATACACACTGTTCACCACCCGTGACAATGGATATTGCCATATCAGCTGCACATTACTTCTGTTTCCTTATTCAAACAACAATTATTCCATATATGTGAGGGGGTGGAATTAAGGCACATATGAGTGAGTACATCACCACATATACATTGGTATCTGTACACCTGTGGGGTGGAGTTATGTAATTACTAAAATGAATTTGGGTATTACTTTGATAGCTTGGTACGTATACATTTGAAACTTGGGTATTTGGTATTGGTATTCGTACATCTGTGGGGGAATGGAGTTATGTAATTACTAAAGTGCATTAGGGTATTACTCCGATAGCTTGGTACTTATACGTTTAAAACTTGGGTATTTGATATTGGTATCCGTACATCTGTGGGGGAGTGGAATTATGTAATTACTAAAAAGAATTTGGGTATTACTTTAACAGTTTGATACTTATACATTTAAAACTTGGGACAGGGATTTGAATTATGTAATTACTAAAATGAATTTGGGTATTACTTTAATAGTTTGTTACTTATACATTTAAAACTTGGGCAGGGATTTGGGGCACATGTGGGCGAGTACATAAATGCATATACACTGGGACAGACAGTGGACAGTAAACACACTGTTCACTGTCCTTGGCGATGGATATTACCATAGTAGCTGCACATTACTTCTGTTTCCTTGTTAGCAACATTTAATCCATATATATATATGTATGTGGGTGGGTGGAGTTATATTACTATTACTAAATTGAATTAGGGCATAACTATGACAGTTTGCTATTTATACAAATACTTGGGGCAGGGATTTGAGGCACATATGGGTAAGTACATAAGTACATATACATTGGGATAATAATAACAATAACACTTTGGCCAGCCGCTGATTTGTCGCGGTTCTCGGACGAGAAGGCCATGGTTACCCCTGTACTCCCAACTGCCTCCCTATTCCCACGCTTCTCCTCTCCTCCCAACACTCGGAGACGAACTGCTTGATAATATCCCTTGTCCCATTCTTCCCAATCTCTCCGATTAGCATATTTACCCTCTCCTTTGAGTCTCTCCCTAACCACATGTCCTTCATTCTCCCATCCCACTTCCCCATTATACACACACGAAACAGTGTACGCGCTGTTCACCATCTGTAGCAGTGGACATTCCAAGAGTTATGTAACTACTGTGTACATAAATACATATACATACATTGGAACAGACAGCAAACAGTATACGCACTGTTCACTGTCCATGACAATGGATATTCCCAGAGTTACACAGCGGATGTGTACATAAATTCATATATATTGGGACAGACATCAAACTGTATACCCACTGTTCACTGCCTGCAACACTGGCTATTCCCTGAATTATATAATTACTGTAAATGAATTTGGGCATCACTTTGACAGTTTGATACTTGGATATTTACCACTTGGACAGGGATTTAGGGCACTTATGAGTGTGTACATGACTGCAAATACAATGGTATTTATACATCTATGAGGAAGTGCCAGTTTGGGACTTAAACATATATCACATGGGTCAGGGATTTAAGGCACATACGAGTGTATACATGACTACATGCACAATGGTATTTGTACAGCTTTGGGAGGAGGGCGGGGGGAGGGGGTTATCTGGGGGTGAAGTTATACAATTACTTTAAATGAGTTAAGGCATAACTTTGTCATTTTAGTAATTATACATACTTGGGTTTGGGATTTAATTAAGGTATATGTGAGTGAATACATGACGACATATACAATGGTATTTGCACATCTGAGGGAGAGTGGAGTTCTGTAATTAAAATTAATGAATTTGGGAACTTATGGGTGTATTCATGAGAGCATATACAATGGTATTTATACATCTATGGGGGGTAGAGTTGTGTAATTACTATAAGTGAATTTAAATATAACTTGTCAGGTTTGTAACTTTAACATTTCATGCTTGGATCAGGGATTTAAGGCACATACGAGTGAACACATGACTTCATGTAGAATGGTATTTGTACAGCTGTGGGGGTAGGGGGGGGGGGGTTATACAATTACTCTAAATGAATTAGGGCATAACTTTGTCATTTTAGTACTTATACATTTAATACTTGGGTCATGGATTTAAGGCATATATGAGTGAGTACATGGCTACATATACAATGGTATTTGTACATCTGGGGGTGGGGGGGTGGAGTTCTGTAATGACTATCAATGAATTTGGGCATCACTTGTGTGTTTGGTGTTTGGACATTTATTACCTGGGTCAGGGATTTAAGGTGATTTGGGTGACATCAACGTACACACATCGGTGTTTGTATCTGTTGTATACCTGTTGTGGAGTGAAGTCATATTTCCACTAAATATGTACATATATGTTCATGAATATATATGTATTATGTGCGTTCTATATATTCTTTCCATCTGCCTGTTGATGCCTCCCTGGTTTCTAATACCACTCTCACACCAACGACTGTTATTCTTGTTTTCAGTCCTTTCGTGGTCCTTAAGGCATATGCTAGGTTGGAGAGTCTCCCCCTCTCCCGTTTTAAGGATGGGGGGTAAATCAGTTCTTACTGACTTCCGTGTTCCAGCTAAAACAGTTGCAGCTTTAAGAATAGACTGTTTGTCTCTATCATTACCAAGTCTTACTATAATACACTTAGGTGGGGGAGGAGACTGTGACAATCCTGTCACAGATCTAGGGAGCCTATGAATGTTTAAACAACGGTCGATGATTCCTGAGGCAGGTTCTGATTCAAATTTCAGATCATTAACCAAGAAATCTTTAACGCTATTGTATGGATCTTCTTGTTGTAAATCGGGATATAGGAGAACATTATATTTTCTGTCATGTATTTCAACCATGAGTCGTTTTTTCTCCAGCTCGCACCGCTGTGCCTGTATCTTCCTCTCTAGGTCAGTTATGATGCTGCCCTCTATTTCTTCTACCCTCTCAGCGTTGTATTCGACTGAACGAGTAAGATCAGTGTGGTCACTCTTCATCTTTTTCACTTCATTCCGTATTTCGGTAATTTCTTGACCTATCTCGGTCATTTGTATCCTCATACCACCTATCTCCTTTTTTAACACATCAAAGCTGTTCACATGCTCTGAAAATTTAGTGTTAAGGTCAAGTATCAGTTTTTTTAAATCATTATTCGAAACAGTCTCCGAAGGATTCCTTGGATGGTCTCTCCCAATCATCTCAAAAGACACAAATCAGAAGTTTTAGAACGAGAATAGGCTACTCCAAAACCACTACCCACTTCAATCAGAAGATAGAGAGGTCCACGTAAACACAATACAATCATCGACTGATGTAGCACAAAATCCATTCTCTGTTTATGGAGTCACATGTGTATTAAAGGCCTAAATTAATACTATCTGAGGCGTTAAAAAGACTGCAACTTCCAACAGCTATCTGCCATCCGCCATGATCATCTTCAGCTTTAAGGTTTGTGTTATATGAGGCAGCAACAATCAATGAGATTTTTGAGAGGAAAACTGAATATTTTTATGTTGCTATGATATTTTGTGACAGATTAGGGGCCTGCTATATGAATATGGCACCATTCAGGGAAAAGAGCCCACGGCATTAGGCAATGGCTTGCCCTGTAGGCAAACTGGAAGGTTGGAAGTTCATCTGTTCGATCGAGCTCAATGAATGAGAAATTGCTGCTCTGTCTATTAATTATCTCCCCTAGTTTGCAAAATTGCAGAGCTTGAGTCTCTTGACTGAGCAAACATAATTTATGTTCTGGGAAGCAATCGCAGCATTCCCGTCCTGGGACGGATTAAGTAATCACTTGTACAAGTACAGACTACTTATCCACCCGAGAAATAGCCTCTACGATCGTCGCCTTCATTATAGTACTCTCGAGTACAATATTGAGAAAAGTCACAAGTCTGCAGAGTCTGTTGAATATACGATTCAAAAGAGATAGGCTACGGCGAGTGGGATGAGATGTTGTCGAACACACATACTTTTCTATCTTGTACTAAAGCCACATAAATGCTTTCTTTCTCTTAGTAATACTGAGGGGAACATGCTACTGTCATCATATTGGAAACTCGGACTTTTCTCTTCTCTTACCATTATATTGAGCGAACATTTGGTAGACATTAAATGACTGAGTCGAAAGATATTCACTATGTCTGGACATAATATTGGTGACTTTTTTTCTTTTAAACTTTACTTGTGAGTGCCCAATATTACTTGCCTGCAGTCCATCGCCATCGCTGCTTTGACACTAATGCACTGAGTGTATCTCATCTGATATCTACTTGTTGTGATAGCGTCGAAAAACTCGTCTTCGCCATGTGAGCAATTATATACTACTCACAAGTTGACGCAAATGTGAAAAGGTATTGAAAAATTGGCAAATAAATTTGGAGTTTTTTCATCTTGAAAAATTTCATGAATTTCACCATGTAGGTCGTCGTCTCTCTCAAAAAAAGTCGCACCAAACGATGAAAAAAAAGAAGTTAGCTGACTTAACCAATAAATTGTATAGAAAAAATATATGATGTTCAGGGCTTCAAATGGGGGAAATGCCTCCTTCTGAACTTATGGTGGCGCATTAAGCTTTAAGGTTTGTGTTATATGAGGCAGCAACAATCAATGAGATTTTGGAGCGGAAAACTGAATATCTTTATGTTGCTATGATATTTTGTGACAGATTAGAGGCCTGCTATATGCATGTGACACCATTCAGGGAAATGAGCCAACGGCCTTAGGCAATGGCTTGCCCCGTAGACAAACTGGAAGGTTGGCAGTTCATCTGTTCGATCCAGCTCAATGAATGAGAAATTGCTGCTCTGTGTATTAATTATCTCCCCTAGTTTGCAAAATTGCAGTGCTTGTGTCTATTGACTGAGCAAACATAATTTATGTTCTGGGAAGCAATCACAGCATTCCGGTCCTTGGAGGGATTAAGTAATCACTTGTACAAGTACAGACTACTTATCCTCCCGAGAAACAGCCTCTACGATCGTCGCCCTCATTATAGTACTCTCGAGTACAATATTGGGAAAAGTCACAAGCCTGCGGAGTGTGTTGAATATACGATTTAAAAGGGATAGGCTACGGCGAGTGGGATGAGATGTTGTCGAACACCCATACTTTTCTGTCTTGTAATAAAGACACATAAATGCTTTCTTTGTCTTAGTAATACTGAGGGGAACATGCCACTGGCATCATATTGGAAACTTGGTCTTCTCTCTTCTCTTACAATTATATTGAGCGAACATTTGGGAGACATTAAATGACTGAGTCGAAAGATATTCACTTTGTCTGGACATAGTACTGGTGACTTTTTTTCTTTTAAACTTGCCTTGTGAGTGCCCAATATTACTTGCCTGCAGTCCACCCCCATCGCTGCTTTGATACTAATGCACGTGGTGTATCTTATCTGATTTCTACTTGTTGTGATTGCGTCGAAAAACTCGCCTTCGCCATGTCAGCAATTATATACTACTCACAAGTTGACGCAAATGTGAAAAGGTATTGAAAAATTGGCAAATAATTTTGGTTTTTTTTCATCTTGAAAAATTTCATGAATTACACCATGTAGGTCGTCGTCTCTCTCAAAAACGTCGGACCAAACGATGAAAAAAAAAGTTAGCTGACTTAACCAATAAATTGTATAGGAAAAAATATGTGATGGTCACGGCTTCAAATGGGTGAAATGCCTCCTTCTGAATTTATGGTGGACCATTAAGCTTTAAAGTTTGTGTTATATGAGGCCGCAACAATCAGTGAGATTTTGGAGAGGAAAACTGAATATTTTTATGTTGCTATGATAGTTTGTGACAGATTAGGGGTCTGCTATATGCATGTGACACGATTCACGGAAAAGAGCCGACGGCTTTAGGTAATGGCTTGCCCTGTAGACAAACTGGAAGGTTGGAAGTTCATCGGTTCGATCGAGCGCAATGAATGAGAAATTGCTGCTCTGTCTATTACTTATCTCCCCTAGTTTGCAAAATTGCAGTGATTGAGTCTCTTGACTGAGGAAACATAATTTATGTTCTGGGAAGCAATCGCAGCATTCTGGTCCTTGGACGGAATAAGTAATCACTTGTACAAGTACAGACTCCTTATCCACCCGGGAAACAGCCTCTACGATCGTCGCACCCATTTTAGTACTCTCGAGTACAATATTGGGAAAAGTCACAAGTCTGCAGAGTGTGTTGAATATACGATTTAAAAGGGATTGGCTACGGCGTGTGGGATGAGATGTTGTCGAACACCAATACTTTTCTGTCTTGTACTAAAGCCACATAAATGCTTTCTTTCTCTTAGTAATATTGAGGGAAACATGCCACTGGTATCATATTGGAAACTTGGTCTTCTCTCCTCTCTTACCATTATATTGAGAGAACAATTGGTAGACTTTAGATGACTGAGTCGAAAGATATCCACTATGTCTGGACAAAATATTGGTGACTTTTTTCTTTTAAACTTGACTTGTGAGTGCCCAATATTACTTGCCTGCAGTCCACTCCCATCGCTGCTTTGATACTAATTCACTGAGTGTATCTGATCTGATTTCTACTTGTTTTGATTGCGTCGAAAAACTCGCCTTCGCCATGTCAACAATTATATACTACTCACAAGTTGACGCAAATGTGAAAAGGTATTGAAAAATTGGCGAATAATTATGGGGTTTCTTCATCTTGAAAAACTTCATGAATTACACCCTGTAGGTCGTCTTCTCTCTCAAAAAAGTCGGACCAAACGATAAAAAAGAAAGTTTGCCGACTTAACCAATATAATTGTATAGGAGAAAATATATGATGTTCAGGGCTTCAAATGGGGGAAATGCCTCCTTCTGAATTAATGGTGGCCCATTAAGCTTTAAGGTTTGTGTTATATGAGGCAGCAACAATCAATGAGATTTTGGAGAGGAAAACTGAATATTTTCATGTTGCTATGATATTTTGTGACAGATTAGGGACCTGCTATATGCATGTGACACCATTCAGGGAAAAAAAGCCCACGGCTTTAGGCAATTGCTTGCCCTGCAGACAAACGGGAAGGTTGGAAGTTCATCTGTTCGATCGAGCTCAATGAATGAGAACTTGCTGCTCTGTCTATTAATTATCTCCCCTAGTTTGCAAAATTGCAGTGCTTGAGTCTCTTGACTGAGCAAAGATTATTTATGTTCTGGGAAGCAATCGCAGCATTCCGGTCCTTGGACGGATTAAGTAATCACTTGTACAAGTACAGACTACTTATCCACCCGAGAGACAGCCTCTACGATCGTCGCCATCATTATAGTACTCTCGAGTACAATGTTGGGAAAAGTCACAAGCCTGCAGAGTGTGTTGAATATACGATTTAAAAGGGATAGGCTACGGCGAGCGGGGTGAGATGATGTCGAACACCCATACTTTTCTGTCTTGTAATAAAGACACATAAATGCTTTCTTTGTCTTAGTAATACTGAGGGGAACATGCTACTGGCATCATATTGGAAACTTGGTCTTTTCTCTTCTCTTACCATTATATTGAGCGAACATTTGGTAGACATTAAATGACTGAGTCGAAAGATATTCACTATGTCTGGACATAATATTGGTGGCTTTTTTTCTTTTAAACTAGCCTTGTGAGTGCCCAATATTACTTGCCTGCAGTCCATCGCCATCGCTGCTTTGACTCTAATGCACTGAGTGGACCTCATCTGATTTCTACTTGTTGTGATTGCGTCGAAAAACTCGTCTTCGCCATGTGAGCAATTATATACTACTCACAAGTTGCCGCAAATGTGAAAAGGTATTGAAAAATTGGCAAATAAATTTGGGTTTTTTTCATCCTGAAAAATTTCATTAATTACACCATGTAGGTCGTCGTCTCTCTCAAAAACGTCGGACCAAACGATGAAAAAAAAAGTTAGCTGACTTAACCAATAAATTGTATACGGAAAAATATGTGATGGTCAGGGCTTCAAATGGGTGAAATGCCTCCTTCTGAATTTATGGTGGACCATTAAGCTTTAAGGTTTGTGTTATATGAGGCCGCAACAATCAATGAGATTTTGGAGATGAAAACTGAATATTTTTATGTTGCTATGATAGTTTGTGACAGATTAGGGGCCTGCTATATGCATGTGACACCATTCAGGGAAAAGAGCCGACGGATTTAGGTAACGGCTTGCCCTGTAGACAAACTGGAATGTTGGAAGTTCATCTGTTCGATCGAGCTCAATGAATGAGAAATTGCTGCTCTGTCTATTAATTATCTCCCCTAGTTTCCAAAATTGCAGTGCTTGAGTCTCTTGACTGAGCAAACATAATTTATGTTCTGGGAAGCAATCGCAGCATTCTGGTCCTTGGACGGAATAAGTAATCACTTGTACAAGTACAGACTACTTATCCACCCGAGAAACAGCCTCTACGATCGTCGCCCCCATTATGGTATTCTCGAGTACAATATTGTGAAAAGTCACAAGTCTGCAGAGTGTGTTAAATATACGATTTAAAAGGGATAGGCTACGGCGAGTGGAATGAGACGTTGTCGAACACCCATACTTTTCTGTCTTGTAATAAAGACACATAAATGCTTTCTTTGTCTTAGTAATACTGAGGGGAACATTCCACTGGCATCATATTGGAAACTTGGTCTTCTCTCTTCTCTTACAATTATATTGATCGAACATTTGGTAGACATTAAATGACTGAGTCGAAAGATATTCACTATGTCTGGACACAGTATTGGTGACTTTTTTTCTTTTAAACTTGCCTTGTGAGTGCCCAATATTACTTGCCTGCAGTCCACCCCCATCGCTGCTTTGATACTAATGCACTTAGTGTATCTTATCTGATTTCTACTTGTTTTGATTGCGTCGAAAAACTCGCCTTCGCCATGTGAGCGATTATATACTACTCACAAGTTAACGAAAATGTGGAAAGGTATTGAAAAATTGGCAAATAATTTTGGGGTTTTCTCATCTTGAAAAATTTCATGAATTACACCGTGTAGGTCGTCGTCTCTCTCAAAAACGTCGGACCAAACGGGGAAAAAAAAGTTAGCTGACTTAACCAATACATTGTATAAGAAAACGTATGTGATGGTCAGGGCTTCAAATGGGGGAAATGCCTCCTTCTGAATTTATGGTGGCCCATTAAGCTTTAAGGTTTGTGTTATATGAGGCCGCCACAATCAATGAGATTTTGGAGAGGAAAACTGAATATTTTTATGTTGCTATGATAGTTTGTGACAGATTAGGGGCCTGCTATATGCATGTGACACCATTCAGGGAAAAGAGCCGACGGTTTTAGGTAATGGCTTGCCCTGTAGACAAACTGGAAGGTTGGAAGTTCATCTGTTCGATCGAGCTCAATGAATGAGAAATTGCTGCTCTGTCTATTAATTATCTCCCCTAGTTTGCAAAATTGCAGTGCTTGAGTCTCTTGACTGAGCAAACATAATTTATGTTCTGGGAAGCAATCGCAGCATTCCCGTCCTGGGACGGATTAAGTAATCACTTGTACAAGTACAGACTACTTATCCACCCGAGAAATAGCCTCTACGATCGTCGCCTTCATTATAGTACTCTCGAGTACAATATTGAGAAAAGTCACAAGTCTGCAGAGTCTGTTGAATATACGATTCAAAAGAGATAGGCTACGGCGAGTGGAATGAGATGTTGTCGAACACACATACTTTTCTATCTTGTACTAAAGCCACATAAATGCTTTCTTTCTCTTAGTAATACTGAGGGGAACATGCTACTGTCATCATATTGGAAACTCGGACTTTTCTCTTCTCTTACCATTATATTGAGCGAACATTTGGTAGACATTAAATGACTGAGTCGAAAGATATTCACTATGTCTGGACATAATATTGGTGACTTTTTTTCTTTTAAACTTTACTTGTGAGTGCCCAATATTACTTGCCTGCAGTCCATCGCCATCGCTGCTTTGACACTAATGCACTGAGTGTATCTCATCTGATATCTACTTGTTGTGATAGCGTCGAAAAACTCGTCTTCGCCATGTGAGCAATTATATACTACTCACAAGTTGACGCAAATGTGAAAAGGTATTGAAAAATTGGCAAATAAATTTGGAGTTTTTTCATCTTGAAAAATTTCATGAATTTCACCATGTAGGTCGTCGTCTCTCTCAAAAAATGTCGCACCAAACGATGAAAAAAAAGAAGTTAGCTGACTTAACCAATAAATTGTATAGAAAAAATATATGATGCTCAGGGCTTCAAATGGGGGAAATGCCTCCTTCTGAACTTATGGTGGCGCATTAAGCTTTAAGGTTTGTGTTATATGAGGCAGCAACAATCAATGAGATTTTGGAGCGGAAAACTGAATATCTTTATGTTGCTATGATATTTTGTGACAGATTAGAGGCCTGCTATATGCATGTGACACCATTCAGGGAAATGAGCCAACGGCCTTAGGCAATGGCTTGCCCCGTAGACAAACTGGAAGGTTGGCAGTTCATCTGTTCGATCGAGCTCAATGAATGAGAAATTGCTGCTCTGTGTATTAATTATCTCCCCTAGTTTGCAAAATTGCAGTGCTTGTGTCTATTGACTGAGCAAACATAATTTATGTTCTGGGAAGCAATCACAGCATTCCGGTCCTTGGAGGGATTAAGTAATCACTTGTACAAGTACAGACTACTTATCCACCCGAGAAACAGCCTCTACGATCGTCGCCCTCATTATAGTACTCTCGAGTACAATATTGGGAAAAGTCACAAGCCTGCGGAGTGTGTTGAATATACGATTTAAAAGGGATAGGCTACGGCGAGTGGGATGAGATGTTGTCGAACACCCATACTTTTCTGTCTTGTAATAAAGACACATAAATGCTTTCTTTGTCTTAGTAATACTGAGGGGAACATGCCACTGGCATCATATTGGAAACTTGGTCTTCTCTCTTCTCTTACAATTATATTGAGCGAACATTTGGTAGACATTAAATGACTGAGTCGAAAGATATTCACTTTGTCTGGACATAGTACTGGTGACTTTTTTTCTTTTAAACTTGCCTTGTGAGTGCCCAATATTACTTGCCTGCAGTCCACCCCCATCGCTGCTTTGATACTAATGCACGTAGTGTATCTTATCTGATTTCTACTTGTTGTGATTGCGTCGAAAAACTCGCCTTCGCCATGTCAGCAATTATATACTACTCACAAGTTGACGCAAATGTGAAAAGGTATTGAAAAATTGGCAAATAATTTTGGTTTTTTTTCATCTTGAAAAATTTCATGAATTACACCATGTAGGTCGTCGTCTCTCTCAAAAACGTCGGACCAAACGATGAAAAAAAAAGTTAGCTGACTTAACCAATAAATTGTATAGGAAAAAATATGTGATGGTCACGGCTTCAAATGGGTGAAATGCCTCCTTCTGAATTTATGGTGGACCATTAAGCTTTAAAGTTTGTGTTATATGAGGCCGCAACAATCAGTGAGATTTTGGAGAGGAAAACTGAATATTTTTATGTTGCTATGATAGTTTGTGACAGATTAGGGGTCTGCTATATGCATGTGACACGATTCACGGAAAAGAGCCGACGGCTTTATGTAATGGCTTGCCCTGTAGACAAACTGGAAGGTTGAAAGTTCATCGGTTCGATCGAGCGCAATGAATGAGAAATTGCTGCTCTGTCTATTACTTATCTCCCCTAGTTTGCAAAATTGCAGTGATTGAGTCTCTTGACTGAGGAAACATAATTTATGTTCTGGGAAGCAATCGCAGCATTCTGGTCCTTGGACGGAATAAGTAATCACTTGTACAAGTACAGACTCCTTATCCACCCGGGAAACAGCCTCTACGATCGTCGCACCCATTTTAGTACTCTCGAGTACAATATTGGGAAAAGTCACAAGTCTGCAGAGTGTGTTGAATATACGATTTAAAAGGGATTGGCTACGGCGTGTGGGATGAGATGTTGTCGAACACCAATACTTTTCTGTCTTGTACTAAAGCCACATAAATGCTTTCTTTCTCTTAGTAATATTGAGGGAAACATGCCACTGGTATCATATTGGAAACTTGGTCTTCTCTCCTCTCTTACCATTATATTGAGAGAACAATTGGTAGACTTTAGATGACTGAGTCGAAAGATATCCACTATGTCTGGACAAAATATTGGTGACTTTTTTCTTTTAAACTTGACTTGTGAGTGCCCAATATTACTTGCCTGCAGTCCACTCCCATCGCTGCTTTGATACTAATTCACTGAGTGTATCTGATCTGATTTCTACTTGTTTTGATTGCGTCGAAAAACTCGCCTTCGCCATGTCAACAATTATATACTACTCACAAGTTGACGCAAATGTGAAAAGGTATTGAAAAATTGGCGAATAATTATGGGGTTTCTTCATCTTGAAAAACTTCATGAATTACACCCTGTAGGTCGTCTTCTCTCTCAAAAAAGTCGGACCAAACGATAAAAAAGAAAGTTTGCCGACTTAACCAATATAATTGTATAGGAGAAAATATATGATGTTCAGGGCTTCAAATGGGGGAAATGCCTCCTTCTGAATTAATGGTGGCCCATTAAGCTTTAAGGTTTGTGTTATATGAGGCAGCAACAATCAATGAGATTTTGGAGAGGAAAACTGAATATTTTCATGTTGCTATGATATTTTGTGACAGATTAGGGACCTGCTATATGCATGTGACACCATTCAGGGAAAAAAAGCCCACGGCTTTAGGCAATTGCTTGCCCTGCAGACAAACGGGAAGGTTGGAAGTTCATCTGTTCGATCGAGCTCAATGAATGAGAACTTGCTGCTCTGTCTATTAATTATCTCCCCTAGTTTGCAAAATTGCAGTGCTTGAGTCTCTTGACTGAGCAAAGATTATTTATGTTCTGGGAAGCAATCGCAGCATTCCGGTCCTTGGACGGATTAAGTAATCACTTGTACAAGTACAGACTACTTATCCACCCGAGAGACAGCCTCTACGATCGTCGCCATCATTATAGTACTCTCGAGTACAATGTTGGGAAAAGTCACAAGCCTGCAGAGTGTGTTGAATATACGATTTAAAAGGGATAGGCTACGGCGAGCGGGGTGAGATGATGTCGAACACCCATACTTTTCTGTCTTGTAATAAAGACACATAAATGCTTTCTTTGTCTTAGTAATACTGAGGGGAACATGCTACTGGCATCATATTGGAAACTTGGTCTTTTCTCTTCTCTTACCATTATATTGAGCGAACATTTGGTAGACATTAAATGACTGAGTCGAAAGATATTCACTATGTCTGGACATAATATTGGTGGCTTTTTTTCTTTTAAACTAGCCTTGTGAGTGCCCAATATTACTTGCCTGCAGTCCATCGCCATCGCTGCTTTGACTCTAATGCACTGAGTGTACCTCATCTGATTTCTACTTGTTGTGATTGCGTCGAAAAACTCGTCTTCGCCATGTGAGCAATTATATACTACTCACAAGTTGACGCAAATGTGAAAAGGTATTGAAAAATTGGCAAATAAATTTGGGTTTTTTTCATCCTGAAAAATTTCATTAATTACACCATGTAGGTCGTCGTCTCTCTCAAAAACGTCGGACCAAACGATGAAAAAAAAAGTTAGCTGACTTAACCAATAAATTGTATAGGGAAAAATATGTGATGGTCAGGGCTTCAAATGGGTGAAATGCCTCCTTCTGAATTTATGGTGGACCATTAAGCTTTAAGGTTTGTGTTATATGAGGCCGCAACAATCAATGAGATTTTGGAGATGAAAACTGAATATTTTTATGTTGCTATGATAGTTTGTGACAGATTAGGGGCCTGCTATATGCATGTGACACCATTCAGGGAAAAGAGCCGACGGATTTAGGTAACGGCTTGCCCTGTAGACAAACTGGAAGGTTGGAAGTTCATCTGTTCGATCGAGCTCAATGAATGAGAAATTGCTGCTCTGTCTATTAATTATCTCCCCTAGTTTCCAAAATTGCAGTGCTTGAGTCTCTTGACTGAGCAAACATAATTTATGTTCTGGGAAGCAATCGCAGCATTCTGGTCCTTGGACGGAATAAGTAATCACTTGTACAAGTACAGACTACTTATCCACCCGAGAAACAGCCTCTACGATCGTCGCCCCCATTATGGTATTCTCGAGTACAATATTGTGAAAAGTCACAAGTCTGCAGAGTGTGTTAAATATACGATTTAAAAGGGATTGGCTGCGGCGTGTGGGATGAGATGTTGTCGAACACCCATACTTTTCAGTCTTGTACTAAAGCCACATAAATGTTTTCTTTCTCTTAGTAATACTGAGGGAAACATGACACCGGTATCATATTGGAAACTTGGTCTTCTCTCTTCTCTTACCATTATATTGAGCGAACGTTTGGTCGACTTTAAATGACTGAGTCGAAAGATATTCACTATTTCTGGACAAAATATTGGTGACCTTTTTCTTTTAAACTTGCCTTGTGAGTGCCCAATATTACTTGCCTGCAGTCCAGTCCCATCGCTGCTTTGATACTAATGCACTGAGTGTATCTGATCTGATTTCTACTTGTTTTGATTGCGTCGAAAAACTCGCCTTCGCCATCTCAACAATTATATACTACTCTCAAGTTGACGCAAATGTGAAAAGGTATTGAAAAATTGGCAAATAATTATGGTTTTTTTTCATCTTGAAAAACTTCATGAATTACACACTGCAGGTCGTCGTCTCTCTCAAAAAAGTCGGACCAAACGATAAAAAAAAGTTAGCTGACTTAACCAATATAATTGCATAGGAGAAAATATGTGATGTTCAGGGCTTCAAATGGGGGAAATGCCTCCTTCTGAATTTATGATGGCCCATTAAGCTTTAAGGTTTGTGTTATATGAGGCAGCAACAATCAATGAGATTTTGGAGAGTAAAACTGAATATTTTTATGTTGCTATGATATTTTGGGGCAGATTAGTGGCCTGCTATATGCATGTGACACCATTCAGGGAAAAGTCCACGGCTTTAGGCAATTGCTTGCCCTGCAGACAAACGGGAAGGTTGGAAGTTCATCTGTTCGATCGAGCTCAATGAATGAGAACTTGCTGCTCTGTCTATTAATTATCTCCCCTAGTTTGCAAAATCGCAGTGCTTGAGTCTCGTGACTGAGCAAACATAATTTATGTTCTGGGAAGCAATCGCAGCATTCCGGTCCTTGGACGGATTAAGTAATCACTTGTACAAGTACCGACTACTTATCCACCCGAGAAACAGCCTCTACGATCGTCGCCCTCATTATAGTACTCTCGAGTACAGTATTGGGGAAAGTCACAAGCCTGCAGAGTGTGTTGAATATACGATTTAAAAGGGATAGGCTACGGCGAGTGGAATGAGACGTTGTCGAACACCCATACTTTTCTGTCTTGTAATAAAGACACATAAATGCTTTCTTTGTCTTAGTAATACTGAGGGGAACATTCCACTGGCATCATATTGGAAACTTGGTCTTCTCTCTTCTCTTACAATTATATTGATCGAACATTTGGTAGACATTAAATGACTGAGTCGAAAGATATTCACTATGTCTGGACACAGTATTGGTGACTTTTTTTCTTTTAAACTTGCCTTGTGAGTGCCCAATATTACTTGCCTGCAGTCCACCCCCATCGCTGCTTTGATACTAATGCACTTAGTGTATCTTATCTGATTTCTACTTGTTTTGATTGCGTCGAAAAACTCGCCTTCGCCATGTGAGCGATTATATACTACTCACAAGTTAACGAAAATGTGGAAAGGTATTGAAAAATTGGCAAATAATTTTGGGGTTTTCTCATCTTGAAAAATTTCATGAATTACACCGTGTAGGTCGTCGTCTCTCTCAAAAACGTCGGACCAAACGGGGAAAAACAAGTTAGCTGACTTAACCAATACATTGTATAAGAAAACGTATGTGATGGTCAGGGCTTCAAATGGGGGAAATGCCTCCTTCTCAATTTATGGTGGCCCATTAAGCTTTAAGGTTTGTGTTATATGAGGCCGCCACAATCAATGAGATTTTGGAGAGGAAAACTGAATATTTTTATGTTGCTATGATAGTTTGTGACAGATTAGGGACCTGCTATATGCATGTGACACCATTCAGGGAAAAGAGCCGACGGTTTTAGGTAATGGCTTGCCCTGTAGACAAACTGGAAGGATGGAAGTTCATCTGTTCGATCGAGCTCAATGAATGAGAAATTGCTGCTCTGTCTATTAATTATCTCCCCTAGTTTGCAAATTTGCAGTGCTTGAGTCTCTTCACTGAGCAAACATAATTTATGTTCTGGGAAGCAATCGCAGCATTCTGGTCCTTGGACGGAATAAGTAATCACTTCTACAAGTACAGACTCCTTATCCACCCGAGAAAGAGCCTCTACGATCGTCGCCCCCATTATAAGACTCTCGAGTACAAGATTGGGAAAAGTCACAAGACTGCAGAGTGTGTTGAATATACGATTTAAAAGGGATTGGCTACGGCGTGTGGGATGAGATGTTGTCGAACACCCATACTTTTCTGTCTTGTACTAAAGCCACATAAATGCTTTCTTTCTCCTAGTAATACTGAGGAAAACATGCAACTGGTATCATATTGGAAACTTGGTCTTCTCTCTTCTCTTACCATTATAATGAGCGAACATTTGGAAGACATTTAATGACTGATTCGAAAGATATTCACTATGTGTGGTCATAATATTGGTGACTTTGTTTCTTTTAAACTTGACTTGTGAGTGCCCTATATTACTTGCCTGCAGTCCACCCCCATCGCTGCTTTGATACTAATGCACTTACTGCATCTGTTCTGATTTCTACTTGTTGTGATTGCGTCGAAAATCTCGCCTTCGCCATGTGAGCAATTATATACTACTCACAAGTTGACGCAAATGTGAAAAGGTATTGAAAAATTGGCAAATAATTTTGGGGTTTTCTCATCTTGAAAAATTTCATGAATTACACCATGTAGGTCGTCGTCTCTCTTAAAAAAGTCGAACCAAACGATGAAAAAAAAGATAGCTGACTTAACCAATAAATTGTATAGGAAAAATATGTGATGTTCAGGGTTTCAAATGGGGGAAATGCCTCCTTCTGAATTTATGGTGGCCCATTAACCTTTAATGTTTGTTTTATATGAGGCAGCAACAATCAATGTGATTTTGGAGAGGAAAACTGAATATTTTTATGTTGCTATGATATTTTTTTACAGATTATGGGCCTGCTATATGTATGTGACTCCATTCAGGGAAAAGAGCCCACGGCTATAGGCAATGGCTTGCTCTGTAGACAAACTGGAAGGCTGGAAGTTCCTCTGTTCGATCGGGCTCAATGACTGAGAAACTGCTGCTCTGTTTATTAAATATCTCCCCTAGTTTGCAAAATTGCAGTGCTTGAGTCTCTTGACTGAGCAAACATAATTTATGTTCTGGGAAGCAATCGCAGCATTCCGGTCCTTGGGCGGATTAAGTGATCACTTGTACGTGTACAGACTCCTTGTCCACCCGAGAAACATCCTCTACGATCGTCGCCTTCATTATAGTACTCTCGAGTGCAATTTTGGGAAAAGTCGCAAGTCTGCAGAGTGTGTTGAATATACGATTTAAAAGGGATAGGCTACGGCGAGTGGGATGAGCTATTGTCGAACACTCACACTTTTCTGTTTTCTACTAAAGCCACATAAATGCTTTCGTTCTCTTAGTAATACTCAGGGGAACATGCCACTGGCATCATATTGGAAACTTGGTCTTCTCTCTTCTCTTACCATTATATTGAGCGAACATTTGGTAGACATTAAATGACTGAGTCGAAAGATATTCACTATGTCTGGACATAATATTGGAGACTTTTTTTCTTTTAAACTTGCCTTGTGAGTGCTCGATATTACTTGCCTGCAGTCCACCCCCAGCGCTGCTTTGATACTAATGCACTGAGTGTATCTGATCTCATCATATTGGAAAGTTGGTCTTCTCACTTCTCTTACAATTATATTGAGTGAACATTTGGTAGATATTAAATGATTGAGTCGAAAGATATTAACTCTGTCGGGACATAATAGTGGTGACTTTATTTATTTTAAACTTGCCTTGTGAGTGCCCAATATTACTTGCCTGCAGTCCACCCCCATCGCTGCTTTGATACTAATGCACTGAGTGTAACTCATCTGATTCCTACTTGTTGTGATTGCGTCGAAAAACTCGCCTTCGCCATGGGAGCTATTATATACTACCCACAAGATGACGCAATTGTGAAAAGGTATTGTAAAATTGGCAAATAATTTTGGGGTTTTTTCATCTTGAAAAATTTCATGAATTACACCATGTAGGTCGTCGTCTCTCTCACAAAAGTCTGACCAAAAGATGAAAAAAAAGTTAGGTGACTTAACCAATAAATTGTATAGGAAAAAATATGTGATGTTCAGGGCTTCAAATGGGGGAAATGCCTTGTTCTGAATTTATGTGACCCTTTAAGGTTTAAGGTTTGTGTTATATGAGGCAGCAACAATCAATGAGATTTTGGAGTGGAAAACTGAATATTTTTATGTTGCAATGATATTTTGGGACAGATTAGGGTCCTGCTATATGCATGTGACACCATTCAGGGAAAAGAGCCCCGGCTTTAGGCAATGGCTTGCCCTGTGGACAAACTGGAAGGTTGGAAGTTGATCTGTTCGATCGAGCTCAATGAATGAGAAATTGCTGCTCTGTCTATTAATTATCTCCCTTAGTTTGCAAAATTGCAGTGCTTGAGTCTCTTGACTTAGCAAACATAACTTATTTTCTGGGAAGCTATCCCAGCATTCCGGTCATTGGACGGATTAAGTTATCACTTGTACAAGTACAGACTACTTATCTACCCGAGAAACAGCCTCTACGATCGTCGCCCTCATTATAGTACTCTCGAGAACAGTATTGGGAAAAGACACAAGTCTGCAGAGTGTGTTGAATATACGATTTAGAAGGGATAGGCTACGGCGAGTGGGATGAGATGTTGTCGAACACCCATACTTTTCTGTCTTATACTGGATGCACATAAATGCTTTCTATCTCTTAGTAATACTGAGTGGAACATGCCACTATCATCATATTAGAAACTTGGTCTTCTCTTGCCATTATATTGAGCGAACATTTGGAAGACATTAATTGACTGAGTCGAAAGATATTCACTTTGTCTGGACATAATATTGGTGACTTTTTTTCTTTTAAACTTGCCTTGTGAGTGCCCAATATTACTTGCTTGCAGTCCATCCCCATTGCTACTTTGATACAAAGGCACTGATCTGATTTCTGCTTGTTGTGATGGCGTCGTAAAACTCGCCTTCGCCATGTGAGCAATTATATACTACTCACAATTTGACACTAATGTGAAAAGGTATTCAAAAATTGGCAAATAATTTTGGGTTTTTTCATGTTGAAAAATTTCATGAATTACACCATGTAGGTCCTCGTCTCTCTCAAAAAAGTCGGACCAAACGATGAAAAAAAAAGTTAGCTGACTTGACCAATAAATTGAATAGGAATAAATATGTGACGTTCAGTGCTTCAAATGGGGGAAATGCCTCCTTCTGAATTTATGGTGACCCATTAAGCTTTAAGGTTTGCGTTATATGAGGCAGCAACAATCAAATAGATTTTGGAGTGGAAAACAGAATATTTTTATGTTGCTATGATATTTTGTGACAGATTAGGGGCCTGCTATATGCATGTGACACCCTTCAGGGAAAAGAGCCGACGGCTTTAGGCAATGGCTTGCCCTGTAGACAAACTGGAAGGTTGGAAGTTCATCTGTTCGATCGAGCTCAATGAATGAGAAATTGCTGCTCTGTCTATTAATTATCTCCCTTAATTTGCAAAATTGCAGTGCTTGAGTCTCTTGACTGAGCAAACATAATTTATGTTCTGGGAAGCAATCGCAGCACTCCGGTCCTTGGGCGGATTAAGTAATCACTTGTACAAGTACAGACTACTTATGCACCCGAGAAACAGCCTCTACGATCGTCGCCCTCATTATAGTACTCTCGAGTACAATATTGGGAAAAGTCACAAGTCTGCAGAGTGTGTTGAATATACGATTTAAAAGGGATTGGCTACGGCGTGCGGGATGAGATGTTGTCGAACACCCATACTTTTCTGTCTTGTACTAAATCCACATAAATGCTTTCCTTCTCTTAGTAATACTGAGGGGAACATGCCACTGGCATCATATTGTAAACTTGGTCTTCTCTCTTCTCTTACCATTATATTGAGCGAAAATTTGGTAGACATTAAATGGCTGAGTCTAAAGATATTCACTACGTCTGGACATAATATTGGTGACTTTTTTTCTTTTAAACTTGTCCTGTGAGTGACCAATATTACTTGCCTGCAGTCCATCCCCATCGCTGCTTTGATACTAATGCACTTAGTGCATCTGATCTGATATCTACTTGTTGTGATTGCATCGAAAAACTCGCCATCGCCATGTGAGCAATTATATACTACTCACAAGTTGACGCTAATGTGAAAAGGTATTGAAAAATTGGCAAATACTTTTAGGGTTTTCTTATCTTGAAAAATTTCATGAATTACACTATGTAGGTCGTCGTCTCTCTCAAAAAAGTCGGACCAAACCAAAATAAAAAAGTTAGCTGACTTAACCAATAAATTGTATAGGAAAAAATATCTGATGTTCAGGGCTTCAAATGGGGGAAATGCGTCCTTCTGAATTTATGGTGGCCCATTAAGGTTTAAGGTTTGTGTTATATGAGTCAGCAACAATCAGTCAGATTTTGGAGAGGAAAACTGAATATCTTTATGTTGCTATGATATTTTGTGACAGATTAGAGGCCTCCTATATGCATGTGACACCATTCAGGGAAATGACACCACGGCTTTAGGCAATGGCTTGCCCTGTAGACAAACTTGAAGGTTGGAAGTTCATCTGTTCGATCGAGCTCAATGAATGAGAAATTGCTGCTCTGTCTATTAATTATCTCCCCTAGTTTGCTAAATTGCAGTGCTTGAGTCTCTTGACTGAGCAAACATAATTTATGTTCTGGGAAGCAATCGCTGCATTCCGATCCTTGGACGGATTAAGTAATCACTTGTAGAAGTACAGGTTACTTATCCACCCGAGAAACAGCCTCAAGGATCGTCGCCCTCATTATAGTACTCTAGAGTACAATATTGTGAAAAGTATCAAGTCTGCAGAGTGTCTTGAATATACGATTTAAAAGGGATAGGCTGCGGCGAATGGGATGAGATGTTGTCGAACACCCATCCTATTCTATCTTGTACTAAAGCCACATAAATGCTTTCTGTCTCTTAGTAATACTGAGGGGAACATGCCACTGGCATCATATTGCAAACTTGGTCTTTTCTTTTCTCTTACCATTAAATTGAGCGAACGTTTGGTAGACATTAAATGACTGAGTCGAAAGATATTCACTATGTCTGGACATAACATTGGTGACTTTTTTTCTTTTAAACTTGATTTGTGAGTGCCCAATATTACTTGCCTGCAGTCCATCCCCATCGCTGCTTTGATACTAATGCACTGAGTGTATCTCATCTGATTTCTGCTTGTAGTGATTGCGTCGAAAAACTCGCCTTCGCCATGTGAGCAATTATATACTACTCACAAGTTGACGCAAATGTGAAAAGGTATTGAAAAATTGACAAATAAATTTGGAGTTTTTTCATCTTGAAAAATTTTATGAATTACACCATGTAGGTCGTCGTCTCTCTCAAAAAAGTCGGACCAAACGATGAAAAAAAAGAAGTTAGCTGACTTAACCAATAAATTGTATAGGAAAAAATATCTGATGTTCAGGGCTTCAAATGGGGGAAATGCGTCCTTCTGAATTTATGGTGGCCCATTAAGGTTTAAGGTTTGTGTTATATGAGTCAGCAACAATCAGTCAGATTTTGGAGAGGAAAACTGAATATCTTTATGTTGCTATGATATTTTGTGACAGATTAGAGGCCTCCTATATGCATGAGACACCATTCAGGGAAATGACACCACGGCTTTAGGCAATGGCTTGCCCTGTAGACAAACTTGAAGGTTGGAAGTTCATCTGTTCGATCGAGCTCAATGAATGAGAAATTGCTGCTCTGTCTATTAATTATCTCCCCTAGTTTCCTAAATTGCAGTGCTTGAGTCTCTTGACTGAGCAAACATAATTTATGTTCTGGGAAGCAATCGCTGCATTCCGATCCTTGGACGGATTAAGTAATCACTTGTAGAAGTACAGGTTACTTATCCACCCGAGAAACAGCCTCAAGGATCGTCGCCCTCATTATAGTACTCTAGAGTACAATATTGTGAAAAGTAACAAGTCTGCAGAGTGTCTTGAATATACGATTTAAAAGGGATAGGCTGCGGCGAATGGGATGAGATGTTGTCGAACACCCATACTATTCTATCTTGTACTAAAGCCACATAAATGCTTTCTGTCTCTTAGTAATACTGAGGGGAACATGCCACTGGCATCATATTGCAAACTTGGTCTTTTCTTTTCTCTTACCATTAAATTGAGCGAACGTTTGGTAGACATTAAATGACTGAGTCGAAAGATATTCACTATGTCTGGACATAACATTGGTGACTTTTTTTCTTTTAAACTTGATTTGTGAGTGCCCAATATTACTTGCCTGCAGTCCATCCCCATCGCTGCTTTGATACTAATGCACTGAGTGTATCTCATCTGATTTCTGCTTGTAGTGATTGCGTCGAAAAACTCGCCTTCGCCATGTGAGCAATTATATACTACTCACAAGTTGACGCAAATGTGAAAAGGTATTGAAAAATTGACAAATAAATTTGGAGTTTTT
The DNA here is from genome assembly GCA_031216915.1 of Pictodentalium vernedei. Lineage (NCBI taxonomy): Eukaryota > Metazoa > Mollusca > Scaphopoda > Dentaliida > Dentaliidae > Pictodentalium > Pictodentalium vernedei. The sequence goes on along the minus strand of CM062292.1, from coordinate 363,211,648 downwards.
TCATCTTGAAAAATTTTATGAATTACACCATGTAGGTCGTCGTCTCTCTCAAAAAAGTCGGACCAAACGATGAAAAAAAAGAAGTTAGCTGACTTAACCAATAAATTGTATAGGAAAAATATATGATGTTCAGGGCGTCAAATGGGGGAAATGCCTCCTTCTGAACTTATGGTGGCGCATTAAGCTTTAAGGTTTGTGTTATATGAGGCAGCAACAATCAATGAGATTTGGAGAGGAAAACTGAATATTTTTATGTTGCTATGATATTTTTTGACAGATTAGAGGACTGCTATATGCATGTGACACCATTCAGGGAAATGAGCCCACGGCTTTAGGCAATGGCTTGCCCTGTAGACAAACTGGAAGGTTGGAAGTTCATCTGTTCGATCGAGCTCAATGAATGAGAAATTGCTGCTCTGTCTATTAATTATCTCCCTTAATTTGCAAAATTGCAGTGCTTGAGTCTCTTGACTGAGCAAACATAATTTATGTTCTGGGAAGCAATCGCAGCACTCCGGTCCTTGGGCGGATTAAGTAATCACTTGTACAAGTACAGACTACTTATGCACCCGAGAAACAGCCTCTACGATCGTCGCCCTCATTATAGTACTCTCGAGTACAATATTGGGAAAAGTCACAAGTCTGCAGAGTGTGTTGAATATACGATTTAAAAGGGATTGGCTACGGCGTGCGGGATGAGATGTTGTCGAACACCCATACTTTTCTGTCTTGTACTAAATCCACATAAATGCTTTCCTTCTCTTAGTAATACTGAGGGGAACATGCCACTGGCATCATATTGTAAACTTGGTCTTCTCTCTTCTCTTACCATTATATTGAGCGAAAATTTGGTAGACATTAAATGGCTGAGTCTAAAGATATTCACTACGTCTGGACATAATATTGGTGACTTTTTTTCTTTTAAACTTGTCCTGTGAGTGACCAATATTACTTGCCTGCAGTCCATCCCCATCGCTGCTTTGATACTAATGCACTTAGTGCATCTGATCTGATATCTACTTGTTGTGATTGCATCGAAAAACTCGCCATCGCCATGTGAGCAATTATATACTACTCACAAGTTGACGCTAATGTGAAAAGGTATTGAAAAATTGGCAAATACTTTTAGGGTTTTCTTATCTTGAAAAATTTCATGAATTACACTATGTAGGTCGTCGTCTCTCTCAAAAAAGTCGGACCAAACCAAAATAAAAAAGTTAGCTGACTTAACCAATAAATTGTATAGGAAAAAATATCTGATGTTCAGGGCTTCAAATGGGGGAAATGCGTCCTTCTGAATTTATGGTGGCCCATTAAGGTTTAAGGTTTGTGTTATATGAGTCAGCAACAATCAGTCAGATTTTGGAGAGGAAAACTGAATATCTTTATGTTGCTATGATATTTTGTGACAGATTAGAGGCCTCCTATATGCATGTGACACCATTCAGGGAAATGACACCACGGCTTTAGGCAATGGCTTGCCCTGTAGACAAACTTGAAGGTTGGAAGTTCATCTGTTCGATCGAGCTCAATGAATGAGAAATTGCTGCTCTGTCTATTAATTATCTCCCCTAGTTTGCTAAATTGCAGTGCTTGAGTCTCTTGACTGAGCAAACATAATTTATGTTCTGGGAAGCAATCGCTGCATTCCGATCCTTGGACGGATTAAGTAATCACTTGTAGAAGTACAGGTTACTTATCCACCCGAGAAACAGCCTCAAGGATCGTCGCCCTCATTATAGTACTCTAGAGTACAATATTGTGAAAAGTATCAAGTCTGCAGAGTGTCTTGAATATACGATTTAAAAGGGATAGGCTGCGGCGAATGGGATGAGATGTTGTCGAACACCCATCCTATTCTATCTTGTACTAAAGCCACATAAATGCTTTCTGTCTCTTAGTAATACTGAGGGGAACATGCCACTGGCATCATATTGCAAACTTGGTCTTTTCTTTTCTCTTACCATTAAATTGAGCGAACGTTTGGTAGACATTAAATGACTGAGTCGAAAGATATTCACTATGTCTGGACATAACATTGGTGACTTTTTTTCTTTTAAACTTGATTTGTGAGTGCCCAATATTACTTGCCTGCAGTCCATCCCCATCGCTGCTTTGATACTAATGCACTGAGTGTATCTCATCTGATTTCTGCTTGTAGTGATTGCGTCGAAAAACTCGCCTTCGCCATGTGAGCAATTATATACTACTCACAAGTTGACGCAAATGTGAAAAGGTATTGAAAAATTGACAAATAAATTTGGAGTTTTTTCATCTTGAAAAATTTTATGAATTACACCATGTAGGTCGTCGTCTCTCTCAAAAAAGTCGGACCAAACGATGAAAAAAAAGAAGTTAGCTGACTTAACCAATAAATTGTATAGGAAAAAATATCTGATGTTCAGGGCTTCAAATGGGGGAAATGCGTCCTTCTGAATTTATGGTGGCCCATTAAGGTTTAAGGTTTGTGTTATATGAGTCAGCAACAATCAGTCAGATTTTGGAGAGGAAAACTGAATATCTTTATGTTGCTATGATATTTTGTGACAGATTAGAGGCCTCCTATATGCATGAGACACCATTCAGGGAAATGACACCACGGCTTTAGGCAATGGCTTGCCCTGTAGACAAACTTGAAGGTTGGAAGTTCATCTGTTCGATCGAGCTCAATGAATGAGAAATTGCTGCTCTGTCTATTAATTATCTCCCCTAGTTTCCTAAATTGCAGTGCTTGAGTCTCTTGACTGAGCAAACATAATTTATGTTCTGGGAAGCAATCGCTGCATTCCGATCCTTGGACGGATTAAGTAATCACTTGTAGAAGTACAGGTTACTTATCCACCCGAGAAACAGCCTCAAGGATCGTCGCCCTCATTATAGTACTCTAGAGTACAATATTGTGAAAAGTAACAAGTCTGCAGAGTGTCTTGAATATACGATTTAAAAGGGATAGGCTGCGGCGAATGGGATGAGATGTTGTCGAACACCCATACTATTCTATCTTGTACTAAAGCCACATAAATGCTTTCTGTCTCTTAGTAATACTGAGGGGAACATGCCACTGGCATCATATTGCAAACTTGGTCTTTTCTTTTCTCTTACCATTAAATTGAGCGAACGTTTGGTAGACATTAAATGACTGAGTCGAAAGATATTCACTATGTCTGGACATAACATTGGTGACTTTTTTTCTTTTAAACTTGATTTGTGAGTGCCCAATATTACTTGCCTGCAGTCCATCCCCATCGCTGCTTTGATACTAATGCACTGAGTGTATCTCATCTGATTTCTGCTTGTAGTGATTGCGTCGAAAAACTCGCCTTCGCCATGTGAGCAATTATATACTACTCACAAGTTGACGCAAATGTGAAAAGGTATTGAAAAATTGACAAATAAATTTGGAGTTTTTTCATCTTGAAAAATTTTATGAATTACACCATGTAGGTCGTCGTCTCTCTCAAAAAAGTCGGACCAAACGATGAAAAAAAAGAAGTTAGCTGACTTAACCAATAAATTGTATAGGAAAAATATATGATGTTCAGGGCGTCAAATGGGGGAAATGCCTCCTTCTGAACTTATGGTGGCGCATTAAGCTTTAAGGTTTGTGTTATATGAGGCAGCAACAATCAATGAGATTTGGAGAGGAAAACTGAATATTTTTATGTTGCTATGATATTTTTTGACAGATTAGAGGACTGCTATATGCATGTGACACCATTCAGGGAAATGAGCCCACGGCTTTAGGCAATGGCTAGCCCTGTAGACAAACTGGAAGGTTGGAAGTTTATCTGTTCGATCGAGCTCAATGAATGAGAAATTGCTTCTCTGCCTATTAATTATCTCCCCTAGTTTGCAAAATTGCAGTGCTTGAGTCTCTTGACTGAGCAAACATAATTTATGTTCTGGGAAGCAATCGCAGCATTCCGGTTCTTGGACGGATTAAGTAATCACTTGTACAAGTACAGATTACTTATCCACCCGAGAAATAGCCTCTAGGATCGTCGCCCCCATTATAGTACTCTCGAGTACAATATTTGGAAAGGTCACAAGTCTGCAGAGTGTGTTGAATATACGATTTAAAAGGGATAGGCTACGGCGAGTGGGATGAGATGTTGCGAACGCCCATACTTTTCATTCTTGTACTAAAGCCACATACATGCTTTGTTTCTCTTAGTAATACCGAGGAGAACAATCCACTGGCATCATATTGGAAACTTGATCTTCTCTCTTCTCTTACCATTATATTGAGCGAACATTTGGTAGACATTAAAAGACTGAGTCGAAAGATATTCACTATGTCTGGACATAATATTGGTGACTTTTTTTCTTTTAAACTTGCCTTGTGAGCGCCCAATATTACTTGCCTGCAGTCCACTCCCATCGCTGCTTTGATACTATTGCACTGAATGTATCTGATCTGATTTCTACTTGTGATTGCGTCGAAAAACTCGCCTTCGCCATGTGAGCAAATATATACTACTCACAAGTTGATGCAAATGTGAAAAGGTATTGAAAAATTGGCAAATAATTTTGTTTTTTTTTCATCTTGAAAAATTTAATGAATTCCACCATATAGGTCGTCATCTCTCTCAAAAACGTTGGACCAAATGATGAAAAAAGAAAAAAAGCTAGCTGACTTAACCAGTAAATTGTATAGGAAAAGATATGTGATGTTCAGGGCTTCAAATGGGGGAAATGCCTCCTTCTGAATTGATGGTGGCCCATTAAGCTTTAAGGTTTGTGTTATATGAGGCAGCAACAATCAATGAGATGTTGGAGAGGAAAACTGAATATCTTTATGTTGCTATGATATTTTGTGACAGATTAGGGGCCTGCTATATGCATGTGACACCCTTCAGGGAAAAGAGCCGACGGCTTTAGGCAACGGCTTGTCCTGTTGATAAACTGGAAGGTTGGAAGTTCATCTGTTCGATCGAGCTCAATGAATGAGAAATTGCTGCTCTGTCTATTAATTATCTCCATTAATTTGCAAAATTGCAGTGCTTGAGTCTCTTGTCTGAGCAAACATAATTTATGTTCTGGGAAGCAATCACAGCATTCCGTTCCTTGGAGGGATTTAGTAATCACTTGTACAAGTACAGACTTTTTATCCACCCGTGAAACAGCCTATCCGATCGTCGCCCTCATTATAGTACTCTCGAGTACAATATGGGGAAAAGTCACAAGTCTGCAGAGTGTGTTGAATATACGATTTAAAAGGTATAGGCTACGGCGAGTGGGATGAGATGTTGTCGAACACCCATTCTTTTCTGTCCTGTACTAAAGCCACATAAATGCTTTCTTTGTATTAGTAATACTGAGTAGAACAATCCACTGGCATCATATTGGAAACTTGGTCTACTCTCTTCTCTTACCATTATATTGAGCGAACATTTGGTAGACATTAAATGACTGAGTCGAAAGATATTCACTATGAATGGACATAATATTGCTGATTTTGTTTCTTTTAATCTTGCCTTGTGAGCGCCCAATATTACTTGCCTGCAGTCCACTCCCATCGCTGCTTTGAAACTAATGCACTGAGTGTATCTGATCTGATTTCTACTTGTTGTGATTGCCTCGAAAACTCGCCTTCGCCATGTCAACAATTATATACTACTCACAAGTTGACGCAAATGTGAACAGGTATTGAAAAATTGGCAAATAATTATGGGTTTTTTTCATCTTGAAAAATTTCGTGAATTACACCCTGTAGGTCGTCGTCTCTGTCAAAAAAGTCGGAACAAACGATAAAAAAAACTTAGCTGACTTAACCAATATAATTGTATAGGAAAAAATATATGATGTTCAGGGCTTCAAATGGGGGAAATGCCTCCTTCTGAACTTATGGTGGCGCATTAAGCTTTAAGGTTTGTGTTATATGAGGCAGCAACAATCAATGAGATTTTGGAGCGGAGAACTGAATATCTTTATGTTGCTATAATATTTTGTGACAGATTGAAGGCCTGCTATATGCATGTAACACCATTCAGGGAAATGAGCCCACGGCTTTAGGCAATGGCCTGCCCTGTAGACAAACTGGAATGTTGGAAGTTCATCTGTGCGATCGAGCTCAATGAATGAGAAATTGCTGCTCTGTCTATTAATTATCTCCCCTAGTTTGCAAAATTGCAGTGCCTGAGTGTCTTGAGTGAGCAAACATAATTTATGTTCTGGGAAGCAATCGCGGCATTCCGTTCCTTGAACGGATTAAGTAAACACTTGTACAAGAACAGATTACTTATCCACCCGAGAAACAGCCTCTACGATCGTCGCCCTCATTTCACTACTCTCGAGTACAATATTGGGAAAAGTCACAAGTCTGCAGAGTGTGTTGAATATATGATTTAAAAGGGATAGGCTGCGGCGAGTGGGATGAGATGTTGTCGAACACCCATACTTTTATCTCTTGTACTAAAGCCACATAAATGCTTTGTTTCTCTTAGTAATACTGAGGGGAACATGCCACTGGCATCATATTGGAAACTTGGTCTTCTCTCTTCTCTTACCATTATATTGAGCGAACATTTGGTAGACATTAAATGACTGAGTGGAAAGATATTCACTATGTCTGGACATAATAGTGGTGACTTTTTTTCTTTTAAACTTGCCTTGTGAGTGCCCAATATTACTTGCCTGCAGTCCACCCCCATCGCTGCTTTGATACTATTGTACTGAGTGTATCTGATCTGATTTCTACTTGTTGTGATTGCGTCGAAAAACTCGCCTTCGCCATGTGAGCAATTATATACTACTCACAAGTTGACGCAAATGTCAAAAAGTATTGAAAAATTGGAAAATAATTTTGGGTTTTTCATCTTGAAAGATTTCATGAATTACACCATGTAGGTCGTCGTCTCTCTCAAAAAAGTCGGACCAAACGATGAAAAAAAAGTTAGCTGACTTAACCAATAAATTGTATAAGTAAAAATATGTGATGTTCAGGGATTCAAATGAGGAAAATGCCTCCATCTGAATTTATGGTGGCCCATTACGCTTTCAGGTTTGTGCTATATGAGGCAGCAACAATGAATGTGATTTTGGAGAGGAAAACAGAATATTTTTATGTTGCTATGATATTTTGTGACAGATTAGGGGCCTGCTATATGCATGTGACACCCTTCAGGGAAAAGAGCCGACGGCTTTAGGCAATGGCTTGCCCTGTAGACAAACTGGAAGGTTGGAAGTTCATCTGTTCGATCGAGCTCAATGAATGAGAAATTGCTGCTCTATCTATTAATTATCTCCCTTAATTTGCAAAATTGCTGTGCTTGAGTCTCTTGACTGAGCAAACATAATTTATGTTCTGGGAAGCAATCACAGCATTCCGTTCCTTGGAGGGATTAAGTAATCACTTGTACAAGTACAGACTTTTTATCCACCCGAGAAACCGCCTATCCGATCGTCGCCCTCATTATAGTACTCTCGAGTACAATACGGGGAAAAGTCACAAGTCTGCAGAGTGTGTTGAATATACGATTTAAAAGGGATTGGCAACGGCGTGTGGGATGAGATGTTGTCGAACACCCATACTTTTCTGTCTTGTACTAAATCCACATAAATGCTTTTTTCTCTTAGTAATACTGAGGGGAACATGCCACTGGCATCATATTGGAAACTTGGTCTTCTCTCTTCTCTTACCATTATATTGAGCGAACATTTGGTAGACATTAAATGGCTGAGTCTAAAGATATTCACTCTGTCTGGACATAACATTGGTGACTTTTTTTCTTCTAAACTTGCCCTGTGAGTGCACAATATTATTTGCCTGCAGTCCACCCCCATGGCTGCTTTGATACTAATGCACTGAGTGTATCTGATCTCATCATATCGGAAACATCATCTTCTCTCCTCTATTACCATTATATTGAGTGAACATTTGGTAGACATTAAATGACTGAGTCGAAAGATATTGACCATGTCTGGACATATTATTGGTGACTTTTTTTCTTTTAAACTTGCCTTGTGAGTGCCCAATATTACTTGCCTGCAGTCCATCCCCATAGCTGCTTCGATCCTAATGCACTGAGTGTATCTCATCTGATTTCTAGTTGTAGTGATTGCGTCGAAAAACTCGCCTTCGCCATGTGAGCAATTATATACTACTCACAAGTTGAGGCAAATGTGAAAAGGTATTGAAAAATTGGCAAATAAATTTGGAGTTTTTTCATCTTGAAAAATTTTATGAATTACACCATGTAGGTCGTCGTCTCTCTCCAAAAAGTCGGACCAAACGATGAAAAAAAAAGAAGTTAGCTGACTTAACCAATAAATTGTATAGGAAAAACTATGTGATGTTCAGGGCTTCAAATGGGGGAAATGCCTCCTTCTGAACTTATGGTGGCGCATTAAGCTTCAAGGTTTGTGTTATATGAGGCAGCAACAATCAATGAGATTTTGGAGCGGAAAACTGAATATCTTTATGTTGCTATGATATTTTTTGACAGATTAGAGGCCTGCTATATGCATGTGACACCATTCAGGGAAATGAGCCCACGGCTTTAGGCAATGGCTTGCCCTGTAGGCAAACTGGAAGGTTGGAAGTTCATCTGTTCGATCGAGCTCAATGAATGAGAAAATACTGCTCTGCCTGTTAATTATCTCCCCTAGTTTGCAAAATTGCAGTGCTTGAGTCTCTTGACTGAGCAAACATAATTTATGTTCTGGGAAGCAATCGCAGCATTCCGGTCCATGGACGGATTAAGTAATCACTTGTACAAGTACAGATTACTTATCCACCCGAGAAACAGCCTCTAGGATCGTCGCCCTCATTATAGTACTCTCGAGTACAATATTTCGAAAGGTCACAAGTCTGCAGAGTGTGTTGAATATACGATTTAAAAGGGATAGGCTACGGCGAGTGGGATGAGATGTTGTCGAACACCCATACTTTTCTCTCTTGTAGTAAAGCCACATAAATGCTTTGTTTCTCTTAGTAATACGGAGAAGAACAATCCACTGGCATCATATTGGAAACTTGGTCTTCTCTCTTCTCTTACCATTATATTGAGCGAACATTTGGTAGACATTAATAGACTGCGTCGAAAGATATTCACTATGCCTGGACATAATATTGGTGACTTTTAAACTTGCCTTGTGAGCGCCCAATATTACTTGCCTGCAGTCCACTCCCATCGCTGCTTTGATACTATTGCACTGAATGTATCTGCTCTGATTTCTACTTGTTGTGATTGCGTCGAAAAACTCGCCTTCGCCATGTGAGCAATTATATACTACTCACAAGTTGATGCAAATGTGAAAAGGTATTGAAAAATTGGAAAATAATTTTGGATTTTTTCATCTTGAAAAATTTCATGAATTGCACCATGTAGGTCGTCATCTCTCTCAAAAAAGTCGGACCAAACGATGAAAAAAGAAAAAAGCTAGCTGACTTAACCAATAAATTGTGCAGGAAAAAATATGTGATGTTCAGGGCTTCAAATGGGGGAAATGCCTCCTTCTGAAATGATGGTGGTCCATTAAGCTTTAACGTTTGTGTTATATGAGTCAGCAACAATCAATGAGATGTTGGAGAGGAAAACTGAATATCTTTATGTTGCTATGATATTTTGTGACAGATTAGGGGCCTGCTATATGCTTGTTACACCATTCAGGGAAAAGAGCCCACGGCTTTAGGCAATGGCTTGTCCTGTAGACAAACTGGAAGGTTGGAAGTTCATATGTGCGATCGAGCTCAGTGAATGAGAATTTGCTGCTGTGTCTATTAATTATCTCCCCTAGTTTGCAAAATTGCAGTGTTTGAGTCTATTGACTGAGCAAACAAAATTTATGTTCTGGGAAGCAATCACAGCATTCCGGTCCTTGGAGGGATTAAGTAATCACTTGTACAAGTACAGACTTTTTATCCACCCGAGAAACAGCCTCTCCTATCGTCGCCCTCATTATAGTACTCTCGAGTACAGTATGGGGAAAAGTCGCAAGTCTGCAGAGTGTGTTGAATATACGATTTAAAAGGGATAGACTACGGCGAGTGAGATGAGATGTTGTCGAACACCCATACTTTTCTGTCCTGTTCTAACGCCACATAAATGCTTTCTTTCTCTTAATAATACTGAGTAGAACAATCCACTGGCATCATATTGGAAACTTGGTCTTCTCTCTTCTCTTACCATTATATTGAGCGAACATTTGGTAGACATTAATAGACTGCGTCGAAAGATATTCACTATGCCTGGACATAATATTGGTGACTTTTTTTCTTTTAAACTTGCCTTGTGAGTGCCCAATATTACTTGCCTGCAGTCCACTCCCATCGCTGCTTTGATACTATTGCACTGAGTGTATTTGATCTGATTGCTACTTGCTGTGATTGCGTCGAAAAACTCGCCTTCGCCATGTGAGCAATGATATACTACTCACAAGTTTACGCAAATGTGAAAACGTATTGAAAAATTGGCAAATAATTTTGGGGTTTTTTCATCTTGAAAAATTTCATGAATTACACCATCTAGTTCGTCGTCTCTCAAAAACGTCGGACCAAACGATGAAAAAAAAAGTTAGCTGACTTAACCAATAAATTGTATAGGAAAAAATATGTGATGGTCAGGGCTTCAAATGGGGGAAATGCCTCCTTCTGAATTTATGGTGGCCCATTAAGCTTTAAGGTTTGTGTTATAGGAGGCCGCAACAATCAATGAGATATTGGAGAGGAAAACTGAATATTTTTATTTTGCTATGATATTTTGTGACAGATTAGGGGCCTGCTATATGCGTGTGTCACCATTCAGGGAAAAGAGCACACGGCTTTAGGCAATGGCTTGCCCTGTAGACAAACAGGAGGGATGGAAGTTCATCTGTTCGATCGAGCTCAATGAATGAGAAATTTCTGCTCTCTCTATTAATCTTCTCCGCTAGTTTGCAAAATTGCAGTGCTTGAGTCTCTTGACTGAGCAAACATAATTTATGTTCTGTGAAGCAATCGTAGCATTCCGGTCGTTGGACGTGTTAAGCAATCACTTGTACAAGTACAGACTACTTATCCACCCGAGAAACAGCCTCTACGATCGTCGCCCTCGTTATAGTACTCTTGAGTACAATATTGGGAAAAGTCACAAGTTTGTATAGTGTGTTGAATATAGGATTTAAAAGGGATAGGCTACGGCGAGTGGGATGAGATGTTGTCGAACACCCAAACTTTTCTGTCTTGTACTAAAGCCACATAAATGCTTTCTTTCTCTTAGTAATACTGAGGGAAACATGCCACTGGCATCATATTGGAAACTTGGTCTTCTCTCCTCTCTTACCATTATATTGAGCGAGCATTTGGTAGACTTTAAATGACTGAGTCGAAAGATATTCACTATGTCTGGACAAAATATTGGTGACTTTTTTCTTTTAAACTTGCCTCGTGAGTGCCCTATATTATTTGCCTGCAGTCCATCCCCATGGCTACTTTGATACTAATGCACTGAGTGTATCTGATCTAATTTCTACTTCTTGTGATTCCGTAGAAAAACTCGCCTTCGCCATGTCAACAATTATATACTACTCACAAGTTGACGCATATGTGAAAAGGTATTGAAAAATTAGCAAATAATTTTGGGTTTTTTTCATCCTGAAAAACTTCATGACACCATGTAGGTCGTCGTCTCTCTCAAAAAAGTCGGACCAAACGATGAAAAAGAAAAAGTTAGCTCACTTAACCAATAAATTGTATAGGAAAAAATATGTGTTGTTCTTGGCTTCAAATGGGGTAAATGCCTCCTTCTGAATTTATGGTGGCCCATTAAGCTTTAAGGTTTGTGTTTTCTGAGGCAGCAACAATCATTGAGATTTTGTAGAGGAAAACAGACTATTTTTATGTTTCTGTTATATTTTGTGACAGATTATGGGCCTGCTATATGCATGTGACACAATTCAGGGAAAAGAGCACACGGCTTTAGGCTTTGGTTTGCCCTGCAGACAAACGGGAAGGTTGGAGGTTCATCTGTTTGATCGAGCTCAATGAATGAGAACTTGCTGCTCTGTCTATTAATTATCTCCCCCAGTTTGCAAAATTGCAGTGCTTGAGTCTCTTGACTGAGAAAACATAATTTATGTTCTGGGAAGCAATCGCAGCATTCCGGTCCTTGGACGGATTAAGTAATCACTTGTGGAAGTATAGACTACTTATCCACCCGAGAAACAACCTCTACGATCGTCGCCCTCATTATAGTACTCTCGAGTACAATATTGGGAAAAGTCACAAGTCTGCAGAGTGTTGAATATACAATTTAAAAGGGATAGGCTACGGCGAGTGGGACGAGATGTTGTCGAACACCCATGCTTTTTTGTCTTGTAATAAAGACGCATAAATGCTTTCTTTGTCTTAGTAATACTGAGGGGAACATGCCATTGGCATCATATTGGAAACTTGGTCTTCTCTCTTCTCTTACAATTATATTGAGCGAACATTTGGTAGACATTAAATGACTGAGTCGAAAGATATTCATTGTGTCTGGACATAATATTGGTGACTTTTTTTCTTTTAGACTTGCCTTGTGAGTGCCCAATATTACTTACCTGCAGTCCACCCCTATCGCTGCATTGATACTAATGCACTTAGTGTATCCTATCTGATTTCTACTTATTGTGATTGCGTCGAAAAACTCTCCTTCGCCATGTGAGCAATTATTTACTACTCACAAGTTGACGCAAATGTGAAAAGGTATTAAAAATTGGCAAATAATTTTAGGGTTTTTTCATCCTGAAAAATTTCATGAATTACACCATGTAGGTCGTCGTCTCTCTCAAAAACGTCGGACCAAACGATGAAAAAAAAGTCAGCTGACTTAACCAATAAATTGTATAGGAAAAAATATGTGATGGTCAGGGCTTCAAATGGGTGAAATGCCTCCTTCTGAATTTATGCTGGCCCATTAAGCTTTAAGGTTTGTGTTATATGAGGCAGCAACAATCAATGAGATTTTGGAGAGGAAAACTGAATATTTTTATGTTGCTATGATAGTTTGTGACAGATTAGGGGCCTGCTATATGCATGTGACACCATTCAGGGAAAGAGCCGACGGCTTTAGGTAATGGCTTGCCCTGTAGACAAACTGGAAGGTTGGAAGTTCATCTGTTCGATCGCGCTCAATGAATGAGAAATTGCTGCTCTGTCTATTAATAATCTCCCCTAGTTTGCAAAATTGCAGTGCTTGAGTCTCTTGACTGAGAAAACATAATTTATATTCTGGGAAGCAATCGCAGCATTCTGGTCCTTTAACGGAATAAGTAATCACTTGTACAAGTACAGACTACTTATCCACCCGACAAACAGCCTCTACGATCGTCGCCCCCGTTATAGTTCTCTCTAGTACAATATTGGGAAAAGTCACAAGTCTGCAGAGTGTATTGAATATACGATTTGAATGGGATTGGCTACGGCGTGAGGGATGAGATGTTGTCGAACACCCATAATTTTCTGTCCTGTACTAAAGCCGCATAAATGCTTTCTTTCTCTTGGTAATACCGAGAAAAACATGCCACTGGTATCATATTGGAAACTTGGTCTTCTCTCCTCTCTTACCAATATATTGAGCGAACGTTCGGTAGACTTTAAATGACTGAGTCGAAAGATATTCACTATGTCTGGACAAAATATTGGTGACTTTTTTCTTTTAAACTTGCCTTGTGAGTGCCCAATATTACTTGCCTGAAGTCCACTCACATCGCTGCTTTGATACTAATGCAATGAGTGTATCTGATCGGATTTCTACTTGTTTTGATTGCGTCTAAAAACTCGCCTTCGCCATGTCAACAATTATATACTACTCACAAGTTGACGCAAATGTGAAAAGGTATTGAAAAATTGGCAAATAATTTTAGGTTTTTTTCATCCTGAAAAATTTCATGAATTACACCATGTAGGTCGTCGTCTCTCTCAAAAACGTCGGACCAAACGATGAAAAAAAAGTTAGCTGACTTAACCAATAAATTGTATAGGAAAAAATATGTGATGGTCAGGGCTTCAAATGGGTGAAATGAGTCCTTCTGAATTGATGGTGGCCAATTAACCTTTAAGGTTTGTGTTATATGAGGCCGCAACAATCAATGATATTTTGGAGAGGAAAACTGAATATTTTTATGTTGCTATGATAGTTTGTGACAGATTAGGGGCCTGCTATATGCATGTGACACCATTTAGGGAAAGAGCCGGCGGCTTTAGGTAATGGCTTGCCCTGTAGACAAACAGGAAGGTTGGAAGTTCATCTGTTCGATCGCGCTCAATGAATGAGAAATTGCTGCTCTGTCTATTAATTATCTCCCCTAGTTTGCAAAATTGCAGTGCTTGAGTCTCTTGACTGAGCAAACATAATTTATGTTCTGGGAAGCAATCGCAGCATTCTGGTCCTTGGACGGAATAAGTAATCACTTGTACAAGTACAGACTACTTATCCACCCGAGAAACAGCCTCTACGATCGTCGCCCTCATTATAGTACTCTCGAGTACAATATTGGGGAAATTCACAAGTCTGTAGAGTGTGTTGAATATACGATTTAAAAGGGATAGGCTACGGCGAGTGGGATGAGATGTTGTCGAACACCCAAACTTTTCTGTCTTGTACTAAATCCACATAAATGCTTTCTTTCTCTTGGTAATACTGAGGGGAACATGCCACTGGCATCATAATGGAAACTTGGTCTTCTCTCCTCTCTTACCATTATATTGAGCGAACATTTGGTAGACTTTAAATGACTGAGTCGAAAGATATTCACTATGTCTGGACAAAATATTGGTGACTTTTTTCTTTTAAACTTGCCTTGTGAGTGCCCAATATTACTTGCCTGAAGTCCACCCCTATCGCTGCATTGATACTAATGCACTTAGTGTATCCTATCTGATTTCTACTTATTGTGATTGCGTCGAAAAACTCGCCTTCGCCATGTGAACAATTATATACTACTCACAAGTTGACGCATATGTGAAAAGGTATTGAAAAATGAGCAAATAATTCTGGGTTTTTTTCATCTGAAAAATTTCATGAATTACACCATGTAGGTCGTCGTCTCTCTCAAAAAAGTCGGACCAAACGATGAATAAAAAAAGTTAGCTCACTTAACCAATAAATTGTATTGGAAAAATATGTGTTGTTCTTGGCTTCAAATTGGGGAAATTCCTCCTCAATTTATGGTGGCCCATTAAGCTTTAAGGTTTGTGTTATATGAGGCAGCAACAATCAATGAGATTTTGTAGAGGAAAACTGACTATTTTTATGTTGCTATTATATTTTGTGACAGGTTAGGCGCCTGCTATATGCATGTGACACAATTCAGGGAAAAGAGCACACGGCTTTAGGCTTTGGTTTGCCCTGCAGACAAACGGGAAGGTTGGAGGTTCATCTGTTTGATCGAGCTCAATGAATGAGAACTTGCTGCTCTGTCTATTAATTATCTCCCCCAGTTTGCAAAATTGCAGTGCTTGAGTCTCTTGACTGAGAAAACATAATTTATGTTCTGGGAAGCAATCGCAGCATTCCGGTCCTTGGACGGATTAAGTAATCACTTGTGGAAGTATAGACTACTTATCCACCCGAGAAACAACCTCTACGATCGTCGCCCTCATTATAGTACTCTCGAGTACAATATTGGGAAAAGTCACAAGTCTGCAGAGTGTTGAATATACAATTTAAAAGGGATAGGCTACGGCGAGTGGGACGAGATGTTGTCGAACACCCATGCTTTTTTGTCTTGTAATAAAGACGCATAAATGCTTTCTTTGTCTTAGTAATACTGAGGGGAACATGCCATTGGCATCATATTGCAAACTTGGTCTTCTCTCTTCTCTTACAATTATATTGAGCGAACATTTGGTAGACATTAAATGACTGAGTCGAAAGATATTCATTGTGTCTGGACATAATATTGGTGACTTTTTTTCTTTTAGACTTGCCTTGTGAGTGCCCAATATTACTTACCTGCAGTCCACCCCTATCGCTGCATTGATACTAATGCACTTAGTGTATCCTATCTGATTTCTACTTATTGTGATTGCGTCGAAAAACTCTCCTTCGCCATGTGAGCAATTATTTACTACTCACAAGTTGACGCAAATGTGAAAAGGTATTAAAAATTGGCAAATAATTTTAGGGTTTTTTCATCCTGAAAAATTTCATGAATTACACCATGTAGGTCGTCGTCTCTCTCAAAAACGTCGGACCAAACGATGAAAAAAAAGTCAGCTGACTTAACCAATAAATTGTATAGGAAAAAATATGTGATGGTCAGGGCTTCAAATGGGTGAAATGCCTCCTTCTGAATTTATGCTGGCCCATTAAGCTTTAAGGTTTGTGTTATATGAGGCAGCAACAATCAATGAGATTTTGGAGAGGAAAACTGAATATTTTTATGTTGCTATGATAGTTTGTGACAGATTAGGGGCCTGCTATATGCATGTGACACCATTCAGGGAAAGAGCCGACGGCTTTAGGTAATGGCTTGCCCTGTAGACAAACTGGAAGGTTGGAAGTTCATCTGTTCGATCGCGCTCAATGAATGAGAAATTGCTGCTCTGTCTATTAATAATCTCCCCTAGTTTGCAAAATTGCAGTGCTTGAGTCTCTTGACTGAGAAAACATAATTTATATTCTGGGAAGCAATCGCAGCATTCTGGTCCTTTAACGGAATAAGTAATCACTTGTACAAGTACAGACTACTTATCCACCCGACAAACAGCCTCTACGATCGTCGCCCCCGTTATAGTTCTCTCTAGTACAATATTGGGAAAAGTCACAAGTCTGCAGAGTGTATTGAATATACGATTTGAATGGGATTGGCTACGGCGTGAGGGATGAGATGTTGTCGAACACCCATAATTTTCTGTCCTGTACTAAAGCCGCATAAATGCTTTCTTTCTCTTGGTAATACCGAGAAAAACATGCCACTGGTATCATATTGGAAACTTGGTCTTCTCTCCTCTCTTACCAATATATTGAGCGAACGTTCGGTAGACTTTAAATGACTGAGTCGAAAGATATTCACTATGTCTGGACAAAATATTGGTGACTTTTTTCTTTTAAACTTGCCTTGTGAGTGCCCAATATTACTTGCCTGAAGTCCACTCACATCGCTGCTTTGATACTAATGCAATGAGTGTATCTGATCGGATTTCTACTTGTTTTGATTGCGTCTAAAAACTCGCCTTCGCCATGTCAACAATTATATACTACTCACAAGTTGACGCAAATGTGAAAAGGTATTGAAAAATTGGCAAATAATTTTAGGTTTTTTTCATCCTGAAAAATTTCATGAATTACACCATGTAGGTCGTCGTCTCTCTCAAAAACGTCGGACCAAACGATGAAAAAAAAGTTAGCTGACTTAACCAATAAATTGTATAGGAAAAAATATGTGATGGTCAGGGCTTCAAATGGGTGAAATGAGTCCTTCTGAATTGATGGTGGCCAATTAACCTTTAAGGTTTGTGTTATATGAGGCCGCAACAATCAATGATATTTTGGAGAGGAAAACTGAATATTTTTATGTTGCTATGATAGTTTGTGACAGATTAGGGGCCTGCTATATGCATGTGACACCATTTAGGGAAAGAGCCGGCGGCTTTAGGTAATGGCTTGCCCTGTAGACAAACAGGAAGGTTGGAAGTTCATCTGTTCGATCGCGCTCAATGAATGAGAAATTGCTGCTCTGTCTATTAATTATCTCCCCTAGTTTGCAAAATTGCAGTGCTTGAGTCTCTTGACTGAGCAAACATAATTTATGTTCTGGGAAGCAATCGCAGCATTCTGGTCCTTGGACGGAATAAGTAATCACTTGTACAAGTACAGACTACTTATCCACCCGAGAAACAGCCTCTACGATCGTCGCCCTCATTATAGTACTCTCGAGTACAATATTGGGGAAATTCACAAGTCTGTAGAGTGTGTTGAATATACGATTTAAAAGGGATAGGCTACGGCGAGTGGGATGAGATGTTGTCGAACACCCAAACTTTTCTGTCTTGTACTAAATCCACATAAATGCTTTCTTTCTCTTGGTAATACTGAAGGGAACATGCCACTGGCATCATAATGGAAACTTGGTCTTCTCTCCTCTCTTACCATTATATTGAGCGAACATTTGGTAGACTTTAAATGACTGAGTCGAAAGATATTCACTATGTCTGGACAAAATATTGGTGACTTTTTTCTTTTAAACTTGCCTTGTGAGTGCCCAATATTACTTGCCTGAAGTCCACCCCTATCGCTGCATTGATACTAATGCACTTAGTGTATCCTATCTGATTTCTACTTATTGTGATTGCGTCGAAAAACTCGCCTTCGCCATGTGAACAATTATATACTACTCACAAGTTGACGCATATGTGAAAAGGTATTGAAAAATGAGCAAATAATTCTGGGTTTTTTTCATCTGAAAAATTTCATGAATTACACCATGTAGGTCGTCGTCTCTCTCAAAAAAGTCGGACCAAACGATGAATAAAAAAAGTTAGCTCACTTAACCAATAAATTGTATTGGAAAAATATGTGTTGTTCTTGGCTTCAAATTGGGGAAATTCCTCCTCAATTTATGGTGGCCCATTAAGCTTTAAGGTTTGTGTTATATGAGGCAGCAACAATCAATGAGATTTTGTAGAGGAAAACTGACTATTTTTATGTTGCTATTATATTTTGTGACAGGTTAGGCGCCTGCTATATGCATGTGACACAATTCAGGGAAAGGAGCACACGGCTTTAGGCTTTGGTTTGCCCTGCAGACAAACGGGAAGGTTGGAGGTTCATCTGTTTGATCGAGCTCAATGAATGAGAACTTGCTGCTCTGTCTATTAATTATCTCCCCCAGTTTGCAAAATTGCAGTGCTTGAGTCTCTTGACTGAGAAAACATAATTTATGTTCTGGGAAGCAATCGCAGCATTCCGGTCCTTGGACGGATTAAGTAATCACTTGTGGAAGTATAGACTACTTATCCACCCGAGAAACAACCTCTACGATCGTCGCCCTCATTATAGTACTCTCGAGTACAATATTGGGAAAAGTCACAAGTCTGCAGAGTGTTGAATATACAATTTAAAAGGGATAGGCTACGGCGAGTGGGACGAGATGTTGTCGAACACCCATGCTTTTTTGTCTTGTAATAAAGACGCATAAATGCTTTCTTTGTCTTAGTAATACTGAGGGGAACATGCCATTGGCATCATATTGCAAACTTGGTCTTCTCTCTTCTCTTACAATTATATTGAGCGAACATTTGGTAGACATTAAATGACTGAGTCGAAAGATATTCATTGTGTCTGGACATAATATTGGTGACTTTTTTTCTTTTAGACTTGCCTTGTGAGTGCCCAATATTACTTACCTGCAGTCCACCCCTATCGCTGCATTGATACTAATGCACTTAGTGTATCCTATCTGATTTCTACTTATTGTGATTGCGTCGAAAAACTCTCCTTCGCCATGTGAGCAATTATTTACTACTCACAAGTTGACGCAAATGTGAAAAGGTATTAAAAATTGGCAAATAATTTTAGGGTTTTTTCATCCTGAAAAATTTCATGAATTACACCATGTAGGTCGTCGTCTCTCTCAAAAACGTCGGACCAAACGATGAAAAAAAAGTCAGCTGACTTAACCAATAAATTGTATAGGAAAAAATATGTGATGGTCAGGGCTTCAAATGGGTGAAATGCCTCCTTCTGAATTTATGCTGGCCCATTAAGCTTTAAGGTTTGTGTTATATGAGGCAGCAACAATCAATGAGATTTTGGAGAGGAAAACTGAATATTTTTATGTTGCTATGATAGTTTGTGACAGATTAGGGGCCTGCTATATGCATGTGACACCATTCAGGGAAAGAGCCGACGGCTTTAGGTAATGGCTTGCCCTGTAGACAAACAGGAAGGTTGGAAGTTCATCTGTTCGATCGCGCTCAATGAATGAGAAATTGCTGCTCTGTCTATTAATAATCTCCCCTAGTTTGCAAAATTGCAGTGCTTGAGTCTCTTGACTGAGAAAACATAATTTATATTCTGGGAAGCAATCGCAGCATTCTGGTCCTTTAACGGAATAAGTAATCACTTGTACAAGTACAGACTACTTATCCACCCGACAAACAGCCTCTACGATCGTCGCCCCCGTTATAGTTCTCTCTAGTACAATATTGGGAAAAGTCACAAGTCTGCAGAGTGTATTGAATATACGATTTGAATGGGATTGGCTACGGCGTGAGGGATGAGATGTTGTCGAACACCCATAATTTTCTGTCCTGTACTAAAGCCGCATAAATGCTTTCTTTCTCTTGGTAATACCGAGAAAAACATGCCACTGGTATCATATTGGAAACTTGGTCTTCTCTCCTCTCTTACCAATATATTGAGCGAACGTTCGGTAGACTTTAAATGACTGAGTCGAAAGATATTCACTATGTCTGGACAAAATATTGGTGACTTTTTTCTTTTAAACTTGCCTTGTGAGTGCCCAATATTACTTGCCTGAAGTCCACTCACATCGCTGCTTTGATACTAATGCAATGAGTGTATCTGATCGGATTTCTACTTGTTTTGATTGCGTCTAAAAACTCGCCTTCGCCATGTCAACAATTATATACTACTCACAAGTTGACGCAAATGTGAAAAGGTATTGAAAAATTGGCAAATAATTTTAGGTTTTTTTCATCCTGAAAAATTTCATGAATTACACCATGTAGGTCGTCGTCTCTCTCAAAAACGTCGGACCAAACGATGAAAAAAAAGTTAGCTGACTTAACCAATAAATTGTATAGGAAAAAATATGTGATGGTCAGGGCTTCAAATGGGTGAAATGAGTCCTTCTGAATTGATGGTGGCCAATTAACCTTTAAGGTTTGTGTTATATGAGGCCGCAACAATCAATGATATTTTGGAGAGGAAAACTGAATATTTTTATGTTGCTATGATAGTTTGTGACAGATTAGGGGCCTGCTATATGCATGTGACACCATTTAGGGAAAGAGCCGGCGGCTTTAGGTAATGGCTTGCCCTGTAGACAAACAGGAAGGTTGGAAGTTCATCTGTTCGATCGCGCTCAATGAATGAGAAATTGCTGCTCTGTCTATTAATTATCTCCCCTAGTTTGCAAAATTGCAGTGCTTGAGTCTCTTGACTGAGCAAACATAATTTATGTTCTGGGAAGCAATCGCAGCATTCTGGTCCTTGGACGGAATAAGTAATCACTTGTACAAGTACAGACTACTTATCCACCCGAGAAACAGCCTCTACGATCGTCGCCCTCATTATAGTACTCTCGAGTACAATATTGGGGAAATTCACAAGTCTGTAGAGTGTGTTGAATATACGATTTAAAAGGGATAGGCTACGGCGAGTGGGATGAGATGTTGTCGAACACCCAAACTTTTCTGTCTTGTACTAAATCCACATAAATGCTTTCTTTCTCTTGGTAATACTGAGGGGAACATGCCACTGGCATCATAATGGAAACTTGGTCTTCTCTCCTCTCTTACCATTATATTGAGCGAACATTTGGTAGACTTTAAATGACTGAGTCGAAAGATATTCACTATGTCTGGACAAAATATTGGTGACTTTTTTCTTTTAAACTTGCCTTGTGAGTGCCCAATATTACTTGCCTGAAGTCCACCCCTATCGCTGCATTGATACTAATGCACTTAGTGTATCCTATCTGATTTCTACTTATTGTGATTGCGTCGAAAAACTCGCCTTCGCCATGTGAACAATTATATACTACTCACAAGTTGACGCATATGTGAAAAGGTATTGAAAAATGAGCAAATAATTCTGGGTTTTTTTCATCTGAAAAATTTCATGAATTACACCATGTAGGTCGTCGTCTCTCTCAAAAAAGTCGGACCAAACGATGAATAAAAAAAGTTAGCTCACTTAACCAATAAATTGTATTGGAAAAATATGTGTTGTTCTTGGCTTCAAATTGGGGAAATTCCTCCTCAATTTATGGTGGCCCATTAAGCTTTAAGGTTTGTGTTATATGAGGCAGCAACAATCAATGAGATTTTGTAGAGGAAAACTGACTATTTTTATGTTGCTATTATATTTTGTGACAGGTTAGGCGCCTGCTATATGCATGTGACACAATTCAGGGAAAAGAGCACACGGCTTTAGGCTTTGGTTTGCCCTGCAGACAAACGGGAAGGTTGGAGGTTCATCTGTTTGATCGAGCTCAATGAATGAGAACTTGCTGCTCTGTCTATTAATTATCTCCCCCAGTTTGCAAAATTGCAGTGCTTGAGTCTCTTGACTGAGAAAACATAATTTATGTTCTGGGAAGCAATCGCAGCATTCCGGTCCTTGGACGGATTAAGTAATCACTTGTGGAAGTATAGACTACTTATCCACCCGAGAAACAACCTCTACGATCGTCGCCCTCATTATAGTACTCTCGAGTACAATATTGGGAAAAGTCACAAGTCTGCAGAGTGTTGAATATACAATTTAAAAGGGATAGGCTACGGCGAGTGGGACGAGATGTTGTCGAACACCCATGCTTTTTTGTCTTGTAATAAAGACGCATAAATGCTTTCTTTGTCTTAGTAATACTGAGGGGAACATGCCATTGGCATCATATTGCAAACTTGGTCTTCTCTCTTCTCTTACAATTATATTGAGCGAACATTTGGTAGACATTAAATGACTGAGTCGAAAGATATTCATTGTGTCTGGACATAATATTGGTGACTTTTTTTCTTTTAGACTTGCCTTGTGAGTGCCCAATATTACTTACCTGCAGTCCACCCCTATCGCTGCATTGATACTAATGCACTTAGTGTATCCTATCTGATTTCTACTTATTGTGATTGCGTCGAAAAACTCTCCTTCGCCATGTGAGCAATTATTTACTACTCACAAGTTGACGCAAATGTGAAAAGGTATTAAAAATTGGCAAATAATTTTAGGGTTTTTTCATCCTGAAAAATTTCATGAATTACACCATGTAGGTCGTCGTCTCTCTCAAAAACGTCGGACCAAACGATGAAAAAAAAGTCAGCTGACTTAACCAATAAATTGTATAGGAAAAAATATGTGATGGTCAGGGCTTCAAATGGGTGAAATGCCTCCTTCTGAATTTATGCTGGCCCATTAAGCTTTAAGGTTTGTGTTATATGAGGCAGCAACAATCAATGAGATTTTGGAGAGGAAAACTGAATATTTTTATGTTGCTATGATAGTTTGTGACAGATTAGGGGCCTGCTATATGCATGTGACACCATTCAGGGAAAGAGCCGACGGCTTTAGGTAATGGCTTGCCCTGTAGACAAACAGGAAGGTTGGAAGTTCATCTGTTCGATCGCGCTCAATGAATGAGAAATTGCTGCTCTGTCTATTAATAATCTCCCCTAGTTTGCAAAATTGCAGTGCTTGAGTCTCTTGACTGAGAAAACATAATTTATATTCTGGGAAGCAATCGCAGCATTCTGGTCCTTTAACGGAATAAGTAATCACTTGTACAAGTACAGACTACTTATCCACCCGACAAACAGCCTCTACGATCGTCGCCCCCGTTATAGTTCTCTCTAGTACAATATTGGGAAAAGTCACAAGTCTGCAGAGTGTATTGAATATACGATTTGAATGGGATTGGCTACGGCGTGAGGGATGAGATGTTGTCGAACACCCATAATTTTCTGTCCTGTACTAAAGCCGCATAAATGCTTTCTTTCTCTTGGTAATACCGAGAAAAACATGCCACTGGTATCATATTGGAAACTTGGTCTTCTCTCCTCTCTTACCAATATATTGAGCGAACGTTCGGTAGACTTTAAATGACTGAGTCGAAAGATATTCACTATGTCTGGACAAAATATTGGTGACTTTTTTCTTTTAAACTTGCCTTGTGAGTGCCCAATATTACTTGCCTGAAGTCCACTCACATCGCTGCTTTGATACTAATGCAATGAGTGTATCTGATCGGATTTCTACTTGTTTTGATTGCGTCTAAAAACTCGCCTTCGCCATGTCAACAATTATATACTACTCACAAGTTGACGCAAATGTGAAAAGGTATTGAAAAATTGGCAAATAATTTTAGGTTTTTTTCATCCTGAAAAATTTCATGAATTACACCATGTAGGTCGTCGTCTCTCTCAAAAACGTCGGACCAAACGATGAAAAAAAAGTTAGCTGACTTAACCAATAAATTGTATAGGAAAAAATATGTGATGGTCAGGGCTTCAAATGGGTGAAATGAGTCCTTCTGAATTGATGGTGGCCAATTAACCTTTAAGGTTTGTGTTATATGAGGCCGCAACAATCAATGATATTTTGGAGAGGAAAACTGAATATTTTTATGTTGCTATGATAGTTTGTGACAGATTAGGGGCCTGCTATATGCATGTGACACCATTTAGGGAAAGAGCCGGCGGCTTTAGGTAATGGCTTGCCCTGTAGACAAACAGGAAGGTTGGAAGTTCATCTGTTCGATCGCGCTCAATGAATGAGAAATTGCTGCTCTGTCTATTAATTATCTCCCCTAGTTTGCAAAATTGCAGTGCTTGAGTCTCTTGACTGAGCAAACATAATTTATGTTCTGGGAAGCAATCGCAGCATTCTGGTCCTTGGACGGAATAAGTAATCACTTGTACAAGTACAGACTACTTATCCACCCGAGAAACAGCCGCTACGATCGTCGACCTCATTACAGTACTCTCGAGTACAATATTGGGAAAAGTCACAAGTCTGCAGAGTGTGTTGAATATACGATTTAAAAGGGACTGGCTACGGCGTGAGGGATGAGATGTTGTCGAACACCCATACTTTTCTGTCTTGTACTACATCCACATAAATGCTTTCTTTCTCTTAGTAATAATGAGGGGAACATGCCACTGGCATCATATTGGAAACTTGGTCTTCTCTCTTCTCTTACCATTATATTGAGCGAACATTTGGTAGACATTAAATGACTGAGTCTAAAGATATTCACTAAGTCTGGACATACTATTGGTGACTTGTTTTCTTTTAAACTTGCCTTGTGAGTGCCCAATATTACTTTTGCAGTCCACCCCCAGCGCTGCTTTGATACTAATGCACTGAGTGTATCTGATCTGATTTCTACTTGTTGTGATTTCATCGAAAAAACTCGCCTTCGCCATGTGAGCAATTATATGCTACTCACAAGTTGATGCAAATGTGAAAAGGTATTGAAACTGGCTAATAATTTTGTTTTTTTTTCATTTTGAAAAATTTTATGAATTACACCATGTTCGTCGTCTCTCTCGAAAAAGTCGGCCCAAACGATCAAAAAAAAAATATTAGCTGACTTAACCAATAAATTGTATAGGAAACTATATGCGATGTTCAGGCCTTCAAATGGGGGAAATGCCCCCTTCTGAATTTATGGTGGCCCATTAAGCTTTAAGGTTTGTGTTATATGAGGCAGCAACAATCAATGAGATTTTGGAGAGGAAAACTGAGTGTTTTTATGTTGCTATGATATTTTGTGACAGATTAGGGGCCTGCTATATGCATGTCACACCATTCAGGGAAAAGAGCCGACGGCTTTAGGCAATGGCTTGCCCTGTAGACAAACTGGACGGTTGGAAGTTAATCTGTTCGATCGAGCTCAATGAATGAGAAATTGCTGCTCTGTTTATTAATTATCTCCCCAAGTTTTAAAAATTGCAGTGATTGAGTCTTTTGACTAAACAAACATAATTTATTTTCTGGGAAGCACTCGCAGCATTCCGGACCTTGGACGGATTAAGTAATCACTAGTACAAGTATAGACTACTTATCCACCCGAGAAACAGCCTCTACGATCGTCGCCCTCATTATAGTAGTCTCGAGTACAATATTGGGAAAAGTCACAAGTCTGCAGAGTGTGTTGAATATACGATTTAAAAGGGATTGGCTACGGCGTGAGGGATGAGATGTTGTCGAACACCCATACTTTTCTGTCTCCTACTACATCCACATAAATGCTTTCTTTCTCTTAGTAATACTGAGGGGAACATGCCACTGGCATCATATTGGAAACTTGGTCTTCTCTCTTCTCTTACCATTATATTGAGCGAACATTTGGTAGACATTAAATGACTGAGTCGAAAGATATTCACAAAGTCTGGACATACTATTGGTGACTTGTTTTCTTTTAAACTTGCCTTTTGAGTGCCCAATATTACTTGCCTGCAGTCCACCCCCATCGCTGCTTTGATACTAATGCACTAAGTGTATATGATCTGATTTCTAATTGTTGTGATTTCGTCGAAAAAACTCGCCTTCGCCATGTGAGCAATTATATACTACTCACAAGTTGATGCAAATGTGAAAAGGTATTGAAATTGGCAAATAATTTTGTTTTTTTTTTTATTTTGAAAAATTTCATGAATTACACCATGTTGGTCGTCTCTCTCGAAAAAGTGGAACCAAACGATGAAAAAAAAAATGTTAGCTGACTTAACCAATAAATTGTATAGGAAAATATATCTGATGTTTAGGGCTTCAAATGGGGGAAATGCCCCCTTCTCAATTTATTGTGGCCCATTAAGCTTTACGGTTTGTTTTATATGAGGCAGCAACAATCAATGAGATTTTGGAGAGGGAAACTGAGTGTTTTTATGTTGCTATGATATTTTGTGACACATTAGGGGCCTGCTATATGCATGTCACACCATTCAGGGAAAAGAGCCCACGGCTTTAGGCAATGGCTTGCCCTGTAGACAAACTGGAAGGTTGGAAGTTAATCTGTTCGATCGAGCTCAATAATTGAGAAATTGCTGGTCTGTTTATTAATTATCTCCCCTAGTTTGCAAAATTGCAGTGCTTGAGTCTTTTGACTGAGCAAACATAATTTATTTTCTGGGAAGCACTCGCAGCATTCCGGACCTTGGACGGATTAAGTAATCACTTGTACATGTACAGACTACTTATCCACCCGAAAAACAACCCCTACGATCGTCGCCCACATTACAGTACTCTCGAGTACAATATTGGGAAAAGTCTCAAGTCTGCAGAGTGTGATGAATATACGATTTAAAAGGGATAGGCTACGGCGTGTGGGATGATATGTTGTCGAAAACCCATACTTTCTGTCTTGTACTAAAGCCACATAAATGCTTTCTTTCTCGTAGTAATACTGAGGGGAAGGTGCCGCTGATATCAAACTGGAAACTTGGTCTTCTCTCTTCTCTTACCATTATGTTGAGCGAACCTTTGGAAGACATTAAATGACTGAGTCGAAAGATATTCACTATATCTGGACATAATATTGGTGACTTTTTTTCTTTTAAACTTGCCTTGTGAGTGCCCAATATTACTTGCCTGCAGGCCACCCCCAGTGCTGCTTTGATACAAATGCACTTAGATCATCTGATCTGATTTCTACTTGTTGTGATTGCGTCGAAAAACTCGCCTCCGCCATGTGAGCAATTATATACTACTCATAAGTTGACACTAATGTGAAAAGGTATTCAAAAATTGGCAAATAATTTTGGGGTTTCTTCATGTTGAAAAATTTCATGAATTACACCATGTAGGTCGTCGTCTCTCTCAAAAAAGTCGGACCCAAGGATGAAAAAAAAAGTTAGCTGACTTAACCAATAAATTGAATAGGAAGAAATATGTGATGTTCAGTGCTTCAATTGGGGGAAATGCCTCCTTCTGAATTTATGGCGGCCCATTAAGCTTTTAGGTTTGCGTTATATGATGCAACAACAATCAAATAGATTTTGGAGAGGAAAACAGAATATTTTTATGTTGCTATGATATTTTGTGACAGATTAGGGGCCTGCTATATGCATGTGACACCCTTCAGGGAAAAGAGCCGACGGCTTTAGGCAATGGCTTGCCCTGTAGAGAAACTGGAAGGTTGGAAGTTCCTCTGTTCAATTGGGCTCAATGAATTAGAAATTGCTGCTCTGTTTATTAAATATCTCCCCTAATTTGCAAAATTGCAGTGCTTGGGTCTCTTGACTTAGCAAACATAATTTATCTTCTGGGAAGCAATCGCAGCATTCCCGTCCTTGGGCGGATTATATAATCACTTGTACGTGTACAGACTACTTGTCCACCCGAGAAACAGCCTCTACGATCGTCGCCTTCATTATAGTACTCTCGAGTACAATTTTTGGAAAAGTCACAAGTCTGCAGAGTGTGTTGATATACGATTTAAAAGGGATAGGCTACGGCGAGTGGGATGAGCTATTGTCGAACACCCACACTTTTCTGTCTTGTACTAAAGCCACATAAATGCTTTCGTTCTCTTAGTAATACTCAGGGAACATGCCACTGGCATCATATTGGAAACTTGGTCTTCTCTCTTCTATTACCATTATATTGAGCGAACATTTGGTAGACATTAAATGACTGAGTCGAAAGATATTCACTATGTCTGGACATAATATTGGTGACTTTTTTTCCTTTAAACTTGCCTTGTGAGTGCCCAATATAACTTGCCTGCAGTCCACCCCCATCGCTGCTTTGATACTAATGCACTGAGTGTATCTGATCTGATTTCTACTCGTTGTGATTGCGTCGAAAAACTCGCCTTCGTCATGTGAGCAATTATATACTACTCACAATTTGACGCAAATGTGAAAAGATATTGAAAAATTGGCAAATAATTTTGGGTTTTTTTCATCTTGAAAAATTTCATGAATTACACCATGTAGGTCGTCGTCTCTCTCACACAAGTCGGACCAAAAGATGACAAAAAAAAGTTAGGTGACTTAACCAATAAATTGTATAGGAAAAAATATGTGATGTTCAGGGCTTCGAATGGGGGAAATGCCTTGTTCTGAATTTATGGTGACCCATTAAGCTTTAAGGTTTGTGTAATATGAGGTAGCAACAATCAATGAGATTTTGGTGTGGAAAACTGAATATTTTTATGTTGCTATGATATTTTGTGTCAGATTAGGGTCCTGCTATATGCACACCATTCAGGGAAAAGAGCCCCGGCTTTAGGCAATGGCTTGCCCTGTAGACAAACTGGAAGAATGGAAGTTCAACTGTTCGATCGAGCTCAATGAATGAGAAATTGCTGCTCTGTCTATTAATTATCTCCCC
This sequence comes from Pictodentalium vernedei, assembly GCA_031216915.1. Lineage (NCBI taxonomy): Eukaryota > Metazoa > Mollusca > Scaphopoda > Dentaliida > Dentaliidae > Pictodentalium > Pictodentalium vernedei. Next base: position 363,182,663 of record CM062292.1, on the reverse strand, counting down.
TAGTTTGCACAATTGCAGTGCTTGAGTCTCTTGACTGTGCAAACATAATTTATGTTCTGGGAAGCGATCGCAGCATTCCGGTCCATGGACGGATTAAGTACTCACCTGTACAAGTACAGACTACTTATGCACCCGAGAGACAGCCTCTACGATCGTCGCCCTCATTATAGTACTCTCGAGTACAATATTGGGAAAAGTCGCAAGTCTGCAGAGTGTGCTGAATATACGATTTAAAAGGGATTGGATACGGCGTGTGGGATGAGATGTTGTCGAACACCCATACTTTTCTGTCTTGTACTAAATCCACATAAATGCTTTCTTTCTCTTAGTAATACTGAGGAGAACATGCCACTGGCATCATATTGGAAACTTGGTCTTCTCTCTTCTCTTACCATTATATTGAGCGAACATTTGGTAGACATTAAATGACTGAGTCTAAAGATATTCACTATGTCTGGACATAATATTGGTGACTTTTTTTCTTTTAAACTTGCCCTGTGAGTGTACAATATTACTTACCTGCAGCCCACCCCCATGGCTGCTTTGATACTAATGCACTGAGTGTATCTGATCCCATCATATCGGAAACTTGGTCTTCTCTCTTCTATTACCATTATATTGAGTGAACTTTTGGTAGACATTAAATGACTGAGTCGAAAGATTTTGACCATGTCTGGACATATAATTGGTGACTTTTTTTCTTTTAAACTTGCCTTGTGAGTGCCCAATATTACTTGCCTGCAGTCCACCCCCATCGCTGCTTTGATACTAATGCACTGAGTTATCTGATCTGATTTCTACTCGTAGTGATTGCGTCGAAAAACTCGCCTTCGTCATGTGAGCAATTATATACTACTCACAAGTTGACGCAAATGTGAAAAGATATTGAGAAATTGGCAAATAATTTTGGGTTTTTTTCAACTTGAAAAATTTCGTGAATTACACCATGTAGGTCGTCGTCTCTCTCACAAAAGTCGGACCAAAAGATGAAAAATAAGTTAGGTGACTTAACCAATAAATTGTATAGGAAAAAATGTGTGATGTTCAGGGCTTCAAATGGGGGAAATGCCTTGTCCTGAATTTATGGTGACCCATTAAGCTTTAAGGTTTGTGTTATATGAGGCAGCAACAATCAATGAGATTTTGGAGTGGAAAACTGAATATTTTTATGTTGCTATGATATTTTGTGACAGATTAGGGTCCTGCTATATGCACACCATTCAGGGAAAAGAGCCCCGGCTTTAGGCAAAGGCTTGCCCTGTGGACAAACTGGAAAGTTGGAAGTTGATCTGTTCGATCCAGCTCAATGAATGAGAAATTGCTGCTCTGTCTATTAATTAACTCCCTTAGTTTGCAAAATTGCAGTGCTTGAGTCTCTTGACTTAGCAAACATAATTTAATTTCTGGGAAGCAATCGCAGCATTCCGGTCATTGGACTTATTAAGTAATCACTTGTACAAGTACAGACTACTTATCTACCCGAGAAACAGCCTCTACGATCGTCGCCCTCATTATAGTACTCACGAGTACAATATTGGGAAAAGACACAAGTCTGCAGAGTGTGTTGAATATACGATTTAGAAGGGATAGGCTACGGCGAGTGGGATGAGATGTTGTCGAACACCCATACTTTTCTGTTTTATACTAAATGCACATAAATGCTTTCTTTCTCTTAGTAATACTGAGGGGAACATGCCATTATCATCATTTTAGAACCTTGGTCTTCTCTCTTCTCTTGCCATTATATTGAGCGAACATTTGGTAGACATTAAATGACTGAGTCGAAAGATATTCACTATGTCTGGACATAATATTGGTGACTTTTTTTCTTTTAAACTTGTCTTGTGAGTGCCCAATATTACTTGCCGGCTGTCCACCCCCATCGCTGCTTTGACACTAATGCACTGAGTGTATCTGATCTGATTTCTACTTGTTGTGGTTGCGTCGAAAAACTCACCTTCGCCACGGGAGCAATTATATACTACTCACATGTTGACGCAAATGTGAAAAGGTATTGAAAAATTGGGAAATAATTTAAGGGTTTTTTCATCGTGAAAAATTTCATGAATTACACCATGTTGGTCGTCGCCTCTCTCAAAAAAGTCGGACCAAACGATGTTAGCTGACTTATCAAATAAATTGTATAGGAAAAAATATGTGATGTACAGGGCTTCAAATGGGGAAAATGCCTCATTCTGAATTTATGGTGACCCATAAAGCTTTAAGGTTTGCGTTATAAGAGGCAGCAACAATCAATGAGATTTTCGAGAGGAAAACGGAATATTTTTATGTTGCTATGACATTTTGTGACAGATTAGGGGCCTGCTATATGTATGTGACACCCTTCAGGGAAAAGAGCCGACGGCTTTAGGCAATGGCTTGCCCTGTAGACAAACTGGAAGAATGGAAGTTCATCTGTTCGATCGAGCTCAATGAATGAGAAATTGCTGCTCTGTCTATTAATTATCTCCCCTAGGTTGCAAATTGCAGTGCTTGAGTCTCTTGACTGAGCAAACATAATTTATGTTCTGGGAAGCGATTGCTGCATTCAGGTCCTTGGACGGATTTAGTAATCACTTGTACAAGTACAGACTACTTATGCACCCGAGAAACATCCTCTACGATCGTCGCCCTCATTATTGTACTCTCGAGTACAATATTGAGAAAAGTCACAAGTCTGCAGAGTGTGTTGAATATACGATTTAAAAGGGATAGGCTACGGCGAGTGGGATGAGATGTTGTCGAAAACCCATACTTTTCTGTCTTGTACTAAAGCCACATAAATGCTTTCTTTCTCTTAGTAATACTGCGGGGAACATGGCACTGGTATCATATTGGAAACTTGGTCTTCTCTCTTCTCTTACCATTATATTGAGCGAACATTTTGAAAACATTAAATGACTGAGTCGAAAGATATTCACTAAGTCTCGACATACTATTGGTGACTTGTTTTCTTTTAAACTTGCCTTGTGAGCGCCCAATATTACTTGGCTGCAGTCCACCCCCATAGCTGCTTCGATCCTAATGCACTGAGTGTATCTCATCTGATTTCTAGTTGTAGTGATTGCGTCGAAAAACTCGCCTTCGCCATGTGAGCAATTATATACTACTCACAAGTTGAGGCAAATGTGAAAAGGTATTGAAAAATTGGCAAATAAATTTGGAGTTTTTTCATCTTGAAAGATTTTATGAATTACACCATGTAGGTCGTCGTCTCTCTCCAAAAAGTCGGACCAAACGATGAAAAAAAAGAAGTTAGCTGACTTAACCAATAAATTGTATAGGAAAAAATATGTGATGTTCAGGGCTTCAAATGGGGGAAATGCCTCCTTCTGAACTTATGGTGGCGCATTAAGCTTTAAGGTTTGTGTTATATGAGGCAGCAACAATCAATGAGATTTTGGAGCGGAAAACTGAATATCTTTATGTTGCTATGATATTTTTTGACAGATTAGAGGCCTGCTATATGCATGTGACACCATCCAGGGAAATGAGCCCACGGCTTTAGGCAATGGCTTGCCCTGTAGACAAACGGGAAGGTTGGAAGTTCATCTGTTCGATCGAGCTCAATGAATGAGAAAATACTGCTCTGCCTGTTAATTATCTCCCCTAGTTTGCAAAATTGCAGTGCTTGAGTCTCTTGACTGAGCAAGCATAATTTATGTTCTGGGAAGCAATCGCAGCATTCCGGTCCTTGGACGGATTAAGTAATCACTTGTACAAGTACAGATTACTTATCCACCCGAGAAACAGCCTCTAGGATCGTCGCCCTCATTATAGTACTCTCGAGTACAATATTTCGAAAGGTCACAAGTCTGCAGAGTGTGTTGAATATACGATTTAAAAGGGATAGGCTACGGCGAGTGGGATGAGATGTTGTCGAACACCCATACTTTTCTCTCTTGTAGTAAAGCCACATAAATGCTTTGTTTCTCTTAGTAATACGGAGAAGAACAATCCACTGGCATCATATTGGAAACTTGGTCTTCTCTCTTCTCTTACCATTATATTGAGCGAACATTTGGTAGACATTAATAGACTGCGTCGAAAGATATTCACTATGCCTGGACATAATATTGGTGACTTTTTTTCTTTTAAACTTGCCTTGTGAGCGCCCAATATTACTTGCCTGCAGTCCACTCCCATCGCTGCTTTGATACTATTGCACTGAATGTATCTGCTCTGATTTCTACTTGTTGTGATTGCGTCGAAAAACTCGCCTTCGCCATGTGAGCAATTATATACTACTCACAAGTTGATGCAAATGTGAAAAGGTATTGAAAAATTGGAAAATATTTTTGGATTTTTTCATCTTGAAAAATTTCATGAATTGCACCATGTAGGTCGTCATCTCTCTCAAAAAAGTCGGACCAAACGATGAAAAAAGAAAAAAGCTAGCTGACTTAACCAATAAATTGTGCAGGAAAAAATATGTGATGTTCAGGGCTTCAAATGGGGGAAATGCCTCCTTCTGAAATGATGGTGGTCCATTAAGCTTTAACGTTTGTGTAATATGAGTCAGCAACATTCAATGAGATGTTGGAGAGGAAAACTGAATATCTTTATGTTGCTATGATATTTTGTGACAGATTAGGGGCCTGCTATATGCTTGTTACACCATTCAGGGAAAAGAGCCCACGGCTTTAGGCAATGGCTTGTCCTGTAGGCAAACTGGAAGGTTGGAAGTTCATATGTGCGATCGAGCTCAGTGAATGAGAATTTGCTGCTGTGTCTATTAATTATCTCCCCTAGTTTGCAAAATTGCAGTGTTTGAGTCTATTGACTGAGCAAACAAAATTTATGTTCTGGGAAGCAATCACAGCATTCCGGTCCTTGGAGGGATTAAGTAATCACTTGTACAAGTACAGACTTTTTATCCACCCGAGAAACAGCCTCTCCTATCGTCGCCCTCATTATAGTACTCTCGAGTACAGTGTGGGGAAAAGTCGCAAGTCTGCAGAGTGTGTTGAATATACGATTTAAAAGGGATAGACTACGGCGAGTGAGATGAGATGTTGTCGAACACCCATACTTTTCTGTCCTGTACTAACGCCACATAAATGCTTTCTTTCTCTTAGTAATACTGAGGGGAACATGCCACTGGCATCATATTGGAAACTTGGTCTTCTCTCTTCTCTTACCATTATATTGAGCGAACATTTGGTAGACATTAATAGACTGCGTCGAAAGATATTCACTATGCCTGGACATAATATTGGTGACTTTTTTTCTTTTAAACTTGCCTTGTGAGCGCCCAATATTACTTGCCTGCAGTCCACTCCTATCGCTGCTTTGATACTATTGCACTGAGTGTATTTGATCTGATTGCTACTTCTTGTGATTGCGTCGAAAAACTCGCCTTCGCCATGTGAGCAATGATATACTACTCACAAGTTTACGCAAATGTGAAAACGTATTGAAAAATTGGCAAATAATTTTGGGGTTTTTTCATCTTGAAAAATTTCATGAATTACACCATCTAGTTCGTCGTCTCTCAAAAACGTCGGACCAAACGATGAAAAAAAAAGTTAGCTGACTTAACCAATAAATTGTATAGGAAAAAATATGTGATGGTCAGGGCTTCAAATGGGGGAAATGCCTCCTTCTGAATTTATGGCGGCCCATTAAGCTTTTAGGTTTGTGTTATAGGAGGCCGCAACAATCAATGAGATATTGGAGAGGAAAACTGAATATTTTTATTTTGCTATGATATTTTGTGACAGATTAGGGGCCTGCTATATGCATGTGTCACCATTCAGGGAAAAGAGCACACGGCTTTAGGCAATGGCTTGCCCTGTAGACAAACAGGAGGGATGGAAGTTCATCTGTTCGATCGAGCTCAATGAATGAGAAATTTCTGCTCTCTCTATTAATCATCTCCGCTAGTTTGCAAAATTGCAGTGCTTGAGTCTCTTGACTGAGCAAACATAATTTATGTTCTGTGAAGCAATCGTAGCATTCCGGTCGTTGGACGTGTTAAGCAATCACTTGTACAAGTACAGACTACTTATCCACCCGAGAAACAGCCTCTACGATCGTCGCCCTCGTTATAGTACTCCTGAGTACAATATTGGGAAAAGTCACAAGTTTGTATAGTGTGTTGAATATAGGATTTAAAAGGGATAGGCTACGGCGAGTGGGATGAGATGTTGTCGAACACCCAAACTTTTCTGTCTTGTACTAAAGCCACATAAATGCTTTCTTTCTCTTAGTAATACTGAGGGAAACATGCCACTGGCATCATATTGGAAACTTGGTCGTCTCTCCTCTCTTACCATTATATTGAGCGAGCATTTGGTAGACTTTAAATGACTGAGTCGAAAGATATTCAATATGTCTGGACAAAATATTGGTGACTTTTTTCTTTTAAACTTGCCTCGTGAGTGCCCTATATTATTTGCCTGCAGTCCATCCCCATGGCTACTTTGATACTAATGCACTGAGTGTATCTGATTTAATTTCTACTTCTTGTGATTCCGTAGAAAAACTCGCCTTCGCCATGTCAACAATTATATACTACTCACAAGTTGACGCATATGTGAAAAGGTATTGAAAAATTAGCAAATAATTTTGGGTTTTTTTCATCCTGAAAAACTTCATGACACCATGTAGGTCGTCGTCTCTCTCAAAAAAGTCGGACCAAACGATGAAAAAGAAAAAGTTAGCTCACTTAACCAATAAATTGTATAGGAAAAAATATGTGTTGTTCTTGGCTTCAAATGGGGTAAATGCCTCCTTCTGAATTTATGGTGGCCCATTAAGCTTTAAGGTTTGTGTTTTCTGAGGCAGCAACAATCATTGAGATTTTGTAGAGGAAAACAGACTATTTTTATGTTTCTATTATATTTTGTGACAGATTATGGGCCTGCTATATGCATGTGACACAATTCAGGGAAAAGAGCACACGGCTTTAGGCATTGGTTTGCCCTGCAGACAAACGGGAAGGTTGGAAGTTCATCTGTTTGATCGAGCTCAATGAATGAGAAATTGCTGCTCTGTCTAGTAATTATCTCCCCTAGTTTGCAAAATTGCAGTGCTTGAGTCTCTTGACTGAGCAAACATAATTTATGTTCTGGGAAGCAATCGCAGCATTCCGGTCCTTGGACGGATTAAGTAATCACTTGTGGAAGTACAGACTACTTATCCACCCGAGAAACAACCTCTACGATCGTCGCCCTCATTATAGTACTCTCGAGTACAATATTGGGAAAAGTCACAAGTCTGCAGAGAGTGTTGAATATACAATTTAGAAGGGATAGGCTACGGCGAGTGGGACGAGATGTTGTCGAACTCCCATACTTTTCTGTCTTGTAAAAAAGTCACATAAATGCTTTCTTTGTCTTAGTAATACTGAGGGGAACATGCCACTGGCATCATATTGCAAACTTGGTCTTCTCTCTTCTCTTACCATTATATTGAGCGAACATTTGGTAGACATTAAATGACTGAGTCGAAAGATATTCACTATGTCTGGACATAATATTGGTGACTTTTTTTCTTTTAAACTTGCCTTGTGAGTGCCCAATATTACTTGCCTGCAGTCCACCCCCATCGCTGCTTTGATACTAATGCACTTAGTGTATCTTATCTAATTTCTACTTGTTGTGATTGCGTCGAAAAGCTCGCCTTCGCCATGTGAGCAGTTATTTACTACTCACAAGTTGACGCAAATGTGAAAAGGTATTGAAAAATTGGCAAATAATTTTAGGTTTTTTTCATCCTGAAAAATTTCATGAATTACACCATGTAGGTCGTCGTCTCTCTCAAAAACGTCGGACCAAACGATGAAAAAAAAAGTTAGCTGACTTAACCAATAAATTGTATAGGAAAAAATATGTGATGGTCAGGGCTTCAAATGGGTGAAATGAGTCCTTCTGAATTGATGGTGGCCCATTAACCTTTAAGGTTTGTGTTATATGAGGCCGCAACAATCAATGATATTTTGGAGAGGAAAACTGAATATTTTTATGTTGCTATGATAGTTTGTGACAGATTAGGGGCCTGCTATATGCATGTGACACCATTCAGGGAAAGAGCCGGCGGCTTTAGGTAATGGCTTGCCCTGTAGACAAACTGGAAGGTTGGAAGTTCATCTGTTCGATCGCGCTCAATGAATGAGAAATTGCTGCTCTGTCTATTAATTATCTCCCCTAGTTTGCAAAATTGCAGTGCTTGAGTCTCTTGACTGAGCAAACATAATTTATGTTCTGGGAAGCAATCGCAGCATTCTGGTCCTTGGACGGAATAAGTAATCACTTGTACAAGTACAGACTACTTATCCACCCGAGAAACAGCCTCTACGATCGTCGCCCTCATTATAGTACTCTCGAGTACAATATTGGGGAAATTCACAAGTCTGTAGAGTGTGTTGAATATACGATTTAAAAGGGATAGGCTACGGCGAGTGGGATGAGATGTTGTCGAACACCCAAACTTCTCTGTCTTGTACTAAATCCACATAAATGCTTTCTTTCTCTTGGTAATACTGAGGGGAACATGCCACTGGCATCATAATGGAAACTTGGTCTTCTCTCGTCTCTTACCATTATATTGAGCGAACATTTGGTAGACTTTAAATGACTGAGTCGAAAGATATTCACTATGTCTGGACATAATATTGGTGACTTTTTTTTCTTTTAAACTTGTCTTGTGAGTCCCCAATAGTACTTGCCGGCTGTCCACCCCCATCGCCGCTTTGACACTAATGCACTGAGTGTATCTGATCTGATTTCTGCTTGTTGTGATTGCGTCGAAAAACTCACCTTCGCCACGGGAGCAATTATATACTACTCACAATTTGACGCAAATGTGAAAAGGTATTGAAAAATTGGGAAATAATTTAATGTTTTTTTCATCATGAAAAATTTCGTGAATTACACCATGTTGGTCGTCGTCTCTCTCAAAAAAGTCGGACCAAACGATGAAAAAAAAGTTGGCTGACTTATCCAATAAATTGTATAGGAAAAAACATGTGATGTTCAGGACTTCAAATGGGGAAAATGCCTCATTCTGAATTTATGGTGGCCCATAAAGCTTTAAGGTTTGCGTTATAAGAGGCAGCAACAATCAATGAGATTTTGGAGAGGAAAACTGAATATTTTTATGTTGCTATGACATTTTGTGACAGATTAGGGGCCTGCTATATGTATGTGACACCCTTCAGGGAAAAGAGCCGACGGCTTTGGGCAATGGCTTGCCCTGAAGACAAACTGGAACAATGGAAGTTCATCTGTTCGATCGAGCTCAATGAATGAGAAATTGCTGCTCTGTCTATTAATTATCTCCCCTAGTTTGCAAAATTGCAGTGCTTCAGTCTCTTGACTGAGCAAACATAATTTATGTTCTGGGAAGCGATCGCAGCATTCCGGTCCTTGGACGGATGTAGTAATCACTTGTAGAAGTACAGACTACTTATGCACCCGAGAGACAGCCTCTACGATCGTCGCCCTCATTATAGTACTCTCGAGTACAATATTGGGAAAAGTCACAAGTCTGCAGAGTGTGTTGAATATATGATTTAAAAGGGATAGGCTGCGGCGAGTGGGATGAGATGTTGTCGAACTCCCATACTTTTCTGTCTTGTACTAAATCCACATAAATGCTTTCTTTCTCTTAGTAATACTGAGGAGAACATGCCACTGGCATCATATTGGAAACTTGGTCTTCTCTCTTCTCTTACCATTATATTGAGCGAACATTTGGTAGACATTAAATGACTGAGTCTAAAGATATTCACTATGTCTGGACATAATATTGCTGACTTTTTTTCTTTTAAACTTGCCCTGTGAGTGCACAATATTAACTGCCTGCAGTCCACCCCCATGGCTGCTTTGATACTAATGCACGGAGTGTATCTGATCTCATCATATCGGAAACTTGGTCTTCTCTCTTCTATTACCATTGTATTGAGTGAATTTTGGTAGACATTAAATGACTGAGTCGAAAGATATTCACCATGTCTGGACATATTATTGGTGACTTTTTTTCTTTTAAACCTGCCTTGTGAGTGCCCAATATTACTTGCCTGCAGTCCACCCCCATCGCTGCTTTGATACTAATGCACTGAGTGTATCTGATCTGATTTCTACTCTTTGTGATTGCGTCGAAAAACACGCCTTCGTCATGTGAGCAATGATATACTACTCACAAGTTGACGCAAATGTGAAAAGGGATTGAAAAATTGGCAAATAATTTTGGGGTTTTTTCATCTTGAAAAATTTAATGAATTACACCATGTAGGTCGTCGTCTCTCTCACAAAAGTCGGACCAAAAGATGAAAAAAAAAAGTTAGGTGACATAACCAATAAATTGTATAGGAAAAAATATGTGATGTTCAGTGCTTCAAATGAGGGAAATGCCTCCTTCTGAATTTATGGTGACCCATTAAGCTTTAAGGTTTGTGTTATATGATGCAGCAACAATCAAATAGATTTTGGAGAGGAAAACAGAATATTTTTATGTTGCTATGATATTTTGTGACAGATTAGGGGCCTGCTATATGCATGTGACACCCTTCAGGGTAAAGAGCCGACGGCTTTAGGCAATGGCTTGCCCTGTAAACAAACTGGAAGGCTGGAATTTCATCTGTTCGATCGAGCAAAATGAATGAGAAATTGCTGCTCTTTCTGTTAATTATCTCCCTTAATTTGCAAAATTGCAGTGCTTGAGTCTCTTGACTGAGCAAACATAATTTATGTTCTGGGAAGCAATCGCAGCATTCCGGTCCTTGGACGGAATAAGTAATCACTTGTACAAGTACAGACTACTTATGCACCCGGGAGACAGCATCTACGATCGTCGCCCTCATTATAGTACTCTCGAGTACAATATTGGGAAAAGTCACAAGTCTGCAGAGTGTGTTGAATATACGATTTAAAAGGGATTGGCTACGGCGTGTGGGATGAGATGTTGTCGAACACCCATACTTTTCTGTCTTGTACTAAATCCACATAAATGCTTTCTTTCTCTTAGTAATACTGAGGAGAACATGCCACTGGCATCATATTGAAAACTTGGTCTTCTCTCTTCTCTTACCATTTTATTGAGCGAACATTTGGTAGACATTAAATGACTGAGTCTAAAGATATTCACTATGTCTGGACATAATATTGGTGACTTTTTATTCTTTTAAACTTGCCCTGTGAGTGCACAATATTACTTGCCTGCAGTCCACCCCCATGGCTGCTTTGATACTAATGCACTGAGTGTATCTGATCTCATCATACCGGAAACTTGGTCTTCTCTCTTCTATTACCATTATATTGAGTCAACTTTTGGTAGACATAAAATGACTGAGTCGAAAGATATTCACCATGTCTAGACATATTATTGGTTACTTTTTTTCTTTTAAACTTGCCTTGTGAGTGCCCAATATTACTTGCCTGCAGTCCACCCCCATCGCTGCTTTGATACCAATGCACTGAGTGTATCTGATCTGATTTCTACTCGTTGTGATTGCGTCGAAAAACTCACCTTCGTCATGTGAGCAATTATATACTACTCACAAGTTGACGCAAATGTGAAAAGATATTGAAAAATTGGCAAATAATTTTGGGTTTTTTTCATCTTGAAAAATTTCATGAATTACACCATGTAGGTCGTCGTCTCTCTCACAAAAGTCGGACCAAAAGATGAAAAAAAAGTTAGGTGACTTAACCAATAAATTGTATAGGAAAAAATATGTGATGTCCTGGGCTTCAAATGGGGGAAATGCCTCCTTCTGAATTTATGGTGACCCATTAAGCTTTAAGGTTTGTGTTATATGAGGCAGCACCAATCAATGAGATTTTGGTGTGGAAAACTGAATATTTTTATGTTGCTATGATATTTTGTGTCAGATTAGGGTCCTGCTATATGCACACCATTCAGGGAAAAGAGCCCCGGCTTTAGGCAATGGCTTGCCCTGTAGACAAACTGGAAGAATGGAAGTTCAACTGTTCGATCGAGCTCAATGAATGAGAAATTGCTGCTCTGTCTATTAATTATCTCCCCTAGTTTGCACAATTGCAGTGCTTGAGTCTCTTGACTGTGCAAACATAATTTATGTTCTGGGAAGCGATCGCAGCATTCCGGTCCCTGGACGGATTAAGTACTCACCTGTACAAGTACAGACTACTTATGCACCCGAGAGACAGCCTCTACGATCGTCGCCCTCATTATGGTACTCTCGAGTACAATATTGGGAAAAGTCGCAAGTCTGCAGAGTGTGCTGAATATACGATTTAAAAGGGATTGGCTACGGCGTGTGGGATGAGATGTTGTCGAACACCCATACTTTTCTGTCTTGTACTAAATCCACATAAATGCTTTCTTTCTCTTAGTAATACTGAGGAGAACATGCCACTGGCATCATATTGGAAACTTGGTCTTCTCTCTTCTCTTACCATTATATTGAGCGAACATTTGGTAGACATTAAATGACTGAGTCTAAAGATATTCACTATGTCTGGACATAATATTGGTGACTTTTTTTCTTTTAAACTTGCCCTGTGAGTGTACAATATTACTTACCTGCAGCCCACCCCCATGGCTGCTTTGATACTAATGCACTGAGTGTATCTGATCCCATCATATCGGAAACTTGGTCTTCTCTCTTCTATTACCATTATATTGAGTGAACTTTTGGTAGACATTAAATGACTGAGTCGAAAGATTTTGACCATGTCTGGACATATAATTGGTGACTTTTTTTCTTTTAAACTTGCCTTGTGAGTGCCCAATATTACTTGCCTGCAGTCCACCCCCATCGCTGCTTTGATACTAATGCACTGAGTTATCTGATCTGATTTCTACTCGTAGTGATTGCGTCGAAAAACTCGCCTTCGTCATGTGAGCAATTATATACTACTCACAAGTTGACGCAAATGTGAAAAGATATTGAGAAAGTGGCAAATAATTTTGGGTTTTTTTCAACTTGAAAAATTTCGTGAATTACACCATGTAGGTCGTCGTCTCTCTCACAAAAGTCGGACCAAAAGATGAAAAATAAGTTAGGTGACTTAACCAATAAATTGTATAGGAAAAAATATGTGATGTTCAGGGCTTCAAATGGGGGAAATGCCTTGTCCTGAATTTATGGTGACCCATTAAGCTTTAAGGTTTGTGTTATATGAGGCAGCAACAATCAATGAGATTTTGGAGTGGAAAACTGAATATTTTTATGTTGCTATGATATTTTGTGACAGATTAGGGTCCTGCTATATGCACACCATTCAGGGAAAAGAGCCCCGGCTTTAGGCAATGGCTTGCCCTGTGGACAAACTGGAAGGTTGGAAGTTGATCTGTTCGATCCAGCTCAATGAATGAGAAATTGCTGCTCTGTCTATTAATTAACTCCCTTAGTTTGCAAAATTGCAGTGCTTGAGTCTCTTGACTTAGCAAACATAATTTAATTTCTGGGAAGCAATCGCAGCATTCCGGTCATTGGACTTATTAAGTAATCACTTGTACAAGTACAGACTACTTATCTACCCGAGAAACAGCCTCTACGATCGTCGCCCTCATTATAGTACTCCCGAGTGCAATATTGGGAAAAGACACAAGTCTGCAGAGTGTGTTGAATATACGATTTAGAAGGGATAGGCTACGGCGAGTGGGATGAGATGTTGTCGAACACCCATACTTTTCTGTTTTATACTAAATGCACATAAATGCTTTCTTTCTCTTAGTAATACTGAGGGGAACATGCCATTATCATCATTTTAGAACCTTGGTCTTCTCTCTTCTCTTGCCATTATATTGAGCGAACATTTGGTAGACATTAAATGACTGAGTCGAAAGATATTCACTATGTCTGGACATAATATTGGTGACTTTTTTTCTTTTAAACTTGTCTTGTGAGTGCCCAATATTACTTGCCGGCTGTCCACCCCCATCGCTGCTTTGACACTAATGCACTGAGTGTATCTGATCTGATTTCTACTTGTTGCGGTTGCGTCGAAAAACTCACCTTCGCCATGTGAGCAATTATATACTACTCACATGTTGACGCAAATGTGAAAAGGTATTGAAAAATTGGGAAATAATTTAAGGGTTTTTTCATCGTGAAAAATTTCATGAATTACACCATGTTGGTCGTCGCCTCTCTCAAAAAAGTCGGACCAAACGATGTTAGCTGACTTATCAAATAAATTGTATAGGAAAAAATATGTGATGTTCAGGGCTTCAAAAGGGGAAAATGCCTCATTCTGAATTTATGGTGACCCATAAAGCTTTAAGGTTTGCGTTATAAGAGGCAGCAACAATCAATGAGATTTTCGAGAGGAAAACGGAATATTTTTATGTTGCTATGACATTTTGTGACAGATTAGGGGCCTGCTATATGTATGTGACACCCTTCAGGGAAAAGAGCCGACGGCTTTAGGCAATGGCTTGCCCTGTAGACAAACTGGAAGAATGGAAGTTCATCTGTTCGATCGAGCTCAATGAATGAGAAATTGCAGCTCTGTCTATTAATTATCTCCCCTAGGTTGCAAATTGCAGTGCTTGAGTCTCTTGACTGAGCAAACATAATTTATGTTCTGGGAAGCGATTGCTGCATTCAGGTCCTTGGACGGATTTAGTAATCACTTGTACAAGTACAGACTACTTATGCACCCGAGAAACATCCTCTACGATCGTCGCCCTCATTATTGTACTCTCGAGTACAATATTGGGAAAAGTCACAAGTCTGCAGAGTGTGTTGAATATACGATTTAAAAGGGATAGGCTACGGCGAGTGGGATGAGATGTTGTCGAAAACCCATACTTTTCTGTCTTGTACTAAAGCCACATAAATGCTTTCTTTCTCTTAGTAATACTGCGGGGAACATGGCACTGGTATCATATTGGAAACTTGGTCTTCTCTCTTCTCTTACCATTATCTTGAGCGAACATTTTGAAAACATTAAATGACTGAGTCGAAAGATATTCACTAAGTCTCGACATACTATTGGTGACTTGTTTTCTTTTAAACTTGCCTTGTGAGTGCCCAATATTACTTGCCTGCAGTCCACCCCCATAGCTGCTTCGATCCTAATGCACTGAGTGTATCTCATCTGATTTCTAGTTGTAGTGATTGCGTCGAAAAACTCGCCTTCGGAATGTGAGCAATTATATACTACTCACAAGTTGAGGCAAATGTGAAAAGGTATTGAAAAATTGGCAAATAAATTTGGAGTTTTTTCATCTTGAAAGATTTTATGAATTACACCATGTAGGTCGTCGTCTCTCTCCAAAAAGTCGGACCAAACGATGAAAAAAAAGAAGTTAGCTGACTTAACCAATAAATTGTATAGGAAAAAATATGTGATGTTCAGGGCTTCAAATGGGGGAAATGCCTCCTTCTGAACTTATGGTGGCGCATTAAGCTTTAAGGTTTGTGTTATATGAGGCAGCAACAATCAATGAGATTTTGGAGCGGAAAACTGAATATCTTTATGTTGCTATGATATTTTTTGACAGATTAGAGGCCTGCTATATGCATGTGACACCATTCAGGGAAATGAGCCCACGGCTTTAGGCAATGGCTTGCCCTGTAGACAAACTGGAAGGTTGGAAGTTCATCTGTTCGATCGAGCTCAATGAATGAGAAAATACTGCTCTGCCTGTTAATTATCTCCCCTAGTTTGCAAAATTGCAGTGCTTGAGTCTCTTGACTGAGCAAGCATAATTTATGTTCTGGGAAGCAATCGCAGCATTCCGGTCCTTGGACGGATTAAGTAATCACTTGTACAAGTACAGATTACTTATCCACCCGAGAAACAGCCTCTAGGATCGTCACCCTCATTATAGTACTCTCGAGTACAATATTTCGAAAGGTCACAAGTCTGCAGAGTGTGTTGAATATACGATTTAAAAGGGATAGGCTACGGCGAGTGGGATGAGATGTTGTCGAACACCCATACTTTTCTCTCTTGTAGTAAAGCCACATAAATGCTTTGTTTCTCTTAGTAATACGGAGAAGAACAATCCACTGGCATCATATTGGAAACTTGGTCTTCTCTCTTCTCTTACCATTATATTGAGCGAACATTTGGTAGACATTAATAGACTGCGTCGAAAGATATTCACTATGCCTGGACATAATATTGGTGACTTTTTTTTCTTTTAAACTTGCCTTGTGAGCGCCCAATATTACTTGCCTGCAGTCCACTCCCATCGCTGCTTTGATACTATTGCACTGAGTGTATTTGATCTGATTGCTACTTCTTGTGATTGCGTCGAAAAACTCGCCTTCGCCATGTGAGCAATGATATACTACTCACAAGTTTACGCAAATGTGAAAACGTATTGAAAAATTGGCAAATAATTTTGGGGTTTTTTCATCTTGAAAAATTTCATGAATTACACCATCTAGTTCGTCGTCTCTCAAAAACGTCGGACCAAACGATGAAAAAAAAAGTTAGCTGACTTAACCAATAAATTGTATAGGAAAAAATATGTGATGGTCAGGGCTTCAAATGGGGGAAATGCCTCCTTCTGAATTTATGGTGGCCCATTAAGCGTTAAGGTTTGTGTTATAGGAGGCCGCAACAATCAATGAGATATTGGAGAGGAAAACTGAATATTTTTATTTTGCTATGATATTTTGTGACAGATTAGGGGCCTGCTATATGCATGTGTCACCATTCAGGGAAAAGAGCACACGGCTTTAGGCAATGGCTTGCCCTGTAGACAAACAGGAGGGATGGAAGTTCATCTGCTCGATCGAGCTCAATGAATGAGAAATTTCTGCTCTCTCTATTAATCATCTCCGCTAGTTTGCAAAATTGCAGTGCTTGAGTCTCTTGACTGAGCAAACATAATTTATGTTCTGTGAAGCAATCGTAGCATTCCGGTCGTTGGACGTGTTAAGCAATCACTTGTACAAGTACAGACTACTTATCCACCCGAGAAACAGCCTCTACGATCGTCGCCCTCGTTATAGTACTCCTGAGTACAATATTGGGAAAAGTCACAAGTTTGTATAGTGTGTTGAATATAGGATTTAAAAGGGATAGGCTACGGCGAGTGGGATGAGATGTTGTCGAACACCCAAACTTTTCTGTCTTGTACTAAAGCCACATAAATGCTTTCTTTCTCTTAGTAATACTGAGGGAAACATGCCACTGGCATCATATTGGAAACTTGGTCGTCTCTCCTCTCTTACCATTATATTGAGCGAGCATTTGGTAGACTTTAAATGACTGAGTCGAAAGATATTCAATATGTCTGGACAAAATATTGGTGACTTTTTTCTTTTAAACTTGCCTCGTGAGTGCCCTATATTATTTGCCTGCAGTCCATCCCCATGGCTACTTTGATACTAATGCACTGAGTGTATCTGATTTAATTTCTACTTCTTGTGATTCCGTAGAAAAACTCGCCTTCGCCATGTCAACAATTATATACTACTCACAAGTTGACGCATATGTGAAAAGGTATTGAAAAATTAGCAAATAATTTTGGGTTTTTTTCATCCTGAAAAACTTCATGACACCATGTAGGTCGTCGTCTCTCTCAAAAAAGTCGGACCAAACGATGAAAAAGAAAAAGTTAGCTCACTTAACCAATAAATTGTATAGGAAAAAATATGTGTTGTTCTTGGCTTCAAATGGGGTAAATGCCTCCTTCTGAATTTATGGTGGCCCATTAAGCTTTAAGGTTTGTGTTTTCTGAGGCAGCAACAATCATTGAGATTTTGTAGAGGAAAACAGACTATTTTTATGTTTCTATTATATTTTGTAACAGATTATGGGCCTGCTATATGCATGTGACACAATTCAGGGAAAAGAGCACACGGCTTTAGGCATTGGTTTGCCCTGCAGACAAACGGGAAGGTTGAAAGTTCATCTGTTTGATCGAGCTCAATGAATGAGAAATTGCTGCTCTGTCTAGTAATTATCTCCCCTAGTTTGCAAAATTGCAGTGCTTGAGTCTCTTGACTGAGCAAACATAATTTATGTTCTGGGAAGCAATCGCAGCATTCCGGTCCTTGGACGGATTAAGTAATCACTTGTGGAAGTACAGACTACTTATCCACCCGAGAAACAACCTCTACGATCGTCGCCCTCATTATAGTACTCTCGAGTACAATATTGGGAAAAGTCACAAGTCTGCAGAGTGTGTTGAATATACAATTTAGAAGGGATAGGCTACGGCGAGTGGGACGAGATGTTGTCGAACTCCCATACTTTTCTGTCTTGTAATAAAGTCACATAAATGCTTTCTTTGTCTTAGTAATACTGAGGGGAACATGCCACTGGCATCATATTGCAAACTTGGTCTTCTCTCTTCTCTTACCATTATATTGAGCGAACATTTGGTAGACATTAAATGACTGAGTCGAAAGATATTCACTATGTCTGGACATAATATTGGTGACTTTTTTTCTTTTAAACTTGCCTTGTGAGTGCCCAATATTACTTGCCTGCAGTCCACCCCCATCGCTGCTTTGATACTAATGCACTTAGTGTATCTTATCTAATTTCTACTTGTTGTGATTGCGTCGAAAAGCTCGCCTTCGCCATGTGAGCAGTTATTTACTACTCACAAGTTGACGCAAATGGGAAAAGGTATTGAAAAATTGGCAAATAATTTTAGGTTTTTTTCATCCTGAAAAATTTCATGAATTACACCATGTAGGTCGTCGTCTCTCTCAAAAACGTCGGACCAAACGATGAAAAAAAAGTTAGCTGACTTAACCAATAAATTGTATAGGAAAAAATATGTGATGGTCAGGGCTTCAAATGGGTGAAATGAGTCCTTCTGAATTGATGGTGGCCCATTAACCTTTAAGGTTTGTGTTATATGAGGCCGCAACAATCAATGATATTTTGGAGAGGAAAACTGAATATTTTTATGTTGCTATGATAGTTTGTGACAGATTAGGGGCCTGCTATATGCATGTGACACCATTCAGGGAAAGAGCCGGCGGCTTTAGGTAATGGCTTGCCCTGTAGACAAACTGGAAGGTTGGAAGTTCATCTGTTCGATCGCGCTCAATGAATGAGAAATTGCTGCTCTGTCTATTAATTATCTCCCCTAGTTTGCAAAATTGCAGTGCTTGAGTCTCTTGACTGAGCAAACATAATTTATGTTCTGGGAAGCAATCGCAGCATTCTGGTCCTTGGACGGAATAAGTAATCACTTGTACAAGTACAGACTACTTATCCACCCGAGAAACAGCCTCTACGATCGTCGCCCGCATTATAGTACTCTCGAGTACAATATTGGGGAAATTCACAAGTCTGTAGAGTGTGTTGAATATACGATTTAAAAGGGATAGGCTACGGCGAGTGGGATGAGATGTTGTCGAACACCCAAACTTCTCTGTCTTGTACTAAATCCACATAAATGCTTTCTTTCTCTTGGTAATACTGAGGGGAACATGCCACTGGCATCATAATGGAAACTTGGTCTTCTCTCGTCTCTTTCCATTATATTGAGCGAACATTTGGTAGACTTTAAATGACTGAGTCGAAAGATATTCACTATGTCTGGACATAATATTGGTGACTTTTTTTTCTTTTAAACTTGTCTTGTGAGTCCCCAATAGTACTTGCCGGCTGTCCACCCCCATCGCCGCTTTGACACTAATGCACTGAGTGTATCTGATCTGATTTCTGCTTGTTGTGATTGCGTCGAAAAACTCACCTTCGCCACGGGAGCAATTATATACTACTCACAATTTGACGCAAATGTGAAAAGGTATTGAAAAATTGGGAAATAATTTAATGGTTTTTTCATCATGAAAAATTTCGTGAATTACACCATGTTGGTCGTCGTCTCTCTCAAAAAAGTCGGACCAAACGATGAAAAAAAAGTTGGCTGACTTATCCAATAAATTGTATAGGAAAAAACATGTGATGTTCAGGACTTCAAATGGGGAAAATGCCTCATTCTGAATTTATGGTGGCCCATAAAGCTTTAAGGTTTGCGTTATAAGAGGCAGCAACAATCAATGAGATTTTGGAGAGGAAAACTGAATATTTTTATGTTGCTATGACATTTTGTGACAGATTAGGGGCCTGCTATATGTATGTGACACCCTTCAGGGAAAAGAGCCGACGGCTTTGGGCAATGGCTTGCCCTGAAGACAAACTGGAAGAATGGAAGTTCATCTGTTCGATCGAGCTCAATGAATGAGAAATTGCTGCTCTGTCTATTAATTATCTCCCCTAGTTTGCAAAATTGCAGTGCTTCAGTCTCTTGACTGAGCAAACATAATTTATGTTCTGGGAAGCGATCGCAGCATTCCGGTCCTTGGACGGATGTAGTAATCACTTTTAGAAGTACAGACTACTTATGCACCCGAGAGACAGCCTCTACGATCGTCGCCCTCATTATAGTACTCTCGAGTACAATATTGGGAAAAGTCACAAGTCTGCAGAGTGTGTTGAATATATGATTTAAAAGGGATAGGCTGCGGCGAGTCGGATGAGATGTTGTCGAACTCCCATACTTTTCTGTCTTGTACTAAATCCACATAAATGCTTTCTATCTCTTAGTAATACTGAGGAGAACATGCTACTGGCATCATATTGGAAACTTGGTCTTCTCTCTTCTCTTACCATTATATTGAGCGAACATTTGGTAGACATTAAATGACTGAGTCTAAAGATATTCACTATGTCTGGACATAATATTGGTGACTTTTTTTCTTTTAAACTTGCCCTGTGAGTGCACAATATTAACTGCCTGCAGTCCACCCCCATGGCTGCTTTGATACTAATGCACGGAGTGTATCTGATCTCATCATATCGGAAACTTGGTCTTCTCTCTTCTATTACCATTGTATTGAGTGAATTTTGGTAGACATTAAATGACTGAGTCGAAAGATATTCACCATGTCTGGACATATTATTGGTGACTTTTTTTCTTTTAAACCTGCCTTGTGAGTGCCCAATATTACTTGCCTGCAGTCCACCCCCATCGCTGCTTTGATACTAATGCACTGAGTGTATCTGATCTGATTTCTACTCTTTGTGATTGCGTCGAAAAACACGCCTTCGTCATGTGAGCAATCATATACTACTCACAAGTTGACGCAAATGTGAAAAGGGATTGAAAAATTGGCAAATAATTTTGGGGTTTTTTCATCTTGAAAAATTTAATGAATTACACCATGTAGGTCGTCGTCTCTCTCACAAAAGTCGGACCAAAAGATGAAAAAAAAAAGTTAGGTGACATAACCAATAAATTGTATAGGAAAAAATATGTGATGTTCAGAGCTTCAAATGAGGGAAATGCCTCCTTCTGAATTTATGGTGACCCATTAAGCTTTAAGGTTTGTGTTATATGATGCAGCAACAATCAAATAGATTTTGGAGAGGAAAACAGAATATTTTTATGTTGCTATGATATTTTGTGACAGATTAGGGGCCTGCTATATGCATGTGACACCCTTCAGGGAAAAGAGCCGACGGCTTTAGGCAATGGCTTGCCCTGTAAACAAACTGGAAGGCTGGAAGTTCATCTGTTCGATCGAGCAAAATGAATGAGAAATTGCTGCTCTTTCTGTTAATTATCTCCCTTAATTTGCAAAATTGCAGTGCTTGAGTCTCTTGACTGAGCAAACATAATTTATGTTCTGGGAAGCAATCGCAGCATTCCGGTCCTTGGACGGAATAAGTAATCACTTGTACAAGTACAGACTACTTATGCACCCGGGAGACAGCATCTACGATCGTCGCCCTCATTATAGTACTCTCGAGTACAATATTGGGAAAAGTCACAAGTCTGCAGAGTGTGTTGAATATACGATTTAAAAGGGATTGGCTACGGCGTGTGGGATGAGATGTTGTCGAACACCCATACTTTTCTGTCTTGTACTAAATCCACATAAATGCTTTCTTTCTCTTAGTAATACTGAGGAGAACATGCCACTGGCATCATATTGAAAACTTGGTCTTCTCTCTTCTCTTACCATTTTATTGAGCGAACATTTGGTAGACATTAAATGACTGAGTCTAAAGATATTCACTATGTCTGGACATAATATTGGTGACTTTTTATTCTTTTAAACTTGCCCTGTGAGTGCACAATATTACTTGCCTGCAGTCCACCCCCATGGCTGCTTTGATACTAATGCACTGAGTGTATCTGATCTCATCATACCGGAAACTTGGTCTTCTCTCTTCTATTACCATTATATTGAGTCAACTTTTGGTAGACATAAAATGACTGAGTCGAAAGATATTCACCATGTCTAGACATATTATTGGTTACTTTTTTTCTTTTAAACTTGCCTTGTGAGTGCCCAATATTACTTGCCTGCAGTCCATCCCCATCGCTGCTTTGATACCAATGCACTGAGTGTATCTGATCTGATTTCTACTCGTTGTGATTGCGTCGAAAAACTCACCTTCGTCATGTGAGCAATTATATACTACTCACAAGTTGACGCAAATGTGAAAAGATATTGAAAAATTGGCAAATAATTTTGGGTTTTTTTCATCTTGAAAAATTTCATGAATTACACCATGTAGGTCGTCGTCTCACTCACAAAAGTCGGACCAAAAGATGAAAAAAAAGTTAGGTGACTTAACCAATAAATTGTATAGGAAAAAATATGTGATGTCCTGGGCTTCAAATGGGGGAAATGCCTCCTTCTGAATTTATGGTGACCCATTAAGCTTTAAGGTTTGTGTTATATGAGGCAGCACCAATCAATGAGATTTTGGAGGGAAAACTGAATATTTTTATGTTGCTATGATATTTTGTGACAGATTAGGGTCCTGCTATATGCACACCATTCAGGGAAACGAGCCCCGGCTTTAGGCAATGGCTTGCCCTGTGGACAAACTGGAAGGTTGGAAGTTGATCTGTTCGATCGAGCTCAATGAATGAGAAATTGCTGCTCTGTCTATTAATTATATCCCTTAGTTTGCAAAATTGCAGTGCTTGAGTCTCTTGACTTAGCAAACATAATTTATTTTCTGGGAAGCAATCACACCTTTCCGGTCATTAGACGGATTAAGTAATCACTTGTACAAGTACAGACTACTTATCTACCCGAGAAACAGCCTCTACGATCGTCGCCCTCATTATAGTACTCTCGAGTACAATATTGGGAAAAGACACAAGTCTGCAGAGTGTGTTGAATATACGATTTAGAAGGGACAGGCTACGGCGAGTGGGATGAGATGTTGTCGAACACCCATACGTTTCTGTTTTATACTAAATGCACATAAATGCTTTCTTTCTCTTAGTAATACTGAGGGGAACATGCCACTTTCATCATAGTAGAACCTTGGTCTTCTCTCTTCTCTTACCATTATATTGAGCGAACATTTGGTAGACATTAAATGACTGAGTCGAAAGATATTCACTATGTCTGGACATAATATTGGTGACTTTTTTTCTTTTAAACTTGTCTTGTGAGTGCCCAATATTACTTGCCGGCTGTCCACCCCCATCGCTGCTTTGACACTAATGCACTGAGTGTATCTGATCTGATTTCTACTTGTTGCGGTTGCGTCGAAAAACTCACCTTCGCCACGGGAGCAATTATATACTACTCACATGTTGACGCAAATGTGAAAAGGTATTGAAAAATTGGGAAATAATTTAAGGGTTTTTTCATCGTGAAAAATTTCATGAATTACACCATGTTGGTCGTCGCCTCTCTCAAAAAAGTCGGACCAAACGATGTTAGCTGACTTATCAAATAAATTGTATAGGAAAAAATATGTGATGTTCAGGGCTTCAAATGGGGAAAATGCCTCATTCTGAATTTATGGTGACCCATAAAGCTTTAAGGTTTGCGTTATAAGAGGCAGCAACAATCAATGAGATTTTCGAGAGGAAAACGGAATATTTTTATGTTGCTATGACATTTTGTGACAGATTAGGGGCCTGCTATATGTATGTGACACCCTTCAGGGAAAAGAGCCGACGGCTTTAGGCAATGGCTTGCCCTGTAGAAAAACTGGAAGAATGGAAGTTCATCTGTTCGATCGAGCTCAATGAATGAGAAATTGCTGCTCTGTCTATTAATTATCTCCCCTAGTTTGCAAATTGCAGTGCTTGAGTCTCTTGACTGAGCAAACATAATTTATGTTCTGGGAAGCGATTGCTGCATTCAGGTCCTTGGACGGATTTAGTAATCACTTGTACAAGTACAGACTACTTATGCACCCGAGAAACATCCTCTACGATCGTCGCCCTCATTATTGTACTCTCGAGTACAATATTGGGAAAAGTCACAAGTCTGCAGAGTGTGTTGAATATACGATTTAAAAGGGATAGGCTACGGCGAGTGGGATGAGATGTTGTCGAAAACCCATACTTTTCTGTCTTGTACTAAAGCCACTTAAATGCTTTCTTTCTCTTAGTAATACTGCGGGGAACATGGCACTGGTATCATATTGGAAACTTGGTCTTCTCTCTTCTCTTACCATTATATTGAGCGAACATTTTGAAAACATTAAATGACTGAGTCGAAAGATATTCACTAAGTCTCGACATACTATTGGTGACTTGTTTTCTTTTAAACTTGCCTTGTGAGTGCCCAATATTACTTGCCTGCAGTCCACCCCCATCGCTGCTTTGATACTAATGCACTGAGTGTATCTGATCTGTTTTCTACTTGTTGTGATTTCGTCGAAAACACTCGCCTTCGCCATGTGAGCAATTATATACTACTCACAAGTTGACGCAAATGTGAAAGGGTATTGAAATTGGCAAATAATATTGTTTTTTTTCATTTTGAAAAAAATCATGAATTACACCATGTAGGTCGTCTCTCTCGAAAAAGTCGGACCAAACGATGAAAAAAAAAAATGTTTGCTGACTTAACCAATAAATTGTATAGGAAAAAATATCAGATGTTCAGGGCTTCAAATGGGGGAAATGCCCCCTTCTGAATTTATGGTGGCCCATTAAGCTTTAAAGTTTGTGTTGTATGAGGCAGCAACAATCAATGAGATTTAGGAGAGGAAAACTGAGTGTTTTTATGTTGCTTTGATATTTTGTGACAGATTAGGGGCCTGCTATATGCATGTGACACCATTCAGGGAAAAGAGCCCACGGCTTTAGGCAATGGCTTGCCCTGAAGACAAACTGGAAGGTTGGAAGTTCATCTGTTCGATCGAGCTCAATGAATGAGAAATTGCTGCTCTGTCTATAAATTATCTCCCCTAGTTTGCAAAATTGCAGTGCTTGAGTCTCTTGACTGAGCAAACATAATTTATGTTCTGGGAAGCAATCGAAGCATTCCGGTCCTTGGACGGATAAAGTAATCACTTGTACAAGTATAGACTACTTATCCATCCGAGAAACAGCCTCTACGATCGTCACCCTCATTATAGTACTCTCGATTACAATATTGGGAAAAGTCCCAAGTCTGCAGAGAGTGTTAAATATACGATTTGAAAGGGATAGGCTACGGCGAGTGGGATGAGATGTTGTCGAACACCCGTACTTTTCTGTCTTGTACTAAAGCCACATAAATGCTTTCTTTTCTTAGTAATACGGAAGAGAACATGTCTGTCATCATATTGGAAACTTGGTCTTCTCTTTTCTCTTACCATTATATTGAGCGAACATTTGGTAGACATTAAATGACTGAGTCGAAAGATATTCACTATGTCTGGACATAATATTGGTGAATTTTTTTCTTTTATACTTGCCTGTGAGTGCCCATTATTACTTGCTTGCAGTCCGCCCCATCCCTGCTTTGATAGTAATGCACTGTGTGTATCTGATCTGATTTCTACTTGTTGCGATTGCGTCGAAAAACTCGCCTTCGCCATGTGAGCCATTATATACTACTCACAAGTTGACGCAAATGTGAAAAGGTATTGAAAAATTGGCATATAATTTTGGGGTTTTTTCATCTTGAAAAATTTCATGAATTACACCATGTAGGTCGTCGTCTCTCTCAAAAAAGTCGGACCAAACGATGAAAAAAAAAAGTTAGCTGACTTAACGAACAAAATGTATAGGAAAAAATATGTGATGTTCAGGGCTTCCAATGGGAGAAATGCGTCTTCTGAATTTATGGTGGCTCATTAAGCTTTAAGGTTTGTGTAATATGAGGCAGCAATAATCAATAATCAATGAGATTTTGGAGAGGAAAACTGAATATTTTTATGTTGCTATATTTTTTGACGGATTCTGGGCCTGCTATATGCATGTGACACAATTCTGGGGAAAGAGCCCACGGCTTTATGCAATGGCTAGCCCTGTAGACAAACTGGAAGGTTGGAATTTCATCTGTTCGAACGAGCTCAATGAATGAGAAATTGCTGCTCTGTCTATTAATTGTCTCCCCTAGTTTGCAAAATTGCAGTGCTTGAGTCTCTTGACTGTGCAAACATAATTTATGTTCTGGGAGGCAATCACAGCATTCCGGTCCATGGACGGATTAAGTAATCACTTGTACAAGGACAGTCTACTTATCCACCCGAGAAACAGCCTCAAGGATCGTCGCCCTCATTATAGTACACTCGAGTACAATATTGGGAAGAGTCACAAATTTGCAGAGTGTGTTGAATATACGATTTGAAAGGGATAGGCTACGGCGAGTGGGGTGAGCTGTTGTCGAACAGCCATAGTTTTCTGTCTTGTAGTATGCCACAAAAATGCTTTCTTTCTCTTAGTAATACTGAGGGGAACTTGCCACTGGCATCAAATTGGAAACTTGGTCTTCTCTCTTCACTTACCATTATATTGAGCGAACATTTGGTAGACATTAAATGACTGAGTCGAAAGATATTCACTATGTCTGGACATAATAATGGTGCCTTTTTTTTCTTTTAAACTTGCCTTGTGAGAGCGCAATATTACTTGCCTGCAGTCTCGAGTACAAGATTGGGAAAAGTCACACGTCTGCAGAGTGTGTTGAATATACGATTTAATAGGGATAGGCTACGGCGAGTGGGATGAGATGTTGTCGAACACCCACACTTTTCTGTCTTTTACTAAAGCCACATAAATGCTTTCTTTCTCTTACTAATACTGAGGGGAACATGCCTCTGGCATCATATTGGAAACTTGGACTTCTCTCTTCTCTTACCATTATATTGAGCGAACATTTGGAAGACATTAAATGACTGAGTCGAAAGATATTCCCTATGTCTGGACATAATATTGGTGACATTTTTCTTTTATACTTGCCCTGTGAGTGCGCAAAATTACTTGCCTGCAGTCCACCCCCATCGCTGCTTTGATACTAATGCACTGAGTGTATCTGATCTGATTTCTACTGGTTGTGCTTGCGTCCAAAAACTCGCCTTCGCCATGTGAGCAATTATATACTACTCACAAGTTGACGCAAATGTGAAAAGGTATTGAAAAATTGGCAAATAATTTTGGAGTTTTTTCATCTTGAAAAATTTCGTGAATTACACCATGTAGGTTGTCGTCTCTCTCAAAAAAGTCGGACCAAACGATTAAAAAAAAAGTTAGCTGACTTAACGAATAAATTGTATATGAAAAAATATGTGATGTTCAGGGCTTCAAATGGGGGAAATGCCTCCATCTGAATTTATGGTGGCCTATTAAGCTTTAAGGTTTGTGTTATATGAGGCAGCAACAATCAATGAGATTTTGGAGAGGAAAACTGAATATTTTTATGTTGCTATAATATTTTGTCACAGGTTAGGGGGCCTGCTATATGCATGTGACACCATTCAGGGAAAAGAGCCCACGGCTTTAGGCAATGGCTTCCCCTGTAGACAAACTGGAAGGTTGGAAGTTCATCTGTTCGATCGAGCTCAATGAATGAGAAACTGCTGCTCTGTCTATTAATTATCTCCCCTAGTTTGAAAAATTGCATTGCTTGAGTCTCTTGACTGAGCAAACATAATTTATCTTCTGGGAAGCAATCGAAGCATTCCGATACTTGGACGGATTAAGTAATCACTTGTACAAGTATAGACTACTTATCCGCCCGAGAAACAGCCTCTATGATCGTCGCCCTCATTATAGTACTCTCGAGTACAATACTGGGAAAAGTCACAAGTCTGCAGAGTGTGCTGAATATACGATTTAAAGGGATAGGCTACGGCGAGTGGGATGAGATATTGTCGAACACTCATTCTTTTCTGTCTTGTACTAAAGCAACATAAATACTTTCTTTCTCTTAGTAATACTGAGGGGAACATGCCACTGGCATCATATTGGACCAAACGATGAAAAAAAAAGTTAGCTGTCTTAACGAATAAATTGTATAGGAAAAAATATGTGATGTTCAGGGCTTCAAATGGGGGAAATGCCTCCTTCTGAATTTATGGTGACCCATTAAGCTTTAAGGTTTGTGTTATATGAGGCAGCACCAATCAATGAGATTTTGGAGTGGAAAACTGAATATTTTTATGTTGCTATGATATTTTGTGACAGATTAGGGTCCTGCTATATGCACACCATTCAGGGAAAAGAGCCCCGGCTTTAGGCAATGGCTTGCCCTGTGGACAAACTGGAAGGTTGGAAGTTGATCTGTTCGATCGAGCTCAACGAATGAGAAATTGCTGCTCTGTCTATTAATTATATCCCTTAGTTTGCAAAATTGCAGTGCTTGAGTCTCTTGACTTAGCAAACATAATTTATTTTCTGGGAAGCAATCACAGCTTTCCGGTCATTGGACGGATTAAGTAATCACTTGTACAAGTACAGACTACTTATCTACCCGAGAAACAGCCTCTACGATCGTCGCCCTCATTATAGTACTCTCGAGTACAATATTGGGAAAAGACACAAGTCTGCAGAGTGTGTTGAATATACGATTTAGAAGGGACAGGCTACGGCGAGTGGGATGAGATGTTGTCGAACACCCATACTTTTCTGTTTTATACTAAATGCACATAAATGCTTTCTTTCTCTTAGTAATACTGAGGGGAACATGCCACTTTCATCATAGTAGAACCTTGGTCTTCTCTCTTCTCTTACCATTATATTGAGCGAACATTTGGTAGACATTAAATGACTGAGTCGAAAGATATTCACTATGTCTGGACATAATATTGGTGACTTTTTTTCTTTTAAACTTGTCTTGTGAGTGCCCAATATTACTTGCCGGCTGTCCACCCCCATCGCTGCTTTGACACTAATGCACTGAGTGTATCTGATCTGATTTCTACTTGTTGCGGTTGCGTCGAAAAACTCACCTTCGCCACGGGAGCAATTATATACTACTCACATGTTGACGCAAATGTGAAAAGGTATTGAAAAATTGGGAAATAATTTAAGGGTTTTTTCATCGTGAAAAATTTCATGAATTACACCATGTTGGTCGTCGCCTCTCTCAAAAAAGTCGGACCAAACGATGTTAGCTGACTTATCAAATAAATTGTATAGGAAAAAATATGTGATGTTCAGGGCTTCAAATGGGGAAAATGCCTCATTCTGAATTTATGGTGACCCATAAAGCTTTAAGGTTTGCGTTATAAGAGGCAGCAACAATCAATGAGATTTTCGAGAGGAAAACGGAATATTTTTATGTTGCTATGACATTTTGTGACAGATTAGGGGCCTGCTATATGTATGTGACACCCTTCAGGGAAAAGAGCCGACGGCTTTAGGCAATGGCTTGCCCTGTAGACAAACTGGAAGAATGGAAGTTCATCTGTTCGATCGAGCTCAATGAATGAGAAATTGCTGCTCTGTCTATTAATTATCTCCCCTAGTTTGCAAATTGCAGTGCTTGAGTCTCTTGACTGAGCAAACATAATTTATGTTCTGGGAAGCGATTGCTGCATTCAGGTCCTTGGACGGATTTAGTAATCACTTGTACAAGTACAGACTACTTATGCACCCGAGAAACATCCTCTACGATCGTCGCCCTCATTATTGTACTCTCGAGTACAATATTGGGAAAAGTCACAAGTCTGCAGAGTGTGTTGAATATACGATTTAAAAGGGATAGGCTACGGCGAGTGGGATGAGATGTTGTCGAAAACCCATACTTTTCTGTCTTGTACTATAGCCACATAAATGCTTTCTTTCTCTTAGTAATACTGCGGGGAACATGGCACTGGTATCATATTGGAAACTTGGTCTTCTCTCTTCTCTTACCATTATATTGAGCGAACATTTTGAAAACATTAAATGACTGAGTCGAAAGATATTCACTAAGTCTCGACATACTATTGGTGACTTGTTTTCTTTTAAACTTGCCTTGTGAGTGCCCAATATTACTTGCCTGCAGTCCACCCCCATCGCTGCTTTGATACTAATGCACTGAGTGTATCTGATCTGTTTTCTACTTGTTGTGATTTCGTCGAAAACACTCGCCTTCGCCATGTGAGCAATTATATACTACTCACAAGTTGACGCAAATGTGAAAGGGTATTGAAATTGGCAAATAATATTGTTTTTTTTCATTTTGAAAAAAATCATGAATTACACCATGTAGGTCGTCTCTCTCGAAAAAGTCGGACCAAACGATGAAAAAAAAAAATGTTTGCTGACTTAACCAATAAATTGTATAGGAAAAAATATCAGATGTTCAGGGCTTCAAATGGGGGAAATGCCCCCTTCTGAATTTATGGTGGCCCATTAAGCTTTAAGGTTTGTGTTGTATGAGGCAGCAACAATCAATGAGATTTAGGAGAGGAAAACTGAGTGTTTTTATGTTGCTTTGATATTTTGTGACAGATTAGGGGCCTGCTATATGCATGTGACACCATTCAGGGAAAAGAGCCCACGGCTTTAGGCAATGGCTTGCCCTGAAGACAAACTGGAAGGTTGGAAGTTCATCTGTTCGATCGAGCTCAATGAATGAGAAATTGCTGCTCTGTCTATAAATTATCTCCCCTAGTTTGCAAAATTGCAGTGCTTGAGTCTCTTGACTGAGCAAACATAATTTATGTTCTGGGAAGCAATCGAAGCATTCCGGTCCTTGGACGGATAAAGTAATCACTTGTACAAGTATAGACTACTTATCCATCCGAGAAACAGCCTCTACGATCGTCACCCTCATTATAGTACTCTCGATTACAATATTGGGAAAAGTCCCAAGTCTGCAGAGAGTGTTAAATATACGATTTGAAAGGGATAGGCTACGGTGAGTGGGATGAGATGTTGTCGAACACCCGTACTTTTCTGTCTTGTACTAAAGCCACATAAATGCTTTCTTTTCTTAGTAATACGGAAGAGAACATGTCTCTGTCATCATATTGGAAACTTGGTCTTCTCTTTTCTCTTACCATTATATTGAGCGAACATTTGGTAGACATTAAATGACTGAGTCGAAAGATATTCACAATGTCTGGACGTAATATTGGTGAATTTTTTTCTTTTATACTTGCCTGTGAGTGCCCATTATTACATGCTTGCAGTCCGCCCCATCCCTGCTTTGATAGTAATGCACTGCGTGTATCTGATCTCATTTCTACTTGTTGCGATTGCGTCGAAAAACTCGCCTTCGCCATGTGAGCCATTATATACTACTCACAAGTTGACGCAAATGTGAAAAGGTATTGAAAAATTGGCATATAATTTTGGGGTTTTTTCATCTTGAAAAATTTCATGAATTACACCATGTAGGTCGTCGTCTCTCTCAAAAAAGTCGGACCAAACGATGAAAAAAAAAAGTTAGCTGACTTAACGAACAAAATGTATAGGAAAAAATATGTGATGTTCAGGGCTTCCAATGGGAGAAATGCGTCTTCTGAATTTATGGTGGCTCATTAAGCTTTAAGGTTTGTGTAATATGAGGCAGCAATAATCAATAATCAATGAGATTTTGGAGAGGAAAACTGAATATTTTTATGTTGCTATATTTTGTGACGGATTCTGGGCCTGCTATATGCATGTGACACAATTCTGGGAAAAGAGCCCACGGCTTTATGCATTGGCTAGCCCTGTAGACAAACTGGAAGGTTGGAATTTCATCTGTTCGAACGAGCTCAATGAATGAGAAATTGCTGCTCTGTCTATTAATTGTCTCCCCTAGTTTGCAAAATTGCAGTGCTTGAGTCTCTTGACTGTGCAAACATAATTTATGTTCTGGGAGGCAATCGCAGAATTCCGGTCCATGGACGGATTAAGTAATCACTTGTACAAGGACAGTCTACTTATCCACCCGAGAAACAGCCTCAAGGATCGTCGCCCTCATTATAGTACACTCGAGTACAATATTGGGAAGAGTCACAAATTTGCAGAGTGTGTTGAATATACGATTTGAAAGGGATAGGCTACGGCGAGTGGGATGAGCTGTTGTCGAACAGCCATAGTTTTCTGTCTTGTAGTATGCCACAAAAATGCTTTCTTTCTCTTAGTAATACTGAGGGGAACTTGCCACTGGCATCAAATTGGAAACTTGGTCTTCTCTCTTCACTTACCATTATATTGAGCGAACATTTGGTAGACATTAAATGACTGAGTCGAAAGATATTCACTATGTCTGGACATAATAATGGTGCCTTTTTTTTCTTTTAAACTTGCCTTGTGAGAGCGCAATATTACTTGCCTGCAGTCTCGAGTACAAGATTGGGAAAAGTCACACGTCTGCAGAGTGTGTTGAATATACGATTTAACAGGGATAGGCTACGGCGAGTGGGATGAGATGTTGTCGAACACCCACACTTTTCTGTCTTTTACTAAAGCCACATAAATGCTTTCTTTCTCTTACTAATACTGAGGGGAACATGCTTCTGGCATCATATTGGAAACTTGGACTTCTCTCTTCTCTTACCATTATATTGAGCGAACATTTGGAAGACATTAAATGACTGAGTCGAAAGATATTCCCTATGTCTGGACATAATATTGGTGACATTTTTCTTTTATACTTGCCCTGTGAGTGCGCAATATTACTTGCCTGCAGTCCACCCCCATCGCTGCTTTGATACTAATGCACTGAGTGTATCTGATCTGATTTCTACTGGTTGTGCTTGCGTCCAAAAACTCGCCTTCGCCATGTGAGCAATTATATACTACTCACAAGTTGACGCAAATGTGAAAAGGTATTGAAAAATTGGCAAATAATTTTGGAGTTTTTTCATCTTGAAAAATTTCGTGAATTACACCATGTAGGTTGTCGTCTCTCTCAAAAAAGTCGGACCAAACGATTAAAAAAAAAGTTAGCTGACTTAACGAATAAATTGTATATGAAAAAATATGTGATGTTCAGGGCTTCAAATGGGGGAAATGCCTCCATCTGAATTTATGGTGGCCTATTAAGCTTTAAGGTTTGTGTTATATGAGGCAGCAACAATCAATGAAATTTTGGAGAGGAAAACTGAGTATTTTTATGTTGCTATAATATTTTGTCACAGGTTAGGGGGCCTGCTATATGCATGTGACACCATTCAGGGAAAAGAGCCCACGGCTTTAGGCAATGGCTTCCCCTGTAGACAAACTGGAAGGTTGGAAGTTCATCTGTTCGATCGAGTTCAATGAATGAGAAACTGCTGCTCTGTCTATTAATTATCTCCCCTAGTTTGAAAAATTGCATTGCTTGAGTCTCTTGACTGAGCAAACATAATTTATCTTCTGGGAAGGAATCGAAGCATTCCGATACTTGGACGGATTAAGTAATCACTTGTACAAGTATAGACTACTTATCCGCCCGAGAAACAGCCTCTATGATCGTCGCCCTCATTATAGTACTCTCGAGTACAATACTGGGAAAAGTCACAAGTCTGCAGAGTGTGCTGAATATACGATTTAAAGGGATAGGCTACGGCGAGTGGGATGAGATATTGTCGAACACTCATTCTTTTCTGTCTTGTACTAAAGCAACATAAATACTTTCTTTCTCTTAGTAATACTGAGGGGAACATGCCACTGGCATCATATTGGACCAAACGATGAAAAAAAAAGTTAGCTGTCTTAACGAATAAATTGTATAGGAAAAAATATGTGATGTTCAGGGCTTCAAATGGGGGAAATGCCTCCTTCTGAATTTATGGTGGCCCATTAAGCTTTAAGGTTTGTGTTATATGAGGCAGCAACAATCAATGAGATTTTGGAGAGGAAAACTGAATATTTTAATGTTGCTATGATATTTTGTGACAGATTAGGGGCCTGCTATATGCATGTGACACCATTCAGGGAAAAGAGTCCACGGCTTTAGGCAATGGCTTGCCCTGTAGACAAACTGGAAGGTAGGAAGTTTATCTGTTCGATCGAGCTCAATGAATGAGAAATTGCTGCTCTGTCTATTAATTATCCCCCCTAGTTTGAAATTGCAGTGCTTGAGTCTCTTGATTGTGCAAACATAATTTATGTTCTGGGAAGCAATCGCAGCATTCCGGTCCTTGGACGGATTAAGTAATCACTTGTACAAGTACAGACTACTTATCCAACCGAGAAACAGCCTATAGGATCGTCGCCCTCATTATAGTACTCTCGAGTACAATATTGGGAAAAGTCACTAGACTGCAGAGTATGTTGAATATACGATTTAAAAGGGATAGGCTACGGCGAGTGGGATGAGATGTTTTCGAACACCCACACTTTTCTGTCATGTACTAAAGCCACATAAATGCTTTCTTTCTCTTAGTAATACTGAGGGGAACATTCATCTGGCATCATATTGGAAACTTGGTCTTCTCTCTTCTCTTACCATTATACTGAGCGAACATTTGGTAGACATTAAATGACTGAGTCGAACGATATTCACTGTGTCTGGACATAATATTGGTGATTTTTTTCTTTTATACTTGCCTTGTGAGTGTCCATAATTACTTGCCTGCAGTCCACCCCCATCGCTGCTTTGATACTAATGCACTGAGTGTATCTGATCTGATTTCTACTTGTTGTGATTGCGTCGAAAAACTCGCTTTCGCCATGTGAGCAATTATATACTACTCACAAGTTGACGCAAAGGTGAAAAGGTTTTGAAAAATTGGCAAATAATTTTGGAGTTTTTTCATCTTGAAAAATTTCGTGAATTACACCATGTATGTCGTCGTCTCTCTCAAAAAAGTCCTACCAAACGATGAAAAAAAAGTTAGCTGACTTAACCTGTAAATTGTATAGGAAAATATATGTGATGTTCAGGGCTTCAAATGGCGAAATGCCTCCTTCTGAATTTATGGTGGCCCATTAAGCTTCAAGGTTTGTGTTATATGAGGCAGCAACAATCAATGAGATGTTGGAGAGGAAAACTGAATATTTGTATGTTGCTATGATATTTTGTGACAGACTAGGGACCTGCTATAAGCATGTGACACCATTCAGGGAAAAGAGCACACGGCTTTGGGCAATGGCTTGCCCTGTAGACAAACTGCAAGGTTGGAAATTCATCTGTTCGATCGAGCTCAATGAATGAGAAATTGCTGCTCTGTCAATTAATTATCTCCCCTAGTTTGCAAAATTGCAGTGCTTGAGTCTCTTGACTGAGCAAACATAATTTATGATATGAGAAGCAATCGCAGCATTCCAGTCCATGGACGGATTAAGTAATCACTTGTACAAGTACAGACTACTTATCCACCCGAGAAACAGCCTCTAGGATCGTCGCCCTCGTTATAGTACTCTCGTGTACAATATTGGGAAAAGTCACAAGTCTGCAGAGCGTGTTGAATATACGATTTAAAACGGATAGGCTACCGCGAGTGGGCTGAGATGTTGTCGAACACCCACACTTTTCTGTCTTGTATTAAAGCCATATAAATGCTTTCTTTCTCTGAGTAATCCTGGGGGGAACATGCAACTGGCATCATATTGGAAACTTGGTCTTCTCTCTTCTCTTACCATTATATTGAGTGAACATTTGGTAGACATTAAATGACTGAGTCGAAAGATTTTCACTATGTCTGGACATAATATTGGTGACTTTTTTCTTTTAATCTTGCCTTGTGAGTGCCCAATATTACTTGCCTGCAGTCCACCCCCATCGCTGCTTTGATGCTAATGCACTGAGTAAATCTGATCTGATTTCTACTTGTTGTGATTGCGTCGAAAAACTCGCCTTCGCCATGTGAGCAGTTATTTTTGCTACTCACAAGTTGACGCAAATGTGAAAAGGTATTGAGGAATTGATAAATAATTTTGGGTTTTTTTAATCTGAAAAATTTCATGAATTACACCATGTAGGTCGTCGTCTCTCTCAAAAAAGTCGGACCAAACGATGAAAAAAAAAAGTTAGCTTACTTAACCAATAAATTGTAAAGGGAAAAATATGTGATATTTAGGGCTTTAAATGGGGGAAATGCCTCCTTCTGAATTTATGGTAGCCCATTATTATTATTATTATTTATTGGTGTTTAAGGTCGTATATTCCTGCACAATGGCTAATCATGACCATGACAGTTTTACGGGTGGAGGAAGCCGGAGTACCCGGAGAGAACCACCGAGCAACGGCGAGCAACTGTCAGCTCCCCAATATACTAACTCCACACAAGCAGGGTTAGAATTGGTTGAAGACAGGTGCACTACCGGCGTGCAGTACGCTTTTAGTACACGGCGTCACCGTGCCCCCACATGGGCAATGGGGTAAAGTGTCTTGCACAAGGACACACCGCGGTTGCCGCAGGTGGGATTCGAACCGAGGACCTCTCGGCTTGCAGCCTGCACCTCTACCTACTGAGCCACCGCGCCCCATTGGTAGCCAATTAAGCTTTAAGGTTTGTGTTATATAGGCAGCAACAATCAATGAGATTTTGGAGAGGAAAACTGAATATTTTTATGGTGCTATGATATTTTCTGACAGATTAGGGGAACATGCCTCTGGCATCATATTGGAAACTTGGTCTTCTCTCTTCTGTTACCATTGTATTGAGCGAACATTTGGTAGACATTAAATGACTGAGTCGAAAGATATTCACTATGTCTGGACATAATATTGGTGACTTTTTTCTTTTAAACTTGCCTTGTGAGTGCCCAATATTACTTCCTGCAGTCCACCCCCCATCGCTGCTTTGATACAAATGCACTAAGTGTACCTGATCTGATTTCTACTTGTTGTGATTGCGTCGAAAAACTCGCTTTCGCCATGTTTGCAATTACATACTACTCACAAGTTGACGCAAATGTGAAAAGGTATTGAAAAATTGGCAAATAATTTTGGGGGTTTTTCATCTTTTAAAATTTCATGAATTACACCATGTAGGTCGTCGGCTCTCGCAAAAAAGTCGGACCAAACGATGAAAAAAAAAGTTAGCTGTCTTAACGAATAAATTGTATAGGAAAAAATATGTGATGTTCAGGGCTTCAAATGGGGGAAATGCCTCCTTCTGAATTTATGGTGGCCCATTAAGCTTTAATTTTTGTGTTATATGAGGCAGCAACAATCAATGAGATTTTGGAGAGGAAAACTGAATATTTTAATGTTGCTATGATATTTTGTGACAGATTAGGGGCCTGCTATATGCATGTGACACCATTCAGGGAAATGACACCACGGCTTTAGGCAATGGCTTGCCCTGTAGACAAACTGGAAGGTTGGAAGTTCATCTGTTCGATCGAGCTCAATGAATGAGAAATTGCTGCTCTGTCTACTAAGTATCTCCCCTAGTTTGCAAAATTGCAGTGCTTGAGTCTCTTGACTGTGCAAACATAATTTATGTTCTGGGAGGCAATCGCAGCATTCCGGTCCTTGGACGGATTAAGTAATCACTTGAACAAGTACAGACTACTTATCCACCCGAGAAAAAGCCTCTACGATCGTCGTCTTCATTATAGTACACTCGAGTACAATATTGGGAAAAGTCACAAGTCTGCAGAGTGGGTTGAATATACGATCTGAAAGGGAAAGGCTACGGCGAGTGGGATGAGATGTTGTCGAACACCCATACTTTTCTGTCTTGTACTAAATCCACATAAATGCTTTCTTTCTCTTAGTAATACCGAGGGGAACATGCAGATGGCATGATATTGGAAACTTGGTCTTCTCTCTTCTCTTACCATTATATTGAGCGAACATTTGGTAGACACTAAATGATTGAGTGGAAAGATATTCACTATGTCTGGACATAATATTGGTGACTTTTTTTCTTTTAAACTTGCCCTGTGAGTGTACAATATTACTTACCTGCAGTCCACCCCCATGGCTGCTTTGATACTAATGCACTGAGTGTATCTGATCTCATCATATCGGAAACTTGGTCTTCTCTCTTCTATTACCATTATATTGAGTGAACTTTTGGTAGACATTAAATGACTGAGTCGAAGGATATTGACCATGTCTGGACATATAATTGGTGACTTTTTTTCTTTTAAACTTGCCTTGTGAGTGCCCAATATTACTTGCCTGCAGTCCACCCCCATCGCTGCTTTGATACTAATGCACTGAGTTATCTGGTCTGATTTCTACTCGTTGTGGTTGCGTCGAAAAACTCGCCTTCGTCATGTGAGCAATCATATACTACTCACATGTTTACGCAAATGTGAAAAGATATTGAGAAATTGGTAAATAATTTTGGGTTTTTTTCATCTTGAAAAATTTCGTGAATTACACCATGTAGGTCGTCGTCTCTCTCACAAAAGTCGGACCAAAAGATGAAAAATAAGTTAGGTGACTTAACCAATAAATTGTATAGGAAAAAATATGTGATGTTCAGGGCTTCAAATGGGGGAAATGCCTTGTCCTGAATTTATGGTGACCCATTAAGCTTTAAGGTTTGTGTTATATGAGGCAGCAACAATCAATGAGATTTTGGAGTGGAAAACTGAATATTTTTATGTTGCTATGATATTTTGTGACAGATTAGGGTCCTGCTATATGCACACCATTCAGCGAAAAGAGCCCCGGCTTTAGGCAATGGCTTGCCCTGTGGACAAACTGGAAGGTTGGAAGTTGATCTGTTCGATCCAGGTCAATGAATGAGAAATTGCTGCTCTGTCTTTTAATTATCTCCCTTAGTTTGCAAAATTGCAGTGCTTGAGTCTCTTGACTTAGCAAACATAATTTAATTTCTGGGAAGCAATCGCAGCATTCCGGTCATTGGACTTATTAAGTAATCACTTGTACAAGTACAGACTACTTATCTACCCGAGAAACAGCCTCTAAGATCGTCGCCCTCATTATAGTACTCTCGAGTACAATATTGGGAAAAGACACAAGTCTGCAGAGTGTGTTGAATATACGATTTAGAAGGGATAGGCTACGGCGAGTGGGATGAGATGTTGTCGAACACCCATACTTTTCTGTTTTATACTAAATGCACATAAATGCTTTCTTTCTCTTAGTAATACTGAGGGGAACATGCCATTATCATCATTTTAGAACCTTGGTCTTCTCTCTTCTCTTGCCATTATATTGAGCGAACATTTGGTAGACATTAAATGACTGAGTCGAAAGATATTCACTATGTCTGGACATAATATTGGTGACTTTTTTTTCTTTTAAACTTGTCTTGTGAGTGCCCAATAGTACTTGCCGGCTGTCCACCCCCATCGCTGCTTTGACACTAATGCACTGAGTGTATCTGATCTGATTTCTGCTTGTTGTGGTTGCGTCGAAAAACTCACCTTCGCCACGGGAGCAATTATATACTACTCACAAGTTGACGCAAATGTGAAAAGGTATTGAAAAATTGGGAAATAATTTAAGGGTTTTTTCATCATGAAAAATTTCGTGAATTACACCATGTTGGTCGTCGTCTCTCTCAAAAAAGTCGGACCAAACGATGAAAAAAAAAAGTTAGCTGACTTATCCAATAAATTGTATAGGAAAAAACATGTGATGTTCAGGTCTTCAAATGGGGAAAATGCCTCATTCTGAATTTATGGTGGCCCATAAAGCTTTAAGGTTTGCGTTATAAGAGGCAGCAACAATCAATGAGATTTTGGAGAGGAAAACGGAATATTTTTATGTTGCTATGACATTTTGTGACAGATTAGGGGCCTGCTATATGTATGTGACACCCTTCAGGGAAAAGAGCCGACGGCTTTAGGCAATGGCTTGCCCTGAAGACAAACTGGAAGAATGGAAGTTCATCTGTTCGATCGACCTCAATGAATGAGAAATTGCTCCTCTGTCTATTAATTATCTCCTCTAGTTTGCAAAATTGCAGTGCTTCAGTCTCTTGACTGAGCAAACATAATTTATGTTCTGGGAAGCGATCGCAGCATTCCGGTCCTTGGACGGATTTAGTAATCACTTGTAGAAGTACAGACTACTTATGCACCCGAGAGACAGACTCTACGATCGTCGCCCTCATTATAGTACTCTCGAGTACAATATTGGGAAAAGTCACAAGTCTGCAGAGTGTGTTGAATATATGATTTAAAAGGGATAGGCTGCGGCGAGTGGGATGAGATGTTGTCGAACTCCCATACTTTTCTGTCTTGTACTAAATCCACATAAATGCTTTCTTTCTCTTAGTAATACTGAGGAGAACATGCCACTGGCATCATATTGGAAACTTGGTCTTCTCTCTTCTCTTACCATTATATTGAGCAAACATTTGGTAGACATTAAATGACTGAGTCTAAAGATATTCACTATGTCTGGACATAATATTGGTGACTTTTTTTTTTTCAAACTTGCCCTGTGAGTGCACAATATTAACTGCCTGCAGTCCTCCCCCATGGCTGCTTTGATACTAATGCACTCAGTGTATCTGATCTCATCATATCGGAAACTTGGTCTTCTCTCTTCTATTACCATTATATTGAGCGAACATTTGGTAGACATAAAATGACTGAGTCGAAAGATATTCACCATGTCTGGACATATTATTGGTGACTTTTTTTCTTTTAAACCTGCCTTGTGAGTGCCCAATATTACTTGCCTGCAGTCCACCCCATCGCTGCTTTGATACTAATGCACTGAGTGTATCTGATCTGATTTCTACTCTTTGTGATTGCGTCGAAAAACACGCCTTCGTCATGTGAGCAATCATATACTACTCACAAGTTGACGCAAATGTGAAAAGGGATTGAAAAATTGGCAAATAATTTTGGGGTTTTTTCATCTTGAAAAATTTAATGAATTACACCATGTAGGTCGTCGTCTCTCTCACAAAAGTCGGACCAAAAGATGAAAAAAAAGGTAGGTGACATAACCAGTAAATTGTATAGGAAAAAATATGTGATGTTCAGTGCTTCAAATGAGGGAAATGCCTCCTTCTGAATTTATGGTGTCCCATTAAGCTTTAAGGTTTGCGATATATGATGCAGCAACAATCAAATAGATTTTGGAGAGGAAAACAGAATATTTTTATGTTGCTATGATATTTTGTGACAGATTAGGGGCCTGCTATATGCATGTGACACCCTTCAGGGAAAAGAGCCGACGGCTTTAGGCAATGGCTTGCCCTGTAGACAAACTGGAAGGCTGGAAGTTCATCTGTTCGATCGAGCAAAATGAATGAGAAATTGCTGCTCTTTCTGTTAATTATCTCCCTTAATTTGCAAAATTGCAGTGCTTGAGTCTCTTGACTGAGCAAACATAATTTATGTTCTGGGAAGCAATCGCAGCATTCCAGTCCTTGGACGGAATAAGTAATCACTTGTAATAGTACAGACTACTTATGCACCCGGGAGACAGCATCTACGATCGTCGCCCTCATTATAGTACTCTCGAGTACAATATTGGGAAAAGTCACAAGTCTGCAGAGTGTGTTGAAGATTCGATTTAAAAGGGATTGGCTACGGCGTGTGGGATGAGATGTTGTCGAATCCCCA
Organism: Pictodentalium vernedei; assembly: GCA_031216915.1. NCBI lineage: Eukaryota > Metazoa > Mollusca > Scaphopoda > Dentaliida > Dentaliidae > Pictodentalium > Pictodentalium vernedei. The sequence continues at coordinate 363,141,179 of CM062292.1, read as the reverse complement.
TACTTTTCTGTCTTGTACTAAATCCACATAAATGCTTTCTTTTCTCTTAGTAATACTGAGGAGAACATGCCACTGGCATCATATTGGAAACTTGGTCTTCTCTCTTCTCTTACCATTTTATTGAGCGAACATTTGGTAGACATTAAATGACTGAGTCTAAAGATATTCACTATGTCTGGACATAATATTGGTGACTTTTTTTTCTTTTAAACTTGCCCTGTGAGTGCACAATATTACTTGCCTGCAGTCCACCCCCATGGCTGCTTTGATACTAATGCACTGAGTGTATCTGATCTCATCATACCGGAAACTTGGTCTTCTCTCTTCTATTACCATTATATTGAGTCAACTTTTGGTAGACATAAAATGACTGAGTCGAAAGATATTCACCATGTCTGGACATATTATTGGTTACTTTTTTTCTTTTAAACTTGCCTTGTGAGTGCCCAATATTACTTGCCTGCAGTCCACCCCCATCGCTGCTTTGATACTAATGCACTGAATGTATCTGATCTGATTTCTACACGTTGTGATTGCGTCGAAAAACTCACCTTCGTCATGTGAGCAATTATATACTACTCACAAGTTGACGCAAATGTGAAAAGATATTGAAAAATTGGCAAATAATTTTGGGGTTTTTTCATCTTGAAAAATTTCATGAATTACACCATGTAGGTCGTCGTCTCTCTCACAAAAGTCGGACCAAAAGATGAAAAAAAAAGTTAGGTGACTTAACCAATAAATTGTATTAGAAAAAATATGTGATGTCCAGGGCTTCAAATGGGGGAAATGCCTCCTTCTGAATTTATGGTGACCCATTAAGCTTTAAGGTTTGTGTTATATGAGGCAGCAACAATCAATGAGATTTTGGAGTGGAAAACTGAATATTTTTATGTTGCTATGATATTTTGTGACAGATTAGGGTCCTGCTATATGTACACCATTCAGGGAAAAGAGCCCAGGCTTTAGGCAATGGCTTGCCCTGTGGACAAACTGGAAGGTTCGAAGTTGATCTGTTCGATCGAGCTCAAGGAATGAGAAATTGCTGCTCTGTCTATTAATTATATCCCTTAGTTTGCAAAATTGCAGTGCTTGAGTCTCTTGAAATAGCAAACATAATTTATTTTCTGGGAAGCAATCACAGCTTTCCGGTCATTGGACGGATTTAGTAATCACTTGTACAAGTACAGACTACTTATCTACCCGAGAAACAGCCTCTACGATCGTCGCCCTCATTATCGTACTCTCGAGTACAATATTGGGAAAAGACACAAGTCTGCAGAGTGTGTTGAATATACGATTTAGAAGGGACAGGCTACGGCGAGTGGGATGAGATGTTGTCGAACACCAATACTTTTCTGTTTTATACTAAATGCACATAAATGCTTTCTTTCTCTTAGTAATACTGAGGGGAACATGCCACTTTCATCATATTAGAACCTTGGTCTTCTCTCTTCTCTTACCATTATATTGAGCGAACATTTGGTAGACATTAAATGACTGAGTCGAAAGATATTCACTATGTCTGGACATAATATTGGTGACTTTTTTTCTTTTAAACTTGTCTTGTGAGTGCCCAATATTACTTGCCGGCTGTCCACCCCCATCGCTGCTTTGACACTAATGCACTGAGTGTATCTGATCTGATTTCTACTTGTTGTGGTTGCGTCGAAAAACTCACCTTCGCCACGGGAGCAATTATATACTACTCACATGTTGACACAAATGTGAAAAGGTATTGAAAAATTGGGAAATAATTTAAGGGTTTTTTCATCGTGAAAAATTTCATGAATTACACCATGTTGGTCGTCGCCTCTCTCAAAAAAGTCGGACCAAACGATGAAAAAAAGTTAGCTGACTTAACGAATAAATTGTATATGAAAAAATTTGTGATGTTCAGGGCTTTAAATGGGGGAAATGCCTCCATCTGAATTCATGGTGGCCTATTAAGCTTTAAGGTTTGTGTTATATGAGGCAGCAACAATCAATGAGATTTTGGAGAGGAAAACTGAATATTTTTATGTTGCTATAATATTTTGTCACAGGTTAGGGGGCCTGCTATATGCATGTGACACCATTCAGGGAAAAGAGCCCACGGCTTTAGGCAATAGCTTCCCCTGTAGACAAACTGGAAGGTTGGAAGTTTATCTGTTCGATCGAGCTCAATGAATGAGAAATTGCTGCTCTGTCTATTAATTATCTCCCCTAGTTTGAAAAATTGCATTGCTTGAGTCTCTTGACTGAGCAAACAAAATTTATCTTCTGGGAAGCAATCGAAGCATTCCGATACTTGGACGGATTAAGTAATCACTTGTACAAGTATAGACTACTTATCCACCCGAGAAACAGCCTCTATGATCGTCGCCCTCATTATAGTACTCTCGAGTACAATACTGGGAAAAGTCACAAGTCTGCAGAGTGTGCTGAATATACGATTTAAAAGGGATAGGCTACGGCGAGTGGGATGAGATATTGTCGAACACTCATTCTTTTCTGTCTTGTACTATAGCAACATAAATACTTTCTTTCTCTTTGTAATACTGAGGGGAACATGCCACTGGCATCATATTGGAAACTTGGTCTTCTCTCTTCTCTTACCATTTTACTGAGCGAACATTTGGTAGACATTAAATGACTGAGTCGAAAGATATTCACTATGTCTGGACATAATATTGGTGGCTTTTTTCTTTTAAACTTGCCTTGTGAGGGCCCAATATTACTTGCCTGCAGTCCACCCCCATCGGTGCTTTGATGCTAATGCACTGAGTATATCTCATCTGATTTCTACTTGTTGTGATTGCGTCGGAAAACTCGCCTTAGCCATGTGAGCAGTTATATACTACTCTCAAGTTGACGCAAATGTGAAAAGGTATTGAAAAATTTGCAAATAACTTTGGGGTTTTTTCATCTTGAAAAATTTCACGAATTACACTATGTAGGTCGTCGTCTCTCTCAAAAAAGTCGGACCAAACGATGAAAAAAAAAGTTAGCTGACTTAACCAATAAATTGTAAAGGGAAAAATATGTGATGTTCAGGGCGTCAAATGGGGGAAATGCCTCCTTCTGAATTTATGGTGGCCCTTGAAGCTTGAAGGTTTGTGTTATATGAGGCAGCAACAATCAATGAGATTTTGGAGAGGAAAACTGAATATTTTTATGTTGCTATGATATTTTGTGACAGATTAGGGGCCTGCTATATGCATGTGACACCGTTCAGGGAAAAGAGCACTCGTCTTTAGGCAATGGCTTGCCCTGAAGACAAACTGGAAGATTGAAAGTTCATCTGTTCGATCGAGCTCAATAAATGAGAAATTGCTGCTCTGTCTATAAATTATCTCCCCTAGTTTGCAAAATTGCAGTGCTTGAGTCTCATGACTGAGCAAACATAATTTATGTTCTGGGAAGAAATCGAAGCATTCCGGTCCTTGGACGGATTAAGTAATCACTTGTACAAGTATAGACTACTTATCCACCCGAGAAACAGCCTCTACGATCGCCGTCCTCATTATTGTACTGTCGAGTACAATATTGGGAAAAGTCACAAGTCTGCAGAGTGTGCTGAGTATACGATTTAAAAGGGATAGGCTAGGGCGAGTGGGATGAGATATTGTCGAACACCCACACTTTTCTGACTTGTACTAAAGCCATATAAATGCTTTCTTTCGCTTAGTAATCCTTAGGGGAACATGCAACTGGCATCATATTGGAAACTTTGTCTTCTGTCTTCTCTTACCATTATATTGAGCGAACATTTGGTAGACATTAAATGACTGAGTCAAAAGATATTCAGTATGTCTGGACATAATATTGGTAACTTTTTTCTTTTAATCTTGCCTGGTGAGTGCCCAATAATATTTGCCTGCAGTCTACCCCCATCGCTGCTTTGATGCTAATGCACTGAGTATATCTGATCTGATTTCTACTTGTTGTGATTGCGTCGAAAAACTCGCCTTCGCCATGTGAGCAGTTATATATGCTACTCTCAAGTTGACGCAAATGTGAAAAGGTATTGAGAAATTGGCAAATAATTTTGGGTTTTTTCATCTTGAAAAATTTCATGAATTACACCATGTAGGTCGTCGTCTCTCTCAAAAAAGTCGGACCAAACGATGAAAAAAAAAGTTAGCTGACTTAACGAATAAATTGTATAGGAAAAGGTATGTGATGTTCATGGCTTCAAATGGGGGAAATGCCTCCTTCTGAATTTATGGTGGCCTATTAAGCTTTAAGGTTTGTGCTATATGAGGCAGCAACAATCAATGAGATTTTGGAGAGGAAAACTGAATATTTTTATGTTGCTATGATATTTTGTGACAGATTAGGGGCCTGCTATATGCATGTGACACCGTTCAGGGAAAAGAGCACTCGTCTTTAGGCAATGGCTTGCCCTGAAGACAAACTGGAAGATTGAAAGTTCATCTGTTCGATCGAGCTCAATAAATGAGAAATTGCTGCTCTGTCTATAAATTATCTCCCCTAGTTTGCAAAATTGCAGTGCTTGAGTCTCATGACTGAGCATACATAATTTATGTTCTGGGAAGCAATCGAAGCATTCCGGTCCTTGGACGGATTAAGTAATCACTTGTACAAGTACAGACTACTTATCCATCCGAGAAAAAGCCTCTACGATCGTCGCCCTCATAATAGTACACTCGAGTACAATATTGGGAAAAGTCACAAGTCTGCAGAGTGTGTTGAATATACGATTTGAAAGGGATAGGCCCTGCGAGTGGGATGAGATGTTGTCGAACACCCATACTTTTCTGTCTTGTACTAAAGCCACATAAATGCTTTCTTTCTCTTAGTAATACTGAGGGGAACATGCAACAGGCATCATACTGGGAACTTGGTCTTCTCTCTTCCCTTACCATTATATTGAGCGAACATTTGGTAGACATTAAATGACTGAGTCGAAAGATATTCACTATGTCTGGACATAATATTGGTGACTTTTTTCTTTTAAACTTGCCGTGTGAGTGCCCAATATTACTTGCCTGCAGTCCACCCCCATCGCTTCTTTGATGCTAATGCACTGAGTATATCTGATCTGATTCCTCCTTGTTGTGATTGCGTCGAAAAACTCGCCTTCGCCGTGTGAGCAGTTATATACTACTCACAAGTTGACGCAAATGTGAAAAGGTATTGAAAAATTGGCAAATAATTTTGGTTTTTTTTCATCTGAAAAATTTCATGAATTACACCATGTAGGTCGTCGTCTTTCTCAAAAAAGTCGGACCAAACGATGAGAAAAAAAGTTAGCTGACTTAACCAATAAATTGTATAGGAAAAAATATGTGATGGTCATGGCTTCAAATGGGGGAAATGCCTCCTTCTGAATTTTTGGTGGCCCATTAAGCTTTAAGGTTTGAGTTATATGAGGCAGCAACAATCAATGAGATGTTGGAGAGGAAAACTGAATATTTGTATGTTGCTATGATATTTTGTGACAGATTAGGGGGCTGCTATATGCATGTGACACCAGTCAGGGAAAAGAGCCCAGGGCTTTAGGCAATGGCTTGCCCTGTAGATAAACTGGAAGGTTGGAAGTTCATCTGTTCGATCGAGCTCAATGCATGAGAAATTACTGCTCTGTCTATTAAGTATCTCCTCTAGTTTGCAAAATTGCAGTGCTTGAGTCTCTTGACTGTGCAAACATAATTTATGTTCTGGGAGGCAATCGCAGCATTCCGTTCCTTGGACGGATTAAGTAGTCACTTGTACAAGTACAGACTACTTATCCACCCGAGAAAAAGCCTCTACGATCGTCGCCCTCATTATAGTACACTCGAGTACAATATTGGGAAAAGTCACAAGTCTGCAGAGTGTGTTGAATATACGATTTAAAAGGGATAGGCTACGGCGAGTGGGATGAGATGTTGTCGAACACCCATACTTTTCTGTCTTGTACTAAAGCCACATAAATGCTTTCTTTCTCTTTGTAATACTGAGGGGAACATGCACTTGGCATCATATTGGGAACTTGGTCATCTCTCTTCTCTTACCATTATATTGAGCGAACATTTGGTAGACATTAAATGACTGTGTCGAAAGATATTCACTATGTCTGGACATAATATTGGTGACTTTTTTCTTTTAAACTTGCCTTGTGAGTGCCCAATATTACTTGCCTGCAGTCCACCCCATGGCTGCTTTGATGCTAATGCACTGAGTATATCTGATCTGATTTCTACTTGTTGTGATTGCCTCAGAAAACTCGCCTTCGCCATGTGAGCAGTTATATACTACTCACAAGTTGACGCAAATGTGTAAAGGTATTGAAAAATTTGCAAATAATTTTGGGGTTTTTTCATCTGAAAAATTTCATGAATTACACCATGTAGGTCGTCGTCTCTCTCAAATAGTCGGACCAAACGATGAAAAAAAAAAGTTAGCTGACTTAACCAATAAATTGTAAAGGGAAAGATATGTGATGTTCAGGGAATCAAATGGGGGAAATGCTTCCTTCTGAATTTATGGTGGCCCATTGAGCTTGAAGGTTTGTGTTATATGAGGCAGCAACAATCAATGAGATTTTGGAGAGGAAAACTGAATATTTTTATGTTGCTATGAAATTTTGTGACAGATTAGGGGCCTGCTATATGCATGTGACACCATTCAGGGAAAAGACCCCACGGCTTTAGGCAATGGCTTGCCCTGTAGACAGACTGGAAGGTTGGAAGTTCATCTGTTCGATCGAGCTCAATAAATGAGAAATTTCTGCTCTGTCTATAAATTATCTCCCCTAGTTTGCAAAATTGCAGTGGTTGAGTCTCTTGACTGAGCAAACATAATTTATGTTCTGGGAAGCAATCGAAGCATTCCGGTCCTTGGACGGATTGAGTAATCACTTCTACAAGTATCGACCACTTATCCACCCGAGAAACAGCCTCTAGGATCGTCGCCCTCGTTATAGTACTCTCGAGTACAATATTGGGAAAAGTTACAAGTCTGCAGAGCGTGTTGAATATACGATTTAAAACGGATAGGCTACGGCGAGTGGGCTGAGATGTTGTCGAACACCCACACTTTTCTGTCTTGTACTAAAGCCATATAAATGCTTTCTTTCTCTTAGTAATACTGAGGGGAACATGCAACTGGCATCATATTGGAAACTTGGTCTTCTCTCTTCTCTTACCATTATATTGAGTGAACATTTGGAAGACATTAAATGACTGAGTCGAAAGATTTTCACTATGTCTGGACATAATATTGGTGACTTTTTTCTTTTAATCTTGCCTTGTGAGTGCCCAATATTACTTGCCTGCAGTCCACCCCCATCGCTGCTTTGATGCTAATGCACTGAGTAAATCTGATCTGATTTCTACTTGTGGTGATTGCGTCGAAAAACTCGCCTTCGCCATGTGAGCAGTTATATATGCTACTCACAAGTTGACGCAAATGTGAAAAGGTATTGAGGAATTGGTAAATAATTTTGGGTTTTTTTTCTGAAAAATTTCATGAATTACACCATGTAGGTCGTCGTCTCTCTCAAAAAAGTCGGACCAAACGATGAAAAAAAAAGTTAGCTTACTTAACCAATAAATTGTAAAGGGAAAAATAAGTGATATTCAGGGCTTTAAATGGGGGAAATGCCTCCTGAATTTATGGTAGCCCATTATTATTATTATTATCTATTGGTGTTTAAGGTCGTATATTTCTGCACAATGGCTAATCATGACCATGACAGTTTTACGGGTGCCGGAAGCCGGAGTACCCGGAGAGAACCACCGAGCAACGGCGAGCAACTGTCAGCTCCCCAACATACTAACTCCACACAAGCAGGGTTAGAATTGGTTGAAGACAGGTGCACTACCGACGTGCAGTACGCTTTTAGTACACGGCGTCACCGTGACCCCACATGGGCAATGGAGGTGAAGAGTCTTGCCCAAGGACACACCGCGGTTGCCGCAGGTGGGATTCGAACCGAGGACCTCTCGGCTTGCAGCCTGTACCTCTACCTACTGAGCCACCGCGCCCCATTGGTAGCCCATTAAGCTTTAAGGTTTGTGTTATATAGGCAGCAACAATCAATGAGATTTTGGAGAGGAAAACTGAATATTTTTATGGTGCTATGATATTTTGTGACAGATTAGGGGTCTGCTATATGCATGTGACACCATTCAGGGAAAAGAACCCATGGCTTTGGGGAATGGCTTGCCCTGAAGACAAACTGGAAGGTTGGAAGTTCATTTGTTCGATCGAGCTCAATGAATGTCAAATTGCTGCTCTGTCTATAAATTATCTCCCCTAGTTTGCAAAATTGCAGTGCTTGAGTCTCTTGACTGCGCAAACATAATTTATGTTCTGGGAAGCAATCGAAGCATTCCGGTCCTTGGACGGATTAAGTAATCACTTGTACAAGTATAGACTACTTATCCACCCGAGAAACAGCCTCTACGATCGTCGCCCTCATTATAGTACTCTCGAGTACAATATTGGGAAAAGTCAAAAGTCTGCAGAGTGTGTTGAATATACGATTTAAAAGGGATAGGCTACGGCGAGTGGGATGAGATGTTGTCGAACACCCACACTTTTCTGTCTTCTACTAAAGCCATATAAATGCTTTCTTTCTCTTAGTAATCCTGAGGGGAACATGCAACTGGCATCATATTGGAAACTTGGTCTTCTCTCTTCTCTTACCATTATATTGAGTGAACATTTGGTAGACATTAAATGACTGAGTCGAAAGATTTTCACTATGTCTGGACATAATATTGGTGACTTTTTTCTTTTAATCTTGCCTTGTGAGTGCCCAATATTACTTGCCTGCAGTCCACCCCCATCGCTGCTTTGATGCTAATGCACTGAGTAAATCTGATCTGATTTCTACTTGTTGTGATTGCGTCGAAAAACTCGCCTTCGCCATGTGAGCAGTTATATATGCTACTCACAAGTTGACGCAAATGTGAAAAGGTATTGAGGAATTGGTAAATAATTTTGGGTTTTTTTCATCTGAAAAATTTCATGAATTACACCATGTAGGTCGTCGTCTCTCTCAAAAAAGTCGGACCAAACGATGAAAAAAAAAAAGTTAGCTTACTTAACCAATAAATTGAAAAGGGAAAAATATGTGATATTCAGGGCATTAAATGGGGGAAATGCCTCCTTCTGAATTTATGGTAGCCCATTATTATTATTATTATTTATTGGTGTTTAAGGTCGTATATTTCTGCACAATGGCTAATCATGACCATGACAGTTTTACGGGTGGAGGAAGCCGGAGTACCCGGAGAGAACCACCGTGCAACGGCGAGCAACTGTCAGCTCCCCAACATACTAACTCCACACAAGCAGGGTTAGAATTGGTTGAAGACAGGTGCACTACCGACGTGCAGTACGCTTTTAGTACACGACGTCACCGTGCCCCCGCATGGGCAATGGGGGTGAAGTGTCTTGCCGAAGGACACACCGCGGTTGCCGCAGGTGGGATTCGAACCGAGGACCACTCGGCTTGCAGCCTGCACCTCTACCTACTGACCCACCGCGCCCCATTGGTAGCCCATTAAACTTTAAGGTTTGTTTTATATAGGCAGGAACAATCAATGAGATTTTGGAGAGGAAAACTGAATATTTTTATGGTGCTATGATATTTTGTGACAGATTAGGGGCCTGCTATATGCATGTGACACCATTCAGGGAAAGAATCACATGGCTTTAGGGAATGGCTTGCCCTGAAGACAAACTGGAAGGTTGGAAGTTCATCTGTTCGATCGAGCTCAAAGAATGTGAAATTGCTGCTCTGTCTATAAATTATCTCCCCTAGTTTGCAAAATTGCAGTGCTTGAGTCTCTTGACTGAGCAAACATAATTTATGTTCTGGGAAGCAATCGAAGCATTCCGGTCCTTGGACGGATTAAGTAATCACTTGCACAAGTATAGACTACTTATCCACCCGAGAAACAGCCTCTACGATCGTCGCCCTCATTATAGTACTCTCGAGTACAATATTGGGAAAAGTCACAAGTCTGCAGAGTGTGTTGAATATACGATTTAAAAGGGATAGGCTACGGCGAGTGGGATGAGATGTTGTCGAACACCCACACTTTTCTGTCTTGTACTAAAGCCATATAAATGCTTTCTTTCTCTTAGTAATCCTGAGGGGAACATGCAACTGGCATCATATTGGAAACTTGGTCTTCTCTCTTCTCTTACCATTATATTGAGTGAACATTTGGTAGACATTAAATGACTGAGTCGAAAGATTTTCACTATGTCTGGACATAATATTGGAGACTTTTTTCTTTTAATCTTGCCTTGTGAGTGCCCAATATTGCTTGCCTGCAGTCCACCTCCATCGCAGCTTTGATGCTAATGCACTGAGTAAATCTGATCTGATTTCTACTTGTTGTGATTGCGTCGAAAAACTCGCCTTCGCCATGTGAGCAGTTATATATGCTACTCACAAGTTGACGCAAATGTGAAAAGGTATTGAGGAATTGGTAAATAATTTTGGGTTTTTTTCATCTGAAAAATTTCTTGAATTACACCATGTAGGTCGTCGTCTCTCTCAAAAAAGTCGGACCAAACGATGAAAAAAAAAAAAGTTAGCTTACTTAACCAATAAATTGTAAAGGGAAAAATATGTGATATTCAGGGCTTTAAATGGGGGAAATGCCTCCTTCTGAATTTATGGTAGCCCATTATTATTATTATTATTTATTGGTGTTTAAGGTCGTATATTTCTGCACAATGGCTAATCATGACCATGACAGTTTTACGGGTGGAGGAAGCCGGAGTACCCGGAGATAACCACCGAGCAACGGCGTGCAACTGTCAGCTCCCCAACATACTAACTCCACACAAGCAGGGTTAGAATTGGTTGAAGACAGGTGCACTACCGACGTGCAGTACGCTTTTAGTACACGGCGTCACCGTGACCCCACATGGGCAATGGGGGTGAAGTGTCTTGCCCAAGGACACACCGCGGTTGCCGCAGGTGGGATTCGAACCGAGGACCTCTCGGCTTGCAGCCTGTGCCTCTACCTACTGAGCCACCGCGCCCCATTGGTAGCCCATTAAGCTTTAAGGTTCAGCAACAATCAATGAGATTTTGGAGAGGAAAACTGAATATTTTTATGGTGCTATGATATTTTGTGACAGATTAGGGGCCTGCTGTATGCATGTGACACCATTCAGGGAAAAGAACCCATGGCTTTAGGGAATGGCTTGCCCTGAAGACAAACTGGAAGGTTGGAAGTTCATTTGTTCGATCGAGCTCAATGAATGTGAAATTGCTGCTCTGTCTATAAATCATCTCCCCTAGTTTGCAAAATTGCAGTGCTTGAGTCTCTTGACTGAGCAAACATAATTTATGTTCTGGGAAGGAATCGAAGCATTCCGGTCCTTGGACGGATTAAGTAATCACTTGCACAAGTATAGACTACTTATCCACCCGAGAAACAGCCTCTACGATCGTCGGCCTCATTATAGTACTCTCGAGTACAATATTGGGAAAAGTCACAAGTCTGCAGAGTGTGTTGAATATACGATTTAAAAGGGATAGGCTACGGCGAGTGGGATGAGATGTTGTCGAACACCCACACTTTTCTGTCTTGTACTAAAGCCATATAAATGCTTTCTTTCTCTTAGTAATCCTGAGGGGAACATGCAACTGGCATCATATTGGAAACTTGGTCTTCTCTCTTCTCTTACCATTATATTGAGTGAACATTTGGTAGACATTAAATGACTGAGTCGAAAGATTTTCACTATGTCTGGACATAATATTGGTGACTTTTTTCTTTTAATCTTGCCTTGTGAGTGCCCAATATTACTTGCCTGCAGTCCACCCCCATCGCTGCTTTGATGCTAATGCACTGAGTAAATCTGATCTGATTTCTACTTGTTGTGATTGCGTCGAAAAACTCGCCTTCGCCATGTGAGCAGTTATATATGCTACTCACAAGTTGACGCAAATGTGAAAAGGTATTGAGGAATTGGTAAATAATTTTGGGTTTTTTTAATCTGAAAAATTTCATGAATTACACCATGTAGGTCGTCGTCTCTCTCAAAAAAGTCGGACCAAACGATGAAAAAAAAAAAGTGAGCTTACTTAACCAATAAATTGTAAAGGGAAACATATGTGATATTCAGGGCTTTAAATGGGGGAAATACCTCCGTCTGAATTTATGGTAGCCCATTATTATTATTATTATTTATTGGTGTTTAAGGTCGTATATTTCTGAACAATGGCTAATCATGACCATGACAGTTGTACGGGTGGAGGAAGCCGGAGTACCCGGAGAGAACCATCGAGCAACGGCGAGCAACTGTCAGCTCCCCAACATACTAACTCCACACAAGCAGGGTTAGAATTGATTGAAGACAGGTGCACTACCGACGTGCTGTACGCTTTTAGTACACGGCGTCACCGTGCCCCCACATTGGCAATGGGGGTGAAGTGTCTTGCCCAGGGACACACCGCGGTTGCCGCAGGTGGGATTCGAACCGAGGACCTCTCGGCTTGCAGCCTGCACCTCTACCTACTGAGCCACCGCGCCCCATTGGTAGCCCATTAAGCTTTAAGGTTTGTGTTATATAGGCAGCAACAATCAATGAGATTTTGGAGAGGAAAACTGAATATTTTTATGGTGCTATGATATTTTGTGACAGATTAGGGGCCTGCTATATGCATGTGACACCATTCAGGGGAAAGAACCCATGGCTTTAGGGAATGGCTTGCCCTGAAGACAAACTGGAAGGTTGGAAGTTCATTTGTTCGATCGAGCTCAATTAATGTGAAATTGCTGCTCTGTCTATAAATTATCTCCCCTAGTTTGCAAAATTGCAGTGCTTGAGTCTCTTGACTGAGCAAACATAATTTATGTTCTGGGAAGCAATCGAAGCATTCCGGTCCTTGGACGGATTAAGTAATCACTTGTACAAGTATAGACTACTTATCCACCCGAGAAACAGCCTCTACAATCGTCGCCCTCATTATAGTACTCTCGAGTACAATATTGGGAAAAGTCACAAGGCTGCAGAGTGTGTTGAATATGCGATTTAAAAGGGATACGCTACGGCGAGTGGGATGAGATGTTGTCGAACACCCACACTTTTCTGTCTTGTACTAAAGCCATATAAATGCTTTTTTTCTCTTAGTAATCCTGAGGGGAACATGCAACTGGCATCATATTGGAAACTTGGTCTTCTCTCTTCTCTTACCATTATATTGAGCGAACATTTGGTAGACATTAAATGACCGAGTCGAAAGATATTCACTATGTCTGGACATAATATTGGAGACTTTTTTCTTTTAATCTTGCCTTGTGAGTGCCCAATATTACTTGCCTGCAGTCCACTCCCATCGCTGCTTTGATGCTAATGCACTGAGTATATCTGATCTGATTTCTACTTGTTGTGATTGCGTCGAAAAACTCGCCTTCACCATGTGAGCAGTTATATACTACTCACAAGTTGACGAAAATGTGAAAAGATATTGAGAAATTGGCAAATAATTTTGGGTTTTTTTCATCTGAAAAATTTCATGAATTACACCATGTAGGTCGTCGTCTCTCTCACAAAAGTCGGAGCGAACGATGAAATGAAAAAAAAGTTAGCTGACTTGACCAATAAATTGTAAAGGGAAAATATGTGATGTTCAGGGCTTCAAATGGATGAAATGCCTCCCTCTGAATTTAAGGTGGCCCATTAAGCTTTAAGGTTTGTGTTATATGAGGCAGCAACAATCAATGAGATTTTGGAGAGGAAAACTGAATATTTTTATGTTGCTAAGATATCTTGTGACAGATTAGGGGCCTGCTATATGCATGTGACACCATTCAGGGAAAAGAGCACACGGCTTTAGGGAATGGCTTGCCCTGAAGACAAACTGGAAGGTTGGAAGTTCATCTCTTCGATCGAGCTCAATGAATGAGAAATTGCTGCTCGGTCTATAAATTATCTCCCCTAGTTTCCAAAATAGCATGTGACACCATTCAGGGAAAAGAGCCCACGGCTTTAGGCAATGTTGTCGAATAAAATATTGGTGACTTTTTTTCTTTTAAACTTGCCTTGTGAGTGCCCAATATTACTTGCCTGCAGTCCACCCCCATCGCTGCTTTGATACAAATGCACTGAGTGTATCTGATCTGATTTCTACTTGTTGTGATTGCGTCGAAAAACTCGCTTTCGCCATGTTTGCAATTATATACTACTCACAAGTTGACGCACATGTGAAAAGGTATTGAAAAATTGGCAAATAATTTTGGGGGTTTTTCATCTTTTAAAATTTTATGAATTACACCATGTAGGTCGTCGGCTCTCGCAAAAAAGTCGGACCAAACGATGAAAAAAAAAGTTACCTGTCTTAACGAATAAATAGTATAGGAAAAAATATGTGATGTTCAGGGCTTCAAATGGGGGAAATGCCTCCTTCTACATTTATGGTGGCCCATTAAGCTTTAAGGTTTGTGTTATATGAGGCAGCAACAATCAATGAGATTTTGGAGCGGAAAACTGAATATTTTAATGTTGCTATGATATTTTGTGACAGATTAGGGGCCTGCTATATGCATGTGACACCATTCAGGGAAAAGAGTCCACGGCTTTAGGCAATGGCTTGCCCTGTAGACAAACTGCAAGGTTGGAAATTCATCTGTTCGATCGAGCTCAATGAATGAGAAATTGCTGCTCTGTCAATTAATTATCTCCCCTAGTTTGCAAAATTGCAGTGCTTGAGTCTCTTGACTGACCAAACATAATTCATGATATGAGAAGCAATCGCAGCATTCCAGTCCATGGACGGATTAAGTAATCACTTGTACAAGTACGGACTACTTATCCACCCGAGAAACAGCCTCTACGATCATTGCCCTCATTATAATACCCTCGAGTATAATATTCGGAAAAGTTACAAGTCTGCAGAGTGTGTTGAATTTTCGATTTAAAAGGTATAGGCTATGGCGGGAGGGATGAGATGTTGTCGAACACCCATACTTTTCTGTCTTGTACTAAAGCCACATAAATGCTTTCTTTCTATTAGTAATACTGAGGGGAACATGCAACAGGCATCATACTGGGAACTTGGTCTTCTCTCTTCCCTTACCATTATATTGAGCGAACATTTGGTAGACATAAAATGACTGAGTCGAAAGATATTCACTATGTCTGGACATAATATTGGTGACTTTTTTCTTTTAAACTTGCCGTGTGAGTGCCCAATATTACTTGCCTGCAGTCCACCCCCATCGCTTCTTTGATGCTAATGCACTGAGTATATCTGATCTGATTCCTCCTTGTTGTGATTGCGTCGAAAAACTCGCCTTCGCCGTGTGAGCAGTTATATACTACTCACAAGTTGACGCAAATGTGAAAAGGTATTGAAAAATTGGCAAATAATTTTGGGGTTTTTTTCATCTGAAAAATTTCATGAATTACACCATGTAGGTCGTCGTCTTTCTCAAAAAAGTCGGACCAAACGATGAAAAAAAAAGTTAGCTGACTTAACCAATAAATTGTATAGGAAAAAATATGTGATGGACATGGCTTCAAATGGGGGAAATGCCTCCTTCTGAATTTTTGGTGGCCCATTAAGCTTTAAGGTTTGAGTTATATGAGGCAGCAACAATCAATGAGATGTTGGAGAGGAAAACTGAATATTTGTATGTTGCTATGATATTTTGTGACAGATTAGGGGCCTGCTATATGCATGTGACACCAGTCAGGGAAAAGAGCCCAGGGCTTTAGGCAATGGCTTGCCCTGTAGATAAACTGGAAGGTTGGAAGTTCATCTGTTCGATCGAGCTCAATGCATGAGAAATTACTGCTCTGTCTATTAAGTATCTCCCCTAGTTTGCAAAATTGCAGTGCTTGAGTCTCTTGACTGTGCAAACATAATTTATGTTCTGGGAGGCAATCGCAGCATTCCGTTCCTTGGACGGATGAAGTAGTCACTTGTACAAGTACAGAGTACTTATCCACCCGAGAAAAAGCCTCTACGATCGTCGCCCTCATTATAGTACACTCGAGTACAATATTGGGAAAAGTCACAAGTCTGCAGAGTGTGTTGAATATACGATTTGAAAGGGATAGGCTACGGCGAGTGGGATGAGATGTTGTCGAACACCCATACTTTTTTGTCTTGTACTAAAGCCACATAAATGCTTTCTTTCTCTTTTAATACTGAGGGGAACATGCAACTGGCATCATATTGGGAACTTGGTCTCCTCTCTTCCCTTACCATTATATTGAGCGAACATTTGGTAGACATTAAATGACTGAGTCGAAAGATATTCACTATGTCTGGACATAATATTGGTGACTTTTTTCTTTTAAACTTGCCTTGTGAGTGCCCAATATTACTTGCCTGCAGTCCACCCCCATGGCTGCTTTCATGCTAATGCACTGAGTATATCTGATCTGATTTCTACTTGTTGTGATTGCCTCGGAAAACTCGCCTTCGCCATGTGAGCAGTTATATACTACTCACAAGTTGACGCAAATGTGTAAAGGTATTGAAAAATTTGCAAATAATTTTGGGGTTTTTTCATCTGAAAAATTTCATGAATTACACCATGTAGGTCGTCGTCTCTCTCAAATAGTCGGACCAAACGATGAAAAAAAAAAGTTAGCTGACTTAACCAATAAATTGTAAAGGTCAAAATATGTGATGTTCAGGGAATCAAATGGGGGAAATGCTTCCTTCTGAATTTATGGTGGCCCATTGAGCTTGAAGGTTTGTGTTACATGAGGCAGCAACAATCAATGAGATTTTGGAGAGGAAAACTGAATATTTTTATGTTGCTATGAAATTTTGTGACAGATTAGGGGCCTGCTATATGCATGTGACACCATTCAGGGAAAAGAGCCCACGGCTTTAGGCAGTGGCTTGCCCTGTAGACAGACTGGAAGGTTGGAAGTTCATCTGTTCGATCGAGCTCAGTAAATGAGAAATTGCTGCTCTGTCTATAAATTATCTCCCCTAGTTTGCAAAATTGCAGTGGTTGAGTCTCTTGACTGAGCAAACATAATTTATGTTCTGGGAAGCAATCGAAGCATTCCGGTCCTTGGACGGATTGAGTAATCACTTGTACAAGTATCGACTACTTATCCACCCGAGAAACAGCCTCTAGGATCGTCGCCCTCGTTATAGTACTCTCGAGTACAATATTGGGAAAAAGTCACAAGTCTGCAGAGCGTGTTGAATATACGATTTAAAACGGATAGGCTACGGCGAGTGGGCTGAGATGTTGTCGAACACCCACACTTTTCTGTCTTGTACTAAAGCCATATAAATGCTTTCTTTCTCTTAGTAATCCTGAGGGGAACATGCAACTGGCATCATATTGGAAACTTGGTCTTCTCTCTTCTCTTACCATTATATTGAGTGAACATTTGGTAGACATTAAATGACTGAGTCGAAAGATTTTCACTATGTCTGAACATAATATTGGTGACTTTTTTCTTTTAATCTTGCCTTGTGAGTGCCCAATATTACTTGCCTGCAGTCCCCCCCTATCGCTGCTTTGATGCTAATGCACTGAGTAAATCTGATCTGATTTCTACTTGTTGTGATTGCGTCGAAAAACTCGCCTTCGCCATGTGAGCAGTTATATATGCTACTCACAAGTTGACGCAAATGTGAAAAGGTATTGAGGAATTGGTAAATAATTTTGGGTTTTTTTCATCTGAAAAATTTCATGAATTACACCATGTAGGTCGTCGTCTCTCTCAAAAAAGTCGGACCAAACGATGAAAAAAAAAAAGTGAGCTTACTTAACCAATAAATTGTAAAGGGAAAAATATGTGATATTTAGGGCTTTAAATGGGGGAAATGCCTCCTTCTGAATTTATGGTAGCCCATTATTATTATTATTATTTATTGGTGTTTAAGGTCGTATATTTCTGCACAATGGCTAATCATGACCATGACAGTTTTACGGGTGGAGGAAGCCGGAGTACCCGGAGAGAACCACCGAGCAACGGCGAACAACTGTCAGCTCCCCAACATACTAACTACACACAAGCAGGGTTAGAATTGGTTGAAGACAGGTGCACTACCGGCGTGCAGTACGCTTTTAGTACACGGCGTCACCGTGCCCCCACATGGGCAATGGGGTGAAGTGTCTTGCCCAAGGACACACCGCGGTTGCCGCAGGTGGGATTCGAACTGAGGACCTCTCGGCTTGCAGCCTGCACCTCTACCTACTGAGCCACCGCGCCCCATTGGTAGCCCATTAAGCTTTAAGGTTTGTGTTATATAGGCAGCAACAATCAATGAGATTTTGGAGAGGAAAACTGAATATTTTTATGGTGCTATGATATTTTGT